>CM051263.1:42000585-42163085 GCA_027921565.1 Artemia sinica | reverse complement strand
AAAGAACAAATATCATTCAATTGATAAATCAGTAATCACAAAAAGAAAAAAATAATAGAAATTATTTGTAATAATTTTTACATTAAAAATTAGTAAAGCTTAGGTTTTTATCAATCAGGACTGTTGCTTTTGTAAATATTTTTGTAAAGGTTTTATCAGGACTGTTGCTTTTGTAAAGATTTTTTCTGAAATTTATTGTTAATTCGAAGCTTGACTTTATTTGTTTATTATTGAATTTCGACCATTTTCCAAAAGTGGATTTTTATTTTATTTCCATCCGTGAAAGTACTAACTTATTTTTTCTTTTCAGGAAACAAAATTTAGTGGCGATTGTCATTTCAATGGTAGTTTTTTTTCTTAATTTTTTTTTTTCATTTTACTGCACTGGCCCAACAACACATTTTGAAGAGAATTATTGATGTTTTTATGAGTTGTCATTATGAGTAAAAGATTTTAATTTAATGAAAGTATAAATTATAAATTTTTAAAATTAGCTTGATCATCTGTTTCTCCAACAAAACGTTTTTGGCTTTTGATAATTTTACGCATATATCCAACTACGACAGATTTGTCTTGAGGACAGGTAAATCCTATAATGCATTAAATGAAAAACAAGTTTTTTTTAACTGAAAGTAAGGAACGACGTTAAAACTTAAAACGAACAGAAATTATTCTGTATATGAAAGGGGCTGTCCCCTCCTCAACGCCTCGCTCTTTACGCTAAAGTTTTTCATTGTTTAAAAAAATAAGAGTTGTAAGAAAGTCAAACTTTAGCGTAAAGAGCGAGGCGTTGAGGAGGGGACAGCCCCTTTCATATACGGAATAATTTCTGTTCGTTTTATGTTTTAACGTCGTTCCTTACTTTCAGTTAAAAAAAGTTGTTTTTTTATTTAATTTTGAACGTTTTTGAATTGATGCAGGTTTTGATTTTGGCTCACCATACATGAATAATTAAAACAAAATTTGCATATTAATTTTACTTTCATTTGGTTAAATGGCTTTCTCGAAACTTGTTTAATTTTATTTACGAACGTTTTTATTAGTAATAAATATACGTAACTTACGAATTAACTTACGTAACGAACTTCTATAATCATATATTTTTAATACGTATATTAGGGGGCTCGCCTACTAGTCAATACCTCGCTCTTTAAGCTAAAGTTCAAATTTTGTTCCAATTCTTTAAAAGTGACCCCTTAATCACAAAGGTACTAAAAAAGTACTAAAAAAATCTTTGGCTTAAAGAGCGAGGTACAGACTAGGGGGTGAACCCAATCATACACGTAATATTTTCTGTTCGTTTTAAGTTTTGATGTTACTCCTTATTTTAAGTTGGAAAACTTGTTTTTTTTATATTTGATTTCTGATCTTTTTTTTAAATAATGCTGGGAAATCCAGCACCACCTTCATAGCAATGTCCCTTCCCCCCTGAAAACTACCTTCATGGAAAGATCCTCCCACATAACCCCCAACCCACCCACCCCCGTCACTACCAGAAACCCCCCCCCCCCGAAAACGTCTGTATACTTCCTAATAACCAATACTATATGTTAACATTGGGCAAAGTTCATAACTTTCAGCCCTCCCCCCGGGGACTTCGGGTGATTAAGTCATCCTAAAGGACATATTTATCATATTTTCAACCATGCTGAACAAAATGGCTATCTTAAAATTCTGATCAGGTGACTTTGGGAAAAAAATGAGCGTGGGAGGGGGCCTAGTTGCCCTCCATTTTTTTGGTCACTTAAAAAGGGCACTAGAACTTTTGATTTCCGATCCAATGAGTCCTCCCCCGATATTCTAGGACCACTGGGTCGATACGATCATCCCTGGGGAAAAAAAACAAATAAACACTCATCCGTGATCTTTCTTCTGGCAAAAAAAATGAAAAATTCCACATTTTTGTAGATAGGAGCTTGAAACCTCTACAGTAGGGTTCTCTGATACGCTGAATATGATGGTGTGATTTTCATCAAGGTTCTATAACTTTTAGGGGGTCTTTCCCCCTTCTTTCGAAAATCAGCCAAATTTTCTCAGGCGCGTAACTTTTGACGGATAGGACTAAACTTGATGAAAGTTAATATTTGAAATCAGCAGTGAAATCTGATTCTTTTGATGTATCTATTGGTATCAAAAACCCGTTTTCTAGAGTTTCGGTTACCATTGAGCCGGGTCGCTCCTTACTTACAGTTCGTTACCACGAACTGTTTGATTTGGGTTAATGTGTGTATAACTTTCAAAGTTTGAAGTTCAAACATCTCCTGTTCATCAAATACATAAGAAAAGGAAGTGAAAAAACAACAACAAATAACAACAACAAAAAACACTGTATACAAGTCAGATACCATGGCTTATCAACACGAAAAATTTTAAATCAACGATCGGATACTAGCATTGGGCCTTGGGGTCCCACAGAATGCCGCAAATGGGCTTCTTCTTTTTATCTCCTGAAATAAGCTGTTCTTATCAGGGAAAACCAATCTGCACCTTTACTATAGGGTTTCTGCGCCCTACACTACAGGGGGAACTAAACTTCACCTTTACCCTCTTTTCTTATCAACACGGAATAACCCTCCAAAACTCTTTTCTGAAAGAAGTGGTCGAGTTATGAAGTTTCAAGTCAAAGTTTAAGGCTACTTCAACTTCAGTGTGCTCTGCTCACTCTGCAAAAAAAAAAAAAATGTAATTCATTTCTATAGATATAGATATATTTCTATACTAGCTCTAGCTCTTTTCCAGATAACATCCTGAATTGCCTAATGCTCTTTTACCTACCTCTTTTCATCCGAAAAATCAGAAAGAGAAATGAACAGAATTTCAAAGTGGAAGGTAGAATTTTTGTTTCAAGAAAAATTTCTTCTTCTTCTTCCTACGAACCGATATACATGGTGAGCCCAAGATGACAGTATTTATCTTTAAGAAACAGATTAGCCGAAATGACGGTTGAAGCCCGGAGGTCGATATCGATAAGAAAAAAAGAGAGCAAAAAAATAACAAAAAAAAAGGCGACGTATTAGTGACGCCGCAGCCAGTAGAATTAGCGGCGGCGTCAGCGCGCTGATGCAAGCTCGGCGGCGCGCCGCCGTTTTTTTTCGTAAGTTATGATATTTAATAGGGAGGTGTCACCCGCTCAATGAATAGTTAACGTGTAAAAGCCACTCTACTGGCAGTATCAGTTACAAAAATCAGTTGTGAAAAGGTAGAATAAGAATGAATAGAAACACAAAAAATGGCTCAATGCTATACACAACGGGGTGCATCAAGTCATGGCAAAAACTAAATGAAATTAGTGAAAATCGAATAAAATTCGAGGCTAACTTAAATGAAAATAACGATGTCTAGCCAGGATTATAATGTGCTGTCTCTCTATATGTCGACATGTTTACTAAATTATGATTTATTTTGTGTTTAGCATGCTACTTTAATTGCCTTGAGAAATTATATCTTTTATTCCTCCTTTATGGTTCAGGTTAGGCAAGGAATATTCACCTTAAAAACTTAAATACAATTCTATAGTCTATACAAAAAAGTTCCAGATTTATTAATCACTTGATTCGAATCCCTAGTTGGGCTTACAAAAAGCCGACATTTATCTTCAGTTTTAAACTTTATATGCTTACCTTAATGTCTAAATGCACTATATTCTTATCATGCAAAAATACTAGAGCTTCAACTAGTTGTCTAATGAATCGAGCCGCATCGTCTTCGAACGGAATAATATCTGCATCTAAAATACTTTGGAGGTCTCCACCACAAGCGCTATAAAACAAAAACAATAGCATAATCAATATTTGCTTCATACTAAAAAGCAGAAGTAAAAATTAATTACAGTTAAAGAGCTCCAAAATTTTACGAGAAAGGCAACGCAGTTTTTTGGTTAATTTGCTTAATGCATAAATCTTGGTAAAAAAAAAAATGAAAACTATGAACAACAAAACGAAAACAAAGTCGAAATTTGAAAAGCATATTATGGAGGTTAGTCTCCATTGGCTTTGAAAATAATTTTTCTTGAAGGGCAGGGGTGAAAGCATTTTTCCTGATAGTGCCACATTCATCCGAATGTTACAAAACCGTTTTAGGGTTTGTTTGTCACTTCTCTTAGGGTGGGGAGGGGGGTATGAACCCTGTACATCATCATAGTCACTGCCATTATACAAGGAATTTCTCAAAACCCCCTAGATCTTTAATTGTCTAACCAAGTACTTTGATTTTAGTCTCGCAAATTAGCTTTTTAAGATTTAGTAAACAGTTAGAACATAGGATTACTAATTCCTTCTTGAAATCTAATTCAGGAGGAATAGTACATAGTACATATTTTTTTTAATTGCCAAGACCATACACTAGTTTGTTCGCTTCATGTATGTTTGTAAGCTATTTATTGCAAAAAAAAGAAGAAAAAAAGAAGGTAATACCCATCCATTAATACAGAAACGAGACACGTAGGCAGAAAGGCTAATTTCATTACTTATAGGCTAACTGCTGCACAGCATAAAAAAGGATGAATCATTCTTTTATTGCTAACTTGAGATGACTCGCTTTCTGAGAAGCTCTGAAATTTTGGTTGTCGTAAGCCGAATATGGATATGATCAAAGCACAACAATATAACATAAATAAGATGTACATGTCATACAAGTGCATAATCTTTTGTTTATAGGATTCACTGTTTGGGTTTGGTGAATTGATATATTACTTCTGAATCAAGAAGTCGACTGCAAAACGAACAAATTTTTGGATAATGATAAACATCCCGCAGCTTCCTTTTTTTTTTTTTTTTTTTTTTTACTGTAACGTTTTTTCACCAGTACTCTATAAAAACATTCAGACGAAAAAAACACTAAAACACTAAGAAAAACATTAAAACTTAAGACGACAACAATGATAAAATGAGCAATACGAAGTACTAGTAACTGCAATTTACGGTAATTATGAATTCCAACACACACCGTTTTGTGAAAAAAACATACAATTTTGTAGAATATGAGCAAACTGAATATTTTTTCCTGTGGGATGTAAAGAAAGGTACTTATGTGTTATATAATACACACACGAGAAGTGAAGTTTGGTGAATGCTAAAGAAATAAAACAAAATATGATGAAAATAAAATACTTTAGTAACAAAATTGTGAAAACTACAACAAAGAATTATGGAAGGGGGCCGCCCAGAGCGCATTATATTAAATACGTAACTCAAACTAACCTGTCCTAAAAAAAAATACCAACTAAATATTTAATTAAAATATAGCTATAATGTAGTTTCCCACCGAGCCGAAACTAATTGTCTGGTATAAACACCGTGAAAACCGGGTATTGTCTCATGTTCGTGATACAAGTTCTCGAGTGTGTATTATATAACACATAAGTACCTAAAGAAATTATGAACGATGGGATACTTTGAGGTATAACTGCAATAAGATTGGACCAGGGGCGTCAGTTAAGGAGGGGAACAATTAGCTCCCTAGATTTTTTGCTGCCCCAATGATTCTGAACAATACAATTTTTGTGTTTTCATCAAAAAAACCCTTTTTTTAATTCCGATCCATTTTGCTCCCCCTCCCTTGGCTTCTCGTGAATTGACGCTTCTGGGCAGGAACAAAATAATGCTAAGATTTATTACCTGTTTTCTAAAAAGGCATAACAAAATGCATAGAGAAAAGAAAAGGGAGAAAATAAGTTACAATGCATTACAAATATAAATAAGGCCAACTTCACGGGATGAATATATAGAAAAAAACACAAAAGCCCTTAAGGAAAAGCATGAAGGCTTGAAAACACAAACCTTGGTTCGGGTCAATCAAAAACTTAAATTTTTGTATCCCGTCTATTACAAAGATAAAAATGTATCCCGTCAATAGTTGCTTGTTAGAATACTTTTGTAATGCTCTTGGATAATTTCTTGTGACATTGGATTGCCCACAGAATCTTCGGTTTGCGGATATGACAATATATAATAACCAAATAATTTAACATGACCTAATTGCTCACAGGGCACTTGCTTCTGACCGTAAATTCGCTAAATGCTAAGCATGTTCCACTAAAGGCGCCAACCAACCAGGGTTGCCACCCTGACCTGGAAGAATTTACTAAATCGGAGAGAAAAAATTTACTAGATCGCATCTGTTTTTACTAAATGCTCAAAAAAAATTTTTGCGCGTGCGGCTACGCCGCATGCGCACCATCAACCATCGATTTTTACTATAGGCGGATAATCAATACGATAAAACGCAATATTTTTTCCTTTTTCTTCTTTTTTTTCTCTTTTCCTTTTTCTTTCGTTTTCATAGTATGATTGAAAATTCCGGAAACCTACAAGTTCAAAAATCCTTTTTTTGGATATATATATATATATATATATATATATATATATATATATATATATATATATATATATATATATTATATATATATATATATATATATATATATATATATATATATATATATATATATATATATATATATATATATATATATATATATATATATATATATATATATATTTATATTTATATATATATATTTATATATATATATATATATATATATATATATATATATATATATATATATATATATATATATATATATATATATATATTTATATATATATATATATATATATATATATATATATATATATATATATATATATATATATATATATATATATATATATATATATATATATATATATATATATATATATATATATATATATATATATATATATAATGTTACATTTCTACTTACTTTTAATTTTTCTCAGCAGGCTCCTTTTTACTCAATAAAAATTTTCAAACTGAGGAGATTCACCTAATCACCTTGGGTAGTTGGCTTTTGTTTTGATTCCAATAGATTCTCAATCATCACAAATCCAAGTGTCATTATAGCTTCATTTTTAGTTGGTAAGATTTGGTACACAGAAAGCTGATTGTCGACCTTTAGACGCCGGAAGTGAAGTGTTCGTTTATGAAAATAGGTGACTGCTTGTTTGTCTCTGAGACAGACAAACAAAATTGTAAATTGTAAAACAGACAAGCAAAAATTGTAAATTGTCATGTTTACGATAATTTTTTCCCTGAATTCATGGAAAATAAAAAAAGTTTTGTTTACTATAAGTCATGACTTTTTACTAGTTTTTACTAGATTTCGGGAAATTTACTAGATCCTCTAAATTTACTAGATTTTTTTTTTACTAGATCTAGTAAAATCCTACTGACGGTGGCAACCCTGCAGCCAACACTAACTCACTAAGTGTGTAAAATGTTACGACTTCAACTGAATGTTAAAAAACGTTTATCTTTTTTGCACTGCAAAACCAGAAAACAAAATTTCAACCGTAATTTCAACTTATTCTGCTGCCTTTAGTTAATTTTATAAAACGATTTAGTTTTGTCAAGTATTAAACACTTTTAGCAATCTTCTTTATATTTCCATATTAGAAAACAGTACTGCGGCTTTTTGCAAAATTACAAAATTATTTATTAACTTTTTTTTAATGAAGTGACCAGATTAAATGGATGATTGTAATAATTTTAAAAACATCCAGCCCATGATTCCATCTATCAAATTGGTACTTCTTAATTTCTTTGTTATATTAATATCCCGGTCTTAATGAAGTCGATAGTAAGACAACAACGAAATCTAAGGTCTTGCAAAAATGTTCTCATGTAACACCTTGAAGGCAACACCAATCACTTAATTGGGCACAGTCATAAGGTTATATTTTACATTATGACAGTAATCTAGATTAATGTTTTCGCCATAATTGGAATTGAAAAACTCCATTAGGCTGAGTGTAGCAACCCAAAAAATATTGTTACACAACATGCGTTTTACAAAAAGAGGAGAAAAACTGAAGAACATGCTTAGGGTTTGAATGTTATTAAGGACCAGTTGTTTATACGAAAAAGTTTTTTTTTTTTTTATAGACATCCAGGATATGGCAAGAACACTTTGTTATCATTAGCTCTCTTCCCATTTAATTCTGAGAGCGAGAAGATGATATAAAGCAAAGAGAATTAACTTCTAAATTTCTTAATGACCAGATGACTTGAGAAAAGGTGAGTAGACAAATCGATAGAACAACTAACTACTGCACCAGGCCACCTGAGGCCAACACAGCAGCAGGTGCTCCTTCTCCGACCCAATCCGTTCAAACCTTGGCTCTTTACCCGCTTCCATGAAATTCCAATTTCCAATCCCATTCAAGGACAAACTAATTTTTATTTGGCCCAAGATTGGGGGCCAAAAAGCACAATCTTTTGTAATATGTCGTCCTTCATCCATTAAACGTGGCCTAGCCGTCTTAATTTTTCTTTCAGGGTACCTCTAAAAAGTAGGATCGACCCAAATATTTCGTACAGCTTATTGTTTGATTTATGGTTAGTCAATCGGGTACCTAAGGATTATCCTTGGACATCCTAAGACTATCCTTAGGGTGGCATTGAGGAGGAGTGTCGGCCAATGAGTCGGCTGATCTTAGGTTGTTTAATGCTCCATGCCTTTTTAAGTGTTAGTCGTAATAACTAATATTTGCAGCAAAGAGTATATATTAAAAAAGAATAAAATTGATAAAGTTTTAAGAATAAATTTTTTTCATATATTTCTTTCTACTCCTTTTGAACTACCGCAGCTATGGTGTCCATGAAAAGAAAAGTCGTAGAATATTTTCACTTTTAGCCTCGATTGACAATAAAATGAAAAACAAATTATTTTTATAACAGGAAATTTGCGTGTTTTCGAAATTCAAATTTTACAAATTGAAAGCCACCGCAAAGGAAAACCCCACAACATGTTATTCTTTTCATGGTCCAGTTTATAAAATGTTTAATATATAGAACAAAACGAATTAGATTTCAGCTGCATAGAATAACTGTGTGCGGAATAAGGAAATAGTAATCAATTCCATCGATCTTAATTCTGCCTTTTGGACCAATTTTTATTAATACTGTCTTCAAGCTCAGAGAATTACATGGTCCCCTTTTACATAGAGAAGCGAGTACATTAGAATTAAGGGGATGTAGCCACCATACATAGAGTTTTCCCAGAAATGTGTTAAATAGTTTGCTCTTTTTTTTGTTGTTGTATTTTTTTCAGTTTTTTCCCAGCAAAAATTCTTTGCACTTGGTCTCTGGTCGAAGAAAAACTCTCATTAACAGACTGGAGAGAGTCGCGGGGAACGACTACACCTGCCCTATTAACCTTATTTTGAATCTTTGGAAGTGGTGCCAGCAACATTCCGGAGTACCCGCATACAGCAGGCATCCATACTCGGCAATGGGTCTGATGCAAAGTGGGACGATCGAGCTTAGCGGTAGAAAGTTTGTGCAGCGAAGGGTTATCCCCAGCTTTCTTGCCAACGATATTCTCACCTGATCAAGGTGGGCGTTCCAGGAGAGATCTGTGCAGAAGTGGATTCTAAGAAGACGAAGCTTGTCGACTTTCTTTATAATTTCGTTCAAGAAGATGAAGATGGGATGTATGTGTGGTACTTCCGATCGGGAGATCATCAGCTCTTTTGTTTTCGATGCATTGAATCTGACCATCCAGGGATCAGACCACTTTTCAATTTCCAAAAGACCTGTCTGTAGTGGCAGAGAAGCTTTGATTGGATCATCGTGTTTTGGGATGACTAAATGTGTTGTGGTGTCATGGGCAAAATGATGCAGAGGGCTCGCAAGGTTATCTCACTTGTCATTTGCGCAAAGAATAAAGAGAAGATCTCAATACACCACCCTGGGGTACACCTGCTTTTATTGGATATTCGTGGTAGGTGAACCCGTCAAGAACAACCTGCAGTGAACGATCAAAAACAAGTAGAAATTAAACTAAAAAAGCGAAAATTTGGAAAAGATTTTTTCAAAAGAAAATAAAGAGCGACCTTATGTACTATAAACAAAATAAGATTATCTTATATATAAGGGGTGTAGCATCTTCAACCCCCTGTTCTTTAAGCTAAAGTTTGACTCATTTACCCATTACTTCAGAGGAAAATACTCTAACACAAGGGTAATAATAATAAGATAAAAGTATGTTTCGTAATGCCTCAAAATTGGAAAGGGTATACTGATGCACATTCGCTTAAAAAAGTAAAATATTTAGGTCTAGTTTTTTTTTTTTTTTTTAAGTGATTGATAAAGAAAACACCTCCAATTACCAACTTCTGATTTTTGCTTCACTCAAAAATGTTTTCCGTAAAGCAGTAGCGAAATTTGGTGTACGGTAAGGAGTGAAGGTTGAGGGGGAAGGGGCAGTCCCCTTCATATGCTGGATAATTTCTGGTAGTTTTAATTTTTAACCTCTGACTTTACTTTCATCAGAAAAAACTTGTTTTCTTAATACATATATTAGGTTGACTCGAACCACTTCGCTCTTACAGACTATAGTTTGATACCTTATCACCAACTCTTATTTCTGAGCTTATTCTCAAACGATTATTCTTTATAATATCCATAATACATTCTTCTTTGAGCCCATATTTTTGCGCCATATGTAGCTACTGTCGCTACATGCTCCTTAAATACTTACTGCGCTGTGCAGGGAATAACATTGTTTCTCAATGATTAAGATTAATTAAAAAAAACATTCCGAAAATAACTTTTCAAAGAAAAGTAAAGGCCATTTTAAACTTAAGCTCAGCAGATACAAATACCTGTTAAAATTCAAGCTCAAAACGACCATAAACTACTATTAAACAATAAATGAAACCCAAAACGAACAGAAATTAAACAAACAATCATAGCAAAAAAAATACAACAAGTAATAATATAAATGAATAAATAGATCTTAAAGCGAGTAATGCTTAGACTGAATATGAAAATCGAACTTAAAACGAAAAAAAAATATTTTCCTATTGAAGTATAAATGAAACTTAAATAAAAAATCAATGCAAACAAACATACAATAGATATTAATGTAAATTAATAAATAAATCTTAAAACGAGTGAAACTTAAATTGAATATGCAAATTAAGCTTGAAACGAACAAAAATCACTACAAACAAGAGTTTGGGTATCACCTCCTTCTCTCACTGTAAGTCTAAAACCTACTGCGTCATCGGCGCTTTACTGAAAACCATTTTTATGACAAATATTTTCTTTTATACTTAATATTGAAAATAAACATTAAAATTATAGTAACATTTTGAACTTTCAGCAATTAATATCATTATACATCAAATATTCAGTTTAATTTATTAGCTCTTTTTAAAGTTGTTCAAGACGAATATAGTTTCACTACAAACAAGCGTTTGGATACTGCCTCCTCCCTTAACTGTAAATAAAAACCAGAAGCCTACTGCGTCATTGGCGCTTAACTGAAAACGAAATATATTACAAATATTTTCTTTTCCAGTTCTTGCAGCATCGAAAATAAAAATAAAATTACAGTGAAACAAATTCTCGAACTGATTGATCTTTAAACAATTAATATCATTATACATCAAATATTCAATTTGATGTTGTTTATACTTTCCAAGACTGTTCAATACGCATATAGTTTTCAGTAAAGCGCCAATGACGCAGTAGGTTTTAGACTTTTAAAGTGAGAAAAGGAGGTGATACCCGAGAACTCTTGTTTGTGGTGACTTTTGTTCGTTTCACGCTTGATTTGCATATTAATTTAAGTTTCACTCGTTTTAAGATTTATTAATTAATTTACATTAATATCTATTGTATCTTTGTTTGTATTGATTGTTTATTTAATTTCTGTTCGATTTAAGTTTCATTTATACTTCAATAGGAATTTTTTTTTTCGTTTTAAGTTTCTTTTTCATAATCAATCTAAGCATTACTCACTTTAATATCTATTTATTCATTTATATTATTACTTGTTGTATGTTTTTTGCTATGATTGTTTATTTAAGTTCTGCTCGTTTTGGGTTTCATTTATTTTTAAACAGTAGTTTCTGCTCGTTTTGAGTTTGAATTTTAACAGGTATTTGTAGGCTATCTGCTGCGCTTAAGTTTAAAACGGCCTTTACTTGTCTTTGAAAAACTTATTTTTCGGAAAGTTTTTTATTATTAATTTTTGTTCGTTTTTGATTGCAAAAAGTTTCAAGTTTTTAAAAATTCCTTATTTCAAAATCAAACTTTTTATAAAAAAAATCAAATGTTCATCAGTGTATCGGTACCAAAGTAACAATATCAAAGTGAAAAAATGGGTTTGTGTCAACCTCGGAGTTTTTATTATCTGATGTTTGAACTATTTTTAACAAAATGGCTATCTCAAAATTTTTATCGGATGGGTTTGGGGGAAAAGGGCGTGGGTGGGGACTATTTAGCCTTCAGTCTCTTTTGACTCTTTAAAAGTGAACTAGAACTTTCTATTTTCAATCAAATGAGCCCTCTCTGAAGTTTATACGAGCATCCCTTCTATAAGAACCATATATATCCCCAGAGTATAACTTACAACGCCTGTCCCTGAGGGGTTGTTTCGACCCCGGAGTTTTAATATCTGATGGTTGAACTATTTTTAACAAAATGGTCACCTCAAATTTTTATCGGATGGGTTTATCCATCCGATAAACCCGAAGGCGTGGAGGGCGGGGAGGACGGGAGGGGCTAGTTACCCTCCGATGTTTTTTCGCTCTGAGAAAATGAACTACAACTTTTATTTTCCATTCAAATGATCCCTCTCTGAAGTTTATACGAGCATCCCTTTCATAAGAACCCCATATGGCCCCAGGACATAGCTTACAATGCCTGCCCCCGGGCCCTGGGGGGATGTGTCGACAACGGAGTTTTTGTTATTTGACCTTTGAACTATTTGAAATAATGGCTCTCTCGGAGTTCTTATCGGGTGGTTTTGAGGAAAATAGGGCGTGGAGAGGGGGGTAGTTGCCCTCCGATCTCTTTTGACTCTTAAAAAGTGAACGAGAACTTTCAATTTCCAATCAAATGAGCCCTCTCCGAAGTTTATACGAGCATCCCTTCCATAAGAACCATATATGCCCCCAGAGCAATACTTACAACGCCTGCCCCGGGCCCTAGGGGATTGTGTCGACACAGGAGTTTTTCTTATCTGACCTTTGAACTATTTTAACGAAATGGCCATACGTAAAGGAGTTTCTGTTATATGATCTTTGAACTAATTTGAACAAAATCGCTACCTAAATTTTTATCAGATGTATTCTGGGAAAAGGGCTTGGGGAGGCTAGCTGCCCTCTGATCACTTTTGACTCTCAAAAAGGGAACTAGAACTGTCGATTTCCAATCGAATGAGCCCCCTTTGCAGTTTATACGACGACCCCTTCTATATGAAGTGCCTCTGGGAAAAAAATAAATGGAGTGAGGGGGGAGGCTAGCAGCCCTCCAATCACTTTTGACTCTTGAAAAGTGAATTACAACTTTCTATTTCCAATCAAATGAGCCCTCTATGAAGTTTATACGAGCATCCCTTCCATAACAACCATATATGCCCCCAGGGCATAACTTACAACGCCTAGCTCCAGCTGTGTCAACACCGGAGTTTTTTGTTATCTGAACTTTGAACTATTTTAACAAAACGTCTATCTCAAAATTTTTATCTGATACATTTAGGGCGTTGGGGGGGGGGGGGGGGGGGAGGGGGGGGGGGGTAGTTGCCCTCTGATCTCTTTTGACTCTTAAAAAGTGAACAAGAACTTTCAATTTCCAAACATATGAGCCCTTCGAAGTTTATACGAGCATCCCTTCCATAAGAACTATATATGCCCCTAGAGCATTACTCATAACGCCTGCCTCCGGGCCCTGGGCGTTTGCACCGACATAGGAATTTTTCTTATCTGACCTTTGAACTATTTTTAATAAAATGGCTATTATAAAAATGTTATCGGATGGGCTTGGGGGAAAAGGACGTGTGGGGGGGGGGGGGGGTAGTTGCCCTTGGATATCTTTTGAATCTTAAAAATTGAACTAGAACTTTCAAATTCCAATCAAATAAGCCCTCTCTGAAGTTTATACGAGCATTCCTTTCATAAGAACCATATACACCACCAGGACAACACTTACAAAGCCTATCCCCCGGGCCCTGGGGGGAGTTTTCGTTGTCTAGTTTTGAACAATTTCCGAAAAACTGGCTATCTTAAAATTAGTAGCGGATGGGTTTGGGTAAAAAGGGCATGAGGGGGCCAGTTGCCTTTAACTCTCTTGACTCTTAAAAAGTGAACTAGAACTTTCAATTTCCAATCAAATGAGCCCTCTATGAAGTTTGTACGAGCATCCCTTTCATAAGAACCATGCATAGCTTTGGGGCATAATATAGAACGCCTTCCACTGGGCCCTGGGGGGCTGTATTGACACCGGAGTTTTTTTTTTATCCGACCTTTGAACTCTTTTTAACAATATGTCTATCTCAAAATTTTCATCAGATGGGTTTCGAAAAAGAAGGCGGGGGGCTAGATGCCCTCGGATCTCTTTGGACTATTAAAAAGTGAGCTCGAATGGTCAAATTCCAATCAAATGAGCCCTTTCTGAAGTTTATAAGAGCATCCCTTTCATAAAAACCATATATGACCCAGGGCATAACTTACAGCGCCTGCCCCCGGGCCCTTGGGGGAGTTTTCGTTACCTGACTTTTGAGCAATTTTAACTTAATGGCTATCTCAAAATGTTTATTAGATACATTTGGGGAAAAGGGGGCAAAGGTGGGGGCGAGTTGCCCTCCAATCTCTTTTGACTCTGAAAAACTGAACTAGTACTTTCAATTTGCAATAAAATGAACCCTCTCTGAAGTTTTTACGAGCATCCCTTCAATAAGAACCATATATTCCCCAAGGGCATACCTTACACCACCTGTCCTCGGGCCCTGGGGGGAGGGCTGTGTCGACCCCGGAGTTTTCGTTATATGGTCTTTGAACAATTTAAAAAAAAGGTCATCTCAAAGTTCTTATCGGATGGGTTTGAGGAAAAATGGCATGGAGGTGGGGGGGGGGGGGGGTAGGTGCCCACCAATCTCTTTTGACTCGTAAAAAGTGAACTAAAATTTTCAATTTCCAATCAAATGAGCCCTCTTTGAAGTTAATACGAGCATTCATTCCATAAGACCCATATATGTCCCCAGTGCATAACTTACAACGCCTGTCCCCGCACCCTGGGAGGTTGTGTCGACACTGGAATTTTTGTTATGTGATCTTTGAACTATTTTTAACAAAATAGCTATCTTGAAATTTTTATTGGATGCATTTGGGAAAAAGGGTTGGGGGGGGGGGGGAGCTGGTTACCCTCCAATTTCTTTTGACGCTTAAAAAATTAACTAGAACTTTCAATTTTCAATCAAATGAGCCCTCTCTGAAGTTTATACGAGCATTCCTTCCATAAGAACCATATATGCCCCCAGAGCATAATTTATAAACCTTGCCCTGAAGACTGTGTGGGGAGTGTCCTGCTCAAAAATATAATTGCCAGAACTTTCAACTACGTTGTACAAAACGGCTATATCAAAATTTTGATTGGATAAGTTTGGGGAAATGGTGGACGTGGAAGGGATGTGAGTTGCCTTACAATCACTTTCGACTATTAAAAAGGGCACTAGCCATTTCAATTTCCAATCGAATGAGCCCCTTTTGAAGTTTCTACGACAACGCTTTTTATTAAAAAGGGTACTAGCCCTTTGAATTTCCAATTGAATGAGTCCTTTTTAGGTTTCTACGACAAAGATTTCTATAAAAACCTTATATGCCGCCAGGGCATAACTTACAATCCTTGCCCTCAGGGCTGTGGGGGAGTGCATTCCTCAAAAACATAATTTATATCTGGAATTCAACTACGCTGAACAACTACGCGGATATCAACTACGCTGAACAAAATGGCTATCACAAAATTTTGATCTCAAAACTTTAATTGAGTGTGTTTGGGGAAATGGTGGGCGTGAGAGGGGGGTTAGTTGCTCTCCATTCACTTTAGACTATTAAAAAGGGCACTAGCCCTTTCGATTTCCAATCAAATGAGCCCTTTTTGAAGTTTCTACGACAACACTTTCTATAAAAACCTTATATGCCCCCAGGGTATAACTTACATCCCTTGCCCTGAGGGCTCTGAGGGGTTTGTCATCCTAAAAGACCTAATTACCAGAACTTTTAACTACATTGAACAAAATGAATATCTCAAAATTTTCATTGAATGTGTTTGGGGAAATGGTGGGCGTGAGAGGGGGGTTAGTTGCCCTCCAATTACTTTCAATTATTACAAAGGGCACTAGCCCTTTCAATTTTCAATCAAATGAGCCCTTTTTGAAGCTTTACGACAACAGTTTTTATAAAAGTCTCATATAACCCCAGGGCAGAATTTACAACCCTTGCCCTGAGGGCTGTGGGGGATTGTCATCCTCAAAGATATAATTTCCGGAACTTTCAACTATGTTGAAAAAATGGCGATCTCAAAATTTTGACTGTGTGTGTTTGGGAAATGGTGGGCTTGAGAGGGGGGTTAGTTGCCCTCCAATTACTTTCGACAGTTAAAAAGGCCACTAACCATTTCAATTTCCAATGGAGTGATCCCTTTTGAAGTTTCTATGACAACGCCTTCTATAGAAACCTTATATGCCCCCAGGGCATAACTCACAACCTGTGCCCCGAGTGCTCTGAGGGGGGTTATCATCCTTAAAGACCTAATTTCTAAAACTTTTAAATACGTTGAACAAAATGGCTAAAACCCTTGCCCCGAGGGCTCTGAGGGGGGGGGGGGGGGGGTTATCATCCTCAAAGACCTAATTATTAAAACTTTTAAATACGTTGAACAAAATGGCTATCTCAAAATTTTGATTGGATGTGTTTGGATAAATGGTGGGCGTGGAAGGGGTGTTAGTTGCCTTCCAACCACTTTCGGCTATTAAAAAGGGCACTGGCCATTTCAATTTCCAATCGAATGAGCCCCTTTTGAAGTTTCTACGACAACGCTTTCTATTAAAACCTTATATGAACCCAATGCATAACTTATAACTTTTGCACCAAGGGCTGTGGGGGAGGTGTCATCCTCAAAGACCTAATTTTCAGAGCTTTCAACTACGTTGAACAAAATGGCTATCTAAAAATTTTGATTGGATGTGTTTGGGGGAAAAGTGGGCGTGAGAAGGGGGTTAGTTGCCCTCCAATCCCTTTCGACAGTTAAAAAGGGCACTAGCCCTTAGAATTTCCAATCGAATGAGCCTTTTTTGAAGTTTCTACGACAACGCTTTTTATAAAAATTTTATATGCCCCCAGAGCATAACTTACAACCCTTGCCCTGAGGGCTGTGGGAGAGTGTCCTCCTCAAAATCATAATTTTGATTGGAATAAAAATTTTGATTGGATGTGTTTAGGGAAATGATGGGCGTGGAAGGGGTTTTAGTTGCCTTCCAATCACTTTCGACTAGTAAAAAGGGCACTAGCCACTCCAATTTCCAATCGAATGAGCCCTTTTCGAAGTTTCTACGACAACTCCTTCGATACGAAGTGCCCTGGTCTAAAACCAAAAAAAAATATATATATATAATAATAACAATAATAATAATAATAATCATAGGCAGCGCAATAGCGCTGCCAAAGTAAAGAAAGATGTTGGCACATGTATTATTATTATTTTTTTTTTTTTTTGTTCTTGGTCTAAGACCAGGGGACTTTGTATCGAAGGAGTTGTCGTAGAAGCTTCGAAAAGGGCTCATTCGATTGGAAATTGGAGTTGCTTGTGCCCTTTTTAATAGTCGAAAGTGATTGGAAGGTAACTAACACCCCTTCCACACCCACCATTTCCCCAAACACATCCAATCAGAATTTTGAGATAGCTATTTTGTTCAGCGTAGTTGATTTCCATATAGAAATTATTTTTTTGAGGAGGACACTCCCCCACAGCCTTCAGGGCAAGGGTTGTAAGTTATGCCCTGGGGGCATATGAGGTTTTTATAGAAGGCGTTGTCGTAGAAACTTCAAAAAAGGCTCATTCGATTGGAAATTCAAAGGGCTAGTGCCCTTTTTCATAGTCGAAAGTGATTTGAGGGCAACTAACCCCGCTCTCGCGCTCACCTTTTCCCCAAACACATCCAACCAAAATTTTTAGATAGCCATTTCATTCGACAACCCCCTCACAGCCCTCAGGGCAAAGGTTGTAAGCTATGCCCTGGGGGCAAATAAAGTTTTTATAGAAGGCGTTGTCGTAGAAACTTCAAAAAAGGCTCATTCGATTGGAAATTCAAAGGGCTAGTGCCCTTTTTAATAGTCGAAAGTGATTGGAAGGCAACTAAAACCCCTTCCACGCCCCCATTTATCCAAACACATCCAATCGACATTTTTAGATAGTCATTTTATTCAAAGTAGTTTAAAGGTCCGGAAATTATATCTTTGAGGATGACACTCCACACACAGCCCTCAGGGTAAGGGTTGTAAGTTATGCCCTGGGGGCATATGAGTTTTTATTGAAAGTTTTGTCGTAGAAGCTTTAAAAAGGGCTCATTCGATTGGGAATTCAAAGGGCTAGTGCCCTTATTAATAGTCGAAAGTGATTTAAGGGCAACTAACCCCCCTCTCACGCCCACCTTTTCCCAAACACATCCAATAAAAATTTTTAGACAGCCATTTTGTTCAACGTATTTAAAAGTTTTAGAAACTAAATCTTTTAGGATGATAACCCCCCTCAGATCCCTCGGGGCAAGGGTTGTGAGTTATGCCCTGGGGGAATATAAGGTTTTTATAGATAGTGATGTGGTATAAACCAAAAAAAGGGCTCATTCGACTGGAAATTAGAAGGGCTCGGGCCCTTTTTAATAGTCGAAAGTGATTGGAGGATAACTAACACCCCTGTCACACCCACCATTTCCCCAACCCATCCAATCCAAATTTTGAGATAGCCATTTTGCTCGACGTAGTTAAAAAGTCTGGAAATTATGTTTTTGAGGATGACACTCCCCCCCCCCCACAGCTCTTAGGGTAAGGCTTTTAAGTTATACCCTTGGGGCATCTAAGGTTTTTTTTTTATTATAGAAAGCGCTGTCGTAGAAACTTAAAAACTTCAAAACCCCTATGCCATCCCAAGGCCAGAACATAATTTGCACTTTACTGAAAAAAATACAAATGAATGTGCATTGTCAGTATAATATACATATACTGGTATTTAGTAATTAAAATGTGAATATTATTTGATTTATTGAAGTTATAAAAGTAAAAACATTTGTATTTTTCAGTAAAGTGCAAATTATGTTCTGGGCTTGGGATGGCATAGGGGTTTTGAGCCCTACTCATGTTAATTTCTGTTCATTTTGGGTTTCATTTATTTATCGATGCTGATTTGTGGTAGTTTCACGCTTGGTAGATTTTTTTTTATTTAATTTTTGCTCATTTTTCGTTTAATGGGGTTCTTTACTTTTCTTTGAAAAACTTAATTTGTGGAAAGTTTTTTTAATTATTAATAATAAATAATACATTGTGCCAACATCGTTTTTTACTTAGGCAGCGCTATTGCGCTGCCTAGGATTAAATAAAAAAAAGCAAGTTCTTTCAACTGAAAGTAAGGAGCAACATTGAAACTTAAAACAGTTCGAAGAATAAAACAGTTCGTGGTAACGTGAAGATAAAACAGTTCGTGGTAACGAGCTGTGAGTAAGGAGCGACGCTGCTCAATAGTAACCGAACTCTAAAAAACAAATTTTGATATCAATATATATATATATATATATATATATATATATATATATATATATATATATATATATATATATATATATATATATATATATATATATATACATATACATATATATATATATATATATATATATATATATATATATATATATATATATATATATATATATATATATATATATATATATATATATATATAAAGAATTGGCTTTATATGCTGATTCCAAACATATAAGATTCATTGAGTTTAGTGTTACCCAGCAAAAGCTACGAGCCTAAGAAGGTTTGCCTGATTTTCGAAAAGGGGGGAACACCCCCTAAAAGTCAAGTAATCTTAATGAAAATCCCACCATCAAATTCCGCGTATACGAGAAAAATTTGTCAACTGTAGAGGTTTTAAGCTCCCATCTGCAAAAATGTAGAATTTAGGCTAGCGTTTTTTTTTTTTTTTTTTTTTTTTTTTTTTTTTTTTTTTTTTTTTTTTCATAAGAAAGATTACTGATGCATGTTCATTTGTTGTTGTTGTTTTTTTATGTTCACCCCGGGGATGATCAGTTTTTTATTGTTTAAAAAAAAATAAGAGTTGTGAGAAAGTCAAACTTTAGCGTAAAGAGCGAGGCGTTGAGGAGAGGACAGCTCCTTTCATATACGGAATAATTTCTGTTCGTTTTAAGTTTTAACGTCGTTCCTTACTTTCAGTTAAAAAAAACATTTTTTTTTATTTAATTTTGAACATTTTTGAATTAATGCAGGTTTTGATTTTGGCTCACCGTACATGAATAATTAAAACAAAATTTGTATATTAATTTTACTTTTATTTGGTTAAATGGCTTTCTCGAAACTTGTTTAATTTTATTTACGAACGTTTTTATTAGTAATAAATATACGTAATTTACGAATTAACGTATGTAACGAACTTCTATATTCATATATTTTTAATACGTATATTAGGGGGTTCACCCTCTAGTCAATACCTCGCTCTTCAAGCTAAAGTTCAAATTTTGTTCCAATTCTTTAAAAATGGCCTCTTAATCACAAGGCCGTTATTTAGAATAAATAGCTCTTATGGAAGTACTAAAAAAAATCTTTGGCTTAAAGAGCGAGGTATTGACTAGAGGGTGAACCCAATAATACAAGTAATATTTTCTGTTCGTTTTAAGTTTTGATGTTACTCCTTATTTTCAGTTGGGAAACTGAATCCCCCCTGGAATCCCCCTGGAAGTTGGAATCCCCCCTGAAAACGTCCGTATACCTCCTAATAACCAATACTATATGTTAACATTGGATAGCCCTCCCCCCGGGGAGTTCGGGGGATTAAGTCATCCTAAAGGACATACTTATCATATTTTCAACCATGCTGAATAAAATGGTTATCTCAAAATTTTGATCAGGTGACTTTGGAAAAAAATAAGCGTGGGAGGGGGCCTAGTTGCCCTCCATTTTTTGGTCACTTAAAAAGGGCACTAGAACTTTTAATTTCCGTTCCAATGAGTCCTCCCACGATATTCTAAGACCACTGGGTCGATACGATCACCCCTGGAAAAAAAATAAAAAAATAAAAAAAAATAAACACGCATCCGTGATCTTTCTTCTGGCAAAAAATGCAAAGTTCCACATTTTTGTAGATAGGAGCTTGAAACCTCTACAGTGGAGTTCTCTGATACGCTAAATATAATGGTGTGATTTTCATTAAGATTCTATAGCTTTTAGGGGGTCTTTCCCCCTTTTTTCGAAAATCAGCCAAATTTTCTCAGGCGCGTAACTTTTGATGGGTAGTAACCAAACTAAACTTGATGAAACTTGTATATCTGAATTCAGCATCAAAATTGGATTCTTTTGATGTATCTATTGGTACCAAAAACCCGTTTTCTAGAGTTTCGGTTACCAGTGAGCCGGGTCGCGTCCTTACTTACAGTTCGTTACCACGAACTGTTTGAAAAATATTTCCTTCTACAGCAGTGAATCACCACGTGTAACAGTCTTCTAACAGAAGAAACGCCAGATATTCAGCTTTAAGCCCCTTCAAGAAGTTCAGACTGTCTTATAACATGCTAATCAAGTTAAACAAAAAAACAGTTTCTTTCCAATGAAAAAAGGAGCACCTTCAAATGAGTATAAATATTCCTGTCAAACAGTTTATGGTAACGAACTGTAAGTAAGGAGCGACTCGGCTCAATGGTAACCGAAACTCTAAAAATTGGAATTTTGATACCAATAGATACATCATAAGAATGAGATTTTAATGCTGATTTCAAATATATAAGTTTCATCAAGTTTAGTTTTACCCATCAAAAGTTACGCGCGGAGAAAATTTGGCTAATTTTAGAAAAAAGGGGAAAAGACCCTCTAAAAGTTATAGAACCTTAATGAAAATCACACCATCATACTCAGCGTATCAGAGAACTCTACTGTAGAGGTTTCAAGCACCTATCTACAAAAATGTGGAATTTTGCATTTTTTGCCAGAAGAAAGATCACGGATGCGTGTTTATTTGTTTTGTTTTTTTTCCAGGGGCGATTGTATCGACCCAGTGGTCCTAGAATATGGTGGAAGGGCTCATTGGAACGGAAATTAAAAGTTCTAGTGCCCTTTTTAAGTGACATAAAAATGGAGGGCAACTAGGCCCACTCCCACGCTCATTTTTTTCTCAGTCATCCGATCAAAATTTTGAGATAGCCATTTTGTTCAGCATGGTCGAAAAATATAATAGCTATGTCTTTTAGGGTGACTTAATCCCCCGAAGTCCCCGAGAGGGAGGGCTGAAAGTTATGAACTTTACCCAATGTTAACATATAGTATTGTTTATTGGGAAGTATACAGACGTTTTCAGGGGGGACTTTTTCTGGTAGGTGGGGGGGTGTCGGGGGGTATATGGGAGGATCTTTCCATGACGGAAGTTTTCATGGGGAAAGGGACATTGCTATGAAGGGGGTGCCGAATTTCCCAGCATTATTAAAGAAAAAGATCAGAAATTAAATAAAAAAAAGTTTTTCAACTGAACGTAAGGAGCAGCATCAAAGCTTAAAACGAACAGAAAATATTACGTATATGATTGGGTTCACCCCCTAGTCAATACCTCGCTCTTTAAGCCAAAGATTTTCTAGTACTTTCATAAGAGCTATTTATTCTACTTAACGGCCTTTGTGATTAAGAGGTCATTTTCAAAGAATTGGAACAAAATTCGAACTTTAGCGTAAAGAGCAAGGTAATGACTAGGGGGCGAACCCCCTAATATACATATTAAAAATATATGAATACAGAAGATCGTTACGTAAGTTAATTCGTAAGTTACGTATAATTATTACTAATAAAAACGTTCGTAAATAAAATTAAACGAGTTTTGAGAAAGCCATTTAACCAAATAAAAGTAAAATTAATATGCAAATTTTGTTTTAATTATTCATGTACGGTGAGCCAAAATCAAACGTGCATTAATTCAAAAACGTTCAAAAGTTAAATAAAAAAACAAGGTTTTTTAACTGAAAGTATGGAACGACGTTAAAACTTAAAACGAACAGAAATTAATTCGTATATGAAAGGGACTGTCCCCTCCTCAACGCCTCGCTCTTTACCCTAAGGTCTGACTTTCTCACAACTCTATTTTTTTAAACAATAATAAAATTTAGCGTAAAGAACGAGGCATTGAAGAGGGGACAGCCCCTTTCCAGGCACGTATGCAGGAATTTGTTTCGGGGGGGGGGGCCAAATCCTTCAAGCCCATTATTCTGTGAGAAAAATCAGAAAATTATGGGAAAATGAAAAAAATCGTGATATTTAGAGGGGGTCCCCTCCCCCCTGCGTACGTCCCTGCCCCTTTCCTATACGGAATAATTTCTGTTTGTTTTAAGTTTTAACGTCGTTCCTTACGTTCAGTTAAAAAACCTTGTTTTTTTATTTAATTTATGAAGGTGCTACTGGCCGTCGTTGCTAATACAAACTCAATTTGGACTAGCGTTCGATTTTGACTTGTTTTTTTTTTTTTTTTTTTACCTTGGTTGGCAGTCAGCAAGGTAGTTCGTGAGCGGATTATTCTGTCAATATGTTTACTTCAATATTTGTTAAATTGAAAGGCTTCGAAAATTCAAAGTTGTTAGAAGCTGGAGTAAACTCTTGCGATTTTTGAAAACAGCTGCCTAAATCCCCTCCGACTTGCCTGTAAAACTGTAGACAGGAAATTGTCCAGCATTTAAATATCACGTCTTGTAAACATAATAATTATGAATTGCTTATACGAAACGTATCATTACCATATTATTGTCACGGGAGATTTAAAGAGATGATATAATGTGATAACATGTCTAACACTTATTTATCAGAGAGACATGATTACACTGTGGTTATAAAACAGAGAAATGGCTGAGTTATATATCGTACAAAGGTATGTTTTATATAATGTGCACTACCTTCATACATACATTTGGTCTGTTATAATTGAAGGACCAGGCTCGTTCGTGGTCTATGGGAAGACGCTATTGGTTTTTGTGCAAGTATTCATTACATACCATCAAACAATAAACACGCAAAGAGTTATTCTAATGGTAAAATTCATGCAACACCTTTAATCATGGTAGTGATAAGACGTCTGAAATAGCTACAACATCAGCGCTGAAGCTTAACTCCTTTTGGGATACCAAATGTAGCTCTGAATGGTAATGATACATTGTAAAGCCAGTCTTATTCCAAAAAAGGACAGTAGACAAAGGCAAAAAGCAATTATATTTTAGGGTAATAATCGATAAAGCAGCGGTTTGCTTTTGGCTTCATTTCAAACTTATTACTCTTCTAAGAAAAAAAATGTGCTAAGCGTTGCATTAATAAAGAAAAAAGCAATTAGTTTGACTGATTATAACCTCATCTAGCAGTTCTGAATTCAAAGAAGCCGCCATTTTTTTCTTTTTTTTTCAAATGAAATAAAGATTCATCTGTTTGGAGCATCACTTGCGTTTTCACTGGCAATGTAGCAAAAGCTAAGTCTAAAAAATATATTCAAGTGATGTAGTCTTGATTGGTTAAGATAAACCTTGGTCAAAAATGAACATTGCTCTGTTTTTTTAATCAAATAAGCCGCAAACTTCGTTAATAATGTCATAATGCGAACAATCTTAGGATACAATTTGTGAAAAATATGTTGGACTTGCGCAAAAGCTCAAGCAAAAGAACCGACCTTTTCAAAACACCTCTACCCCTCGAAAACTTCCCTTGGCCCGACGGATGACTTTTAAGATTAAATTGACAAATCATGACCACAATAAAAATATTATAATTATAAATTCCCAAAACCTGTTAAGGCCAATACAAACGAGAAAATGCCAGACCGACATCCATGGTTAGTGTTCAGCACAGTATATAAATAATAGACAGTATGATCGTTCCCTATCTCACCCATTATAAAACCCGGACCGAGGTGTGAGTGCTCCGGAGAACGTAAAAACATAAGCGACATTAGATCTTTTCACGGGTAGACAAGTCAGATTTCTCTTGAACGCGAAAGTTGGCTACAACGCTGGAACATTAAACTTTAAAGAAACAAATTTAAAATTAATATATTCCAATACATATATGAAAATCGGTAATTAGAAGTGCAATGTTATTATTTGATGTTTTTAGGAATTACAAGTAGGTTTCGAATTCTCGAATTGGTTTCAAAGGTATTTTGTTAAAGTTTCTGCCAAAATACGTGCTCCAGGGTAATTGGACCGCTGACACATACTAACATTAGTAACCCGCTAATGAAAGAGTATGTGGGAGGAGCTGTTTGTACGCATTGAGAATGAAGAGCCAGAAATCGTCTGCGGTGAACTTACTGTTAATTATCTTTATACAGTGGTGTTCAGCATCGAGCAAAGATGGAAGGAGGAGAAAAACGGCGCTCTATGATTTTTGCTTATTATTTTGAAAAACAAAGTGCTTCTCACAGAAGTAAAGAGCAAAGCTGAAGCTTAAAACGAAAAAAATATTGCTTCACAGAGTATGCTAGATGTATCCACTTAACTTGCTCAAATAAACTGACAGATTTTTTCCAATATCTATAAAATACTTAACATTAACACTGTGCTACAGACATCAATATTGTACTGAAGATATGAAGAACTTTGTCTGCACTCGAGAAAAGGAAATAAAAAGCATATTAGAAATTATACTATCTATTAGAGGCAGTTTTAAAGGAAAGCTGAAAAAACTGAAAAAAAACATTTGGGTTTTTAGTTTGTTATTGAGGAGCAACTATTTGCACAAACGCTTTACCTATGTCATAAAACCCAACTAAAAAAAAAACACAATATTCTTTCTGGAGCAAAAAATTCCACGAGGAAACGGTAGAAAATAGAAAACTAAATTATGGGCTTTCAACGATCTTTTACCAACCATGATATCGATAAATTTTGGTATACTATTATAATTTTCAAAACTTCCGCAAGCTCAGTTTTCAGTAAAGCGCTAGTTTTTGTATGGAAAATATTTGCCAGTTTATTTGACGAGTTTTGTTGATCCATTTTGCGTAATCTTATAAATAATAATTTTTGTTTATAGTTAGTTTCAACTTAGTTCTTTATTTTCGGAATGAAAACTTCGTTTTTTAAATTAATACACTAAGTCACAGTCCTCAATCTTGTTCAGTACGTTTGCAGTTCACATACCCTGGGCACGCTAATGATTGTCGAATGTACAGGGCGTTTCTTTTTTTTTATTATTATTATTATTATTATTATTTCTTAGTTGTCAGGAAGGATCTGCGTTTCGAATATTAATTTAGTAGATTGATTCGTTGTCTTGAATGACAAACTATCTTAACCGCTATGAAAAATGGCTTCCGAAGAGCTGGTCTAACAGAAGCTCTGGGTAGAAGCTTTTATACCTGTAAAACAATGTATGTGTAATAGGCCTACTGGTTCCTAAATTTGTGGAATTCTGAAAATAAGCGCTTTACGGGAAAATTACATAACTTGAGGTTTAGAGAGAACTAAAATTATAAATTTACTGCTTTCATCGTCGGTGAAAGACTATTGAGAGCCTTATAAATTCGTCTTTTATTTTCTACAGGGTGCATGACTACTGCTAAGGACTTCTCCAGGGACTTTTCTGCTCCCAATCGTGTTTTGTTGCGTTGATTTGTGTTTCCAGTAAAGTGCTAGCATTTCAGAATTCTACAGAATTAGGGAAATCTTGCGAGTCAGTTTATTCGAACTAATATTGCAGATCTATGCTGCATAAGCTGCGAAGCAACAATTTATTCCGCGTTAAGTTTCATTTTCGCTCTTTACTTCCACCAGATAATTTTTTTAATAATTAATACGTTTCAAGTCTTCCAAGATTGTCTTTTCCCCCTAATTCATTTTCGTATGAAAAAATAACTTGATTCTTATGCCCCATAGTAAGAAAAATAACTTACTAATCCATAACAAGAATGGGATCTGAGGGAGTGTCATATGCTGCATGTAGGTATGCTGCATATATGCTGTATGCTGCATGTCTTATGCCCCATAGTAAGAAAAATAACTTACTAATCCATAACAAGAATGAGATCTGAGGGAGTGTCATATGCTGCATGTAGGCGAACTATCCGAGGACAAGGTCGACAGAGGGAGAGAAGCCCCAGTTCATGCATAATATCTGAAGTGGAATCAACGCCATAACGGTCTCTTGCTGCATACTTTGCTGCATACACCACTCCACTATTTTTGTCCCTGACCCTTCTTACTGTGGCGAACAGACCACTAGCAAAAAAAAGCTTGATTAAATAAATATTAAAACTTAAATTAAGTTAATTCAAATTAAAAACTCTGAGTAGCTTAATTTATACTAAGAATGTCACTTTTAGAGCATAAAAAGGGGATACTGGAAAACTAACAGATAAATACGAGTCTGAACGTCCCTGTAACCATATTTTTTCTATGGTCATAAATAGTTATTAACCAACCATAATTTAATATCTCGAACATAAAAGGAGACATATACGGTAATGATCGCGATGAGAACAGCTTCATCTGAAGGCGCCAGTAATTTGTTTTGGCAAGATAGAAACTAAGATAATTGAAGGCTTCATTGTCATACTTTTTAGGTATTTTGGATTTATAAAATAAAAAATCAATAGTCTGAGAGACTAAAAAAAACGTGCAGAAATTAACATAAGTTAGGCTCACAACCCCTATGCATTCCCAAGGCCAAAACATAATTTGCACTTTACTGAAAAAAATATAAATGTTTTTACTTTTATAACTTTAATAAATCAAATAGTACTAACATTTTGATTACTAAATATCAGTATATGTATATTAAACTGACAATGCACATTCATTTGTACTTTTTTCAGTAAAGTGCAAATTATGTTCTGGCCTTGGGAAGGCATAGGGGTTTTGAGCCCAACTTATGTTAATTTCTGCTCGTTTTGAGTTTGACTCGGTTATTTATTGTAATTTCTGTTCGTTTTGGGTTTCATTTATATTTATCGATGCTGATTTGTGGTAGTTTCACGCTTGGTAGATTATTTGATTTTATTTTTGCTGATTTTTTGTTGAATTGAGTTCTTTACTTATCTTTGAAAAACTTATTTTGTGAAAAAAGTTTTTTTTAATTAATTTCTGTTCATTTTATATTGACATAGTCTTTTCAGAGAAAAAAAAATAATACTTTAAATCTTTTTGTTTTTAAAGAATTTATAGTTTGGCCTGATATTTATTTGCTGGAGAAAAATTGTCAGCAATTTTTTAACAACATACACCCTCTTAAAAATCTGGACACAAATAGTAGTGTTTAATTTAGTTTCATACCTTCTCTAGTTGATCTAAAATGGAAAACTTGATACCATTCGCAGAAAAATCTGTTTCCATTCTTTGATAGCTTGCATACACTTATGCTATTTTGATTTGGTTAAATTTTAAGAGCAGAAGTAGCCCCGAAAGTTTGAATATAATACCCTCAGTCGTTCTTGGGATAGGCCTACTGCTTATTGGGATACCTTATTGAGAATTAGCATTAACACAGTGCATTTTGATTTAATCTTAACTTACAACCTTTCCCCTGGGGACTCTGGGGGGTTTGTCATCCTTTAACACATAATTTTCAGAACTTTCAACTACGTTGAACAAAATGGCTATCTCTAAACTTTGATTGAATGTGTTTGGGAAAATGGTGGGCGTGAGAGGGGGGTTAATTACTCTCCACTCACTTTCGACTATTAAAAAGGGCAATTTCAATTTCCAAACAAATGAGCTCTTTTTGAAATTTTTACAACAACTTTCTATATAAACCTTATATGTCCCGAGGGCATAACTTACAACCCTTGAACTGAGGGCTCTAAGGGGGTTATCATCCTAAAAGACCTAATTTCCCGAACTGTCGACTACGTTTTACAAAATGTATATCTCAAAATTTTGATTGGATGTATTTGGGGAAATGGTGAGCGTTAGAGGGGGGTTAGTTGCCCTTCAATCAGTTTCGACTATTAAAAGGGCACTAGCCCTTTCAATTTTCAATTGAACGAGCCCTTTTTTGTTTTTACAACATCACTTTTTATAAAAACCTTACATGCTCCCAGGGCATAACTTACAACCCTTGCCCTGAGAGTTGTGGGGGGGGGGATGGGTTTTCATCCTTAAAGACATAATTTCCAAAACTTTCGACTATTAAAAAGGGCACTACCCCTTTGAATTTCCAATCGAATGAGCCCTTTTTCAAGTTTCTACGACAAAGATTTCAATAAAAACCTTATATGCCCCCAGGGCATAACTTATAACGGTTGCCCTGAAGACTGTGGGGGGGGGGGTGTCCTGCTCAAAGGTATAATTTCCTGAACTTTAAACTGCGTGGAACAAAATGGCTACCTCAAAATTTTGATTGGATATGTTTGGGGAAATGGTGGGCGTGGAAAGGGTGTTAGTTGCCTTCCCATCACTTTCGACTATTAAAAAGGACACTAGCCATTTCAATTTCAAATCTAATGAGCACTTTTTGAAGTTTCTACGACAACGCGTTCTATAAAAACCTTATATGCCCCAGGGCATAACTTACAACCCTTGCCCTGAGGGCTGTGGGGAAGTGTTCTCCTCAAAAACATAATTTCTATCTGAAAATCAACAACGCTGAACAAAATGGCTATCTAAAAATATTGATTGGATGTGTTCGGAGAAAAGGTGGGCGAGAGAGGGGGGTTAGCTGCCCTCAAATCACTTTCGACTACTAAAAAGGGCACTAGACCTTTAAATTTCCAATCGAATGAGCCCTTTTTCAAGTTTCTACGACAAAGATTTCAATAAAATCTTATATGCCCCCTGGGCATAATTTATAACCCTTGCCCTGAAGACTGTGGGGGGAGTGTCCTGCTCAAAGGTATAATTTCCTGAACTTTAAACTGCGTGGAAAAAATGGCTACCTCAAAATTTTGATTGGATATGTTTGGGGAAATGGTGGGCGTGGAAGGGATGTTAGTTGCCTTCCAATTACTTTCGACTACAAAAAAGGGCACTAGCCATTTCAATTTCCAATCGAATGAGCCCTTTTTTAAGTTTCTACAACAACGCGTTCTATAAAAACCTTATATGCCCCCAGGACATAACTTAAAACCCTTCCCCTGAGGGCTGTGAGGGGGTTGTCATCCTCAAAAACCTGATTTAAAGAACTTAAAACTACGTTGAATAAAATGGCTATCTCAAAATTTTGATTGGATGTGTTTGGGGAAAAGGTGGGCGTGAGAGGGGGTTAGTTGCCCTCCAATCACTTTCGACTATTAAAAAGGGCACTAGTCCTTTGAATTTCCAATCGAAAGAGCCTTTTTTTGAAGTTTCTACGACAACACCTTCTATAAAAACCTTATATGCCCCCAGGCCATAACTTAAAACCCTTGCCCTGAGGGTTGTGGGGGAGTGTCCTCCTCAAAAACATATTTTCTATCTGAAAATCAACTACGCTGAACAAAATGGCTATCTCAAAATTTTGATCGGATGTGTTTGGGGGAATTATGGGCGTGAGGGGGGGGGGGGTCTAGTTGCACTCCAATCACTTTCGACTATTCAAAAGGGCACTAGCCCTTTGAATTTCCAATCGAATGAGCCTTTTTTGAAATTTCTACGACAACGCGTTCTATAAAAACCTTATATGTCCCCAGGGCATAGCTTAAAACCCTTGCCCTGAGGGTAGTAGGGAAGTGTCCTCCTCAAAAACATATTTTCTATTTGGAAATCAACTACGCTGAACAAAATGGCTATCTCAAAATTTTGATTGGATGTGTTTGGGGGAATGATGGGCGTGGGGGGGGGGGCTAGTTGCCCTCCAATCACTTTTGACTATTAAAAAGGGCACTAGCCATCCCAACTTCCAATCGAATGAGCCCTTTTCGAAGTTTCTACAACTCCTTCGATATGAATTGCCTGTTGAAGAAAGAAGAAAAAAAAACACAATGTGGCCCACATCGTTCTTTACTTAGGCAGCGCTACAGCGCTAGCGCGCTGCCTATGAAACATGATCTAAACTTGCGTGGTATTTTTCATTTTGAAAAAAAGAAAAGCAAATCACAAAAATTTAAGTCGGTAATAGATAAAGCTAGACTTGGCTTTGAATGCAGGTTCGTATCCAGAATTTTTTCCGGGGGGGGGGGTACAAAAGGATTTTTTCGGGGGGAGGAGGTTTACCAAAAAAATTTAAGAAACACACAACAAATTTGTTTATATTCATTTTGTTCAGTTTTTACTAGTCGGACAAACATTTCGGGGGGAGAGGGGTCAAACCCCCTACCCCTCCCCCTGGATATGGCCTTGTTTGAATGAAAGATACATTGTTGTTTTGCGTTGAAACATTAGTACCACAGGAATGCAGAAAAACAACACGCCAGAAATTTGCACAGGGACATAACCTTAATTAAGAAATTTGGCCCAGTTGTAGAAAACGTGGCGTGTCGTTTGTATGTAAAAAAAACGAGCGAGAAATCGTAGAGGTCTCCATTTTCCTTTCTTAAATTATTCTTTAATGACATACAACAGGCCAACTAATTGTGCAAACGTCCAAAATTTACTTTTTTTTTTTCTTAAGGTATCTGTATAGTGTGATTTTAAAGAAACTGAACTTCTGAATTTTCCTAGTCGACAACGATAAACGTTTGCTCCTAGACAAGTAGTAAGAAACTCACAAAGACAGTCAATTTTGCTTCTGGTGAGCACCAAGCATTACAGCCGTAAAATGAACCTGTCTCGGCTTTTCACAGATGGTTCAAAGGATCAGTCTAAACTGATCCAATGGGTAGTCTCCCAAAAGGATCATCTATTTGGTAAGGCTGTATAGTCATGCTGATGTTAGGTTTAGTTGGACACAGATCTCGCACGTGAGCAAACAAATGGGGTAAGTCCATTTATTAGGCAGTGAAAACAGTTACAAAAGTCTGGATATTTCGACCACATATACAGCGATGGTCATCAGCATGCAAAAGAAATGTTGTCGGATTTATAGTTATATACTTGATTGATCATCTCCCCATATATAGGGTACGACGCATTTTACACATAGTACCTTAAATTAGGTTTAAAAAAAAGACCTCACTGCCTTTCTATGACAAACAAATAAAAGTTCAAATGGGGATAAGTCCATTTATTAGACAGAGAAAACAAATGCAAAAGTCTTGATATTTCGACCACACATACAGCCATTGACGAATCTCCAGCATTTTTATTGGGGGGGGGGGAAGAGGGGTCCATATCTGGATAGTCAGAAGGCATGGGATGTATAATACTTTTCTCTCCATATTATTGGGAGGGGGGCAACTGCCCCCCTTGCCACCCCCAAAACGACGCCTCTGCGTACACCGATCGTCTTATACAGTGCTGATGACGATTGCTGTATATGTGGTCGAAATATCCGAACTTTTGTGTCTGTTTTCACATTCTAATAATTGCACTTATCCGCATTTGAACGTTTATTTGATCGTCATAGAAAGGCAGTGTGGCCTTGAAAAAAAAAAACATATCTCGTACACACCACCCGGCAGACAGTTTAAAGCCCCTTGCGTTTTGGTTTTCGGAAAGCTTCCTATTTCCATGTAAATTTCAATTTAAATAAATCGTAGTTAATTCTTTAGCTCAATTATTTTTCAGAGCGAAAAGTTTCTCATCTAGAATTACAGTCAACTTTTTCTGTAACCAAAGAAAAACATCAACGGAAACTTTTTCTAGAAAATAAAGTGTTTGTTACAGTTGAATGAATGACATGCGGTTAAGTATTATCCATGAGTATCTTATCGAGTTACATTCTAGTTGATTGTATTACATTATAAATAACTACCATTCGATCTTATCTTTTTTTTTATTCTTCACGGGTCAATCACTGGAGAAAAGATCCTTACGATAAACCGCAAGTTCCGCAAAAGGGTCCATAGCCTCGATGTTACCCCACTGTGGGCCACAATAGAGAACTATTGAATAAAAATTTGATGAAGAAGATAAGAGAAAGGGGGAAAAGAGTTAAATAAGGATATTTTAAACTATTTCAAACAAGTGGCATATTATTTGGCCTTCGTACCGCGGTTTCTAAAACAAAAACAAATCAAACAGTTCGTGGTAACAAACTATAAGGAGCGATCCGGCTCAAAAGAAACCGAAACTCTAAAAAACAGAATTTTGATACCAGAAGATGCATAAAAAACAATCGGATGTTTATGCTGATTTCAAATATATACGTTTCATCAAGTTCAGTCTTACCTATCAAAAGTTACGAGCCTGAGAATATTTGCTTTTATTTTTGAAAAAAGCGGGAAACACCCCTTAAAAGTCATAGAATCTTAATGAAAATCACACCATTACATTCAGCGTATTAAAGAACCCTACTGTACAGGTTTCAAGCTCCTATCTGCAAAAATATGAAATTTTGTATTTTTTGCCAGCAGAAAGTTCACGGATGCTTGTTTATTAGTTTGTTTGTTTTTTCCCCAGGAGTGATCGTATCGACCCAGTGGTCCTAGGAATATTGCGAGAGGACTTATTCGAACAGAAATTAATAGTGCCCTTTTTAAGTGACCAAAAAAATCGGAGGGCAATTAAGCCCTCTCCCACCCTCATTTTTTCCCAGTCGCCCGATCAAAATTTTGATATAGCCATTTTGTTCAGCATAGTCGGAAAATCTAATAACTATGTTTTTAAGGATGACTTAATCCCCCACAGCCCCCGGTAGAAGGGTTGCAAGTTGTGAACTTTGCCTGTTGTTAACATATAGTATTGGTTATTGGGAAGTATACAGACGTTTTCAGGGGGGAATTTTTCTGGTGGGGGGTCAGGGGGATAACGTTACGTGAGAGGATATTCTCATGGAGGAATTTTTCATGGGAGAAGGGAATTTTTCATGAAGGGGGCGCTAGATTTCCCAGCATTATTTTAAAAAACGATCAGAAATTAAATTAAAAAAAAAAAAAAGTTTTTTCAACTGAAAGTAAGGAGCAAAATTAAAAATTAAAACTTACAGAAATTATTACCTATATGAGGGGGTTCACCCCCCCCCCTCCAATACCTCACTCTTTACGCTAAAGTTTTTTTTTAGTACTTTCAAAAGAGCTATTTGTTCTAATTAAACCCTTTGTGATTCAGGGGTTATTCTTAAAGAATTGGAAAAAATTCGAACTTTAGTGTGAAGAGCGAGGTACTGACGAGGAGGCAAACCCCTCATATACTTAATAATTTCTGTTCGTTTTAAGTTTTAGTGTTGCTCGTTACTTTCAGTTGAAAAACTTGTTTTTTTACTTGATTTTATGCAAAGCTTCATATAAAAAAAAAACAGGGTGCATATTGCCTTTCAAGTTAAAATAAAGAAAAAAAGAGATGACTTACATGGTAAATAAAAATAAAACGAAAAAAAAACTGATCAGGTTTAAAACTTTTAATTAAGACTGTGAAAAATTATATGCTAACAAAAGCCAGACGATTTTGGCTTCCTTTACGTCAAATCATCCAACCAAGTTAAAAGAGGTAGTTATTTCATTAGTTTTAAAACCAGCGTCACAAAAATACATGGACTATGAACTAATTTTTATTTCAAGACATTTTCGTCGGGAATAGGAATGCCAAAAATTATTTTGTAAAATCTTTGATAAGAAAGAAAATACGAGTAAGCCAGGAAGTGTAGATGAGGAGAAAATAGAACAAAAAACAGAAGCAAAAACAGCTAGGCCTATATATCTCTGTCAATTATTCGTTGTTTATCGCAAAAATTGAAGAAAGAATTAAAAAATTACAACATAAACACAGTTTTAAAATCTCAGCTGACTGTAGGAACCTTATTAAATACGGGAAGATATGTAAAACAACAAGAAAATACAAAGTGACGTATGCTTTTGTGTACATTTTTATGCTAGCACAAAATGTGCTCCAACAACACAAAGTAGCAATTGATTTCCCTTAAAGTGTAAACAAAAACACCATTGATGTTCGATTCAGCTGTTAGGTGAGCATTTTTTTTTATCTTGTACACCATAATATAATGTTGAACATTCTAAATTATTGATAATGAATAAAATATCTTTTACGTTTACCTCTTTCATTCCTCAAATACCCACTTTTAGCTAGTATGTAACATTTATTAAGTTTGAAGTTTTCCATACAAAGTTCTTATCATATGAGAATTTGTGCAATTTTAGACAATGGGGGGGGGGCATGCCCAAACAAGAAAGGAAAGGTCTTGTTGGAAATTACACTTTAATATCAAAACGTTTAATGTGGATTACTTAATTTGATTTCTGGTCGATAAAGGTTCCATCGATGCACCCATACTAGCATGAGTTTTTTTTGAAGTTTAATAGTACTTTTTAACTAATTAATAAAAAAAAAATATTGTCCTCAAAAGTTTTTCAAAGAAAAATAAAGACCCAATATTCGAACTAAAACAAGCAGAAAAAGTGGGCAGTGGAGTCCAATCTTGGGAATTCATTTCTTTCAAGACTTCTTTTTGAAGGTGCATGGATAAGTTTTGATCCTCTTACCTACGCGAGAAAGCTGGGTGTGATTCTTAATACTAGGAACCATTACCATCGAGCGTGATTCTCGCTCTGCATAAGTTATGTATTAGGAATATTGTCAAATATGAATGCCCACTTCTTGTATGGGTTCCTAAAACCTTAATGACACCACTCCAGAGTACCAGAGTATTCCATATAGGGTTACAGGGCGAGTTTACAACCTTTCAATGTGGAATTTGACGAGACGTCAGGGACTTTTTTCCACAAGTTTATCCACTACCCTTCCTCCGACGAGTGATCAATACTTGCACCGTTCTTTAACAAGCCAATAAGGCAAACATGCAAAAACAAGGTCGGATAACCTATAAGCGGATACACCCCGCACCAAATACTTGAAGAAAATCGTTACAAGACATTGCACTTCTGTTTGCAATAGTCTGCCAAGGGATGTTATCCCTGAAAACCCCTCAGTTGATTCACTGATGAACCCATAAGTGGCAGTAAGGGCCTAAGGTTTTAGCAGCCTCACAACATAGATTTTTTCTTCAGAAATTACTGCTAATACAAGTGCGGCTACCGCCTCAATTGAGGCTAAGGCCATTTGGGCCTTATAGTAAAGTGTTTGCATTTCGAGCTGTGTATTTTTGATTTTCTATAACATAAGCAACAAACTAATATTACAAGGCTAATATAGATCTACAAATGAGAGTTACCACAAAAAAGAGTGAGGTTACCCCCCCCCCCGTCAATCAAAACGAGAAGAAATTAACAAGAGTAGTACTGACAGTCCCCATGCCTTCCATAAAAACCAGAACCTAATTTGCAATTTACTGAAAACAGAAGAAAATTTTAAACGTTTTAACTTTTTAACTCTAAAAACAATTTCTTTTAGGCTTTAAGGAATAAATTTCAGTATAAGAATATTAAACTCTCAATCTACGTTCATTTGTTTTTTTTTTCTGCTCGTTTTGAGTTTGACTCGGTTATTTATTTTAATTTCTGTTTTTTTTGGGTTTTAGTACAGTCAATCTAAATAAATTTTAGGGGCTACCTCAAACAAATTGCAACAGTTTTGAACTGTTTTGTAGAGAAAAAATTCTCTACAACATATACAAAATCGGCCAAAATCGGTCGAGGCGAGATTGAAGTTTTTTAGTCTTGTCTTCTAAAATTACGACTTTAAAAAAATTAACTTGCTCTTTTGAAAAGTCAGTGATAGGAAAATATGGTACATAAATCAAGAATGTGGACTCAGTTCCGTGTCTTAACCATCCCTGAGTCGCTCCCCCCCCTCGCACACACACACGCTCGAGATGAAGTGTGCATTAATATACGTTGGATATTATACGAAGTCGGATGAAAATTTACACTTCTTATGCCAGAATGCTAGAAAAAAGGTGTGTCCTAGTATCTTGCATATCCCCCCTCCAAATAAATCAAATACCCAATCAAATAAATTGTTTTGCACACATCTCAAAATTGTCTGGCATCTGCAATGTTCTTCAACGCTCTTGGTGAGAAATTGTTCAATAGATGTGGTGATGCGCAAGAACAAGCTGACCCATTTTGCCGACATTCGAGTTTGAAAGAAAGTGTAAGCAGTACGGTTACTGATCAATTTCGGCTTCTAGTAAATTTTTTAGTTATATTCACTCGTGAATGTTAGCATACGTGTAGTCATTTCCTCCTTGCTACTTGGAGTGGCTCTTCAAATACGTCATCACTATTCCTCCAAATTCTTGGTTGTTACCTTGAATTTGCTGGGGTTTTACTCCTCTTATTTTGAAGTTTCGAGGTTTGAGAAAATGCTAACGTTTATTATGGAATCTAACTGCAAGGAATTACTTCTGACAATCTGGTCCAACATGTGACGGACAATGTTGATTGCAAGATATGTACTTTCGATGGTAGAAACACCTTTCATGGCATGAGTATCATTGCTGCTGTAACCCGAGGGCTAAAAGTCACCTTAAAAAGTATACTTTGGCGGGAGGTTACCGCTGAGGAGATAAACGCAGCTGGAAGAATCCGAATCGTCCATAGAAAGTCATAAAATTCTGTCAGATAAGCAGATAAACAGATAAACAGACTAAAACATACAAGCCCAACACTTTTCTGGTCTTTCCAAAAAGCCTTGCACGGTGTAAGAAGATCAGACATATTTCGGGCCGGTTACAGATTTGTTCACAGAACAAGAACTGATGAGAAGTCTGAAAACGGCAACTGGATCGAATAGAGGTAGAAGAATGACAGAAGTAAAGATACTTCAGTGAGTAATGGGACTTCCAGCCTGGGCTCAAATTAATCTTCTGATGCATGAACTGACGTATGTTTTGTGTCACACACGCAACCAACACAAAGAGTCTTGTATTTCAAGGCAGCAGAGGGACTGTAAAGACACGCAAATATTTATTGAATTTGTCGAGTAGTCATCTCATTTCGAGGGTGATCTGCTATCGCTTCGAAGCCTTGCTACTGACATGACTGCTGCAGAAAACGTGAACGCTGACAAAGCATTGGAAGTCGAGAAGAATTTTCTTGACGGAAAGGTAGGGAAATCTCTGAAGGAGCATTCGTTCAAACGTAAGGATCAGGCAGTCCTTATGACAGCAAAGCCAAAAAATGGGGGAGAAATCCACAGTTTAGACCCTTCATTGCTATTTCAGTGTCTTCTAATTGTATCCAAAAGACTGAATATGGACGAAGAATCTTCACTTAAATATGAACTTTGCTCCTATCCCGCGTCGGTTTTTGCTGATTCTAGCATATTCCGAAAAACCAAAAAAAAAACCAGAGCTAGCAAAAGCTATCAAACGACTTTCAGAAATTGATACTATTGGGGAAATATCTAGTCTGACTTGCACCTACGTCTTGGACAGAGGTGCTTTGCTTCAAAGGATTCCCTGGGCGAAGAAAGAAACACATTTGGAGAACATAGGCCGATAGTGGAACTACGTTTCATCCAAATGCCCACACGCCATTATTGTCTTGGGTGCCTAGGACATAGCTGCTTCGATAAAATATGACTCATCTTAAGCGAAACCGTGTCACTGGACGGGAAGTACTTTATCCCAGAAAGGAGACTGACCACCAAAAAAGTGGAATTTCTTTCGTACAAAAAGAGTAAAGCCCGTTTCGTCAATGTAATTTCAATGTTAGAACTTTAAATGTAATTAATGTAACTGAAGATGAAAAATACTGATTAATTTAGTAAATGCGATGAATGAAATGCCAAAACAGATGGTCTCTGTGAGAGGCAAAGCTGACATAACTTTTTCAGAATTGTATAAAAACGATTCATTTCACTTGTTGGTAGATAGTCTATCATCCATCCTAGGGCAGAACTAAGGTAGATAGACATAGAGTAAGGATAATTCAAATAGCCAATCAGTTCTCCGAACCATTTGAAAGCAATTGGAAATCCCAAAAATGATTTACACATTTATGACTGACCATGTCCACGGAACTTGCAGGCAACTAGGCAACTGAGATTGTTCATATCATATGAGCTTTATCTACTAGGAAAACTCACTGGAATTGCAATGGGGATGACCAAGATTTTTTTTTTTTTTATGAGCTCAGACAAGTTGCACAAACACATCAGAAGTCTTTTTCATGGAAAAAAATATTTCAAATCTTTTCGGCTTTTATATAAGAATCTATAGTTTGGCTTGTTATTTGTATGTGGGAGAAAATTTTTCAACAATTTTTAACAGCATACGCCCTTATGAAAATCTTGACAAAAATAGTATTGTTTAATTTAGTTTTAGGCCTCCTCAAGATGATCTGAAAAATAAAACTTAATACCATTCCCAAGAAATTTTACCTATGCTATTTGACAAGTTGAATACACTTACACTTTTTTGATTCAGTTAAATTGTAAGAGCAGAAGTAAGGATAGTAGTAGCTTTGAAGTTTCAACTTAATACCCTCATTCGTTCCTAAGATATTGCTAAGATGTCTTATTGTACTTACTTTTACTTGTTGCACGTTCAAGCCGCATCCAGGCTCATCGTGGCGCCCAGCAGATGACGACATGTCTCCTTCCATAGGTTTTGCTCGAGGGTGGCAGGCTCACAATTTCCAGCCACTGGCGATCCCAGCGACGGCCGTATTTTCGGAATCCTCCGATTGGCTCCAGATCAGACTTAACTGATGCTAGTCACGTCTTCTTTTGGCCTTCGGCCCTCTTCTTCCATGCTGGTAGTGGTAGACATTTGAGGCATTTTTTGCTTATATGGTCATCTGGTCTGCGCAATGTGTGGCCAAACCATCTCAGTCTCCTCTGCTTAACAATGTCAGAGACAAGTCCCCACATCTTCTCCTGACTTCTTCATCCGAGATTCTATCTGAGAGGCGGATGCCCAGGATATAGCACAGGCATTTGTGGTTGAATATATTCAATCTCAGCGCTTCAGCTGCTTTAAGTGACCACGTTTCACATCCATAGACGAGGACAGAGAGAGCCATAGCTTCATACACTCGGAGCTTTGTGCGTGGCTACATTTCGCTCCGCTTCCAGAGATACTTCCGTAATTGAAGGAAGACACTCCAGGCTGACGATATGCGGCTCAAGATTTCAACTGGAGAATCGCCGGCAGGGTTTACAATCGATCCGAGGTATTTGAACGACTGGACGTCCTCTATCTGATTACCATTTAGGGTGACAGGTTTCATCCATCCCATCTGTTCGCATGGATTTCGTTTTTGGCAGGCTTATTTGGAGACCACTCGAGAGTGCCTTGACTGCCATGTCATTTATCATAGCCTGGGCTTCTGCAACGGAATTCAGTAAGCACGTCCACATCGTCAGCATAGTCAAGATCTGTGATGCAGAAGGACAGGCTCACTGCATTGCCTTTACATTTGTCCAGGACCCTGAGGTTCCAATTGATGATGAAGTTGAACAATATTGGTGAAAGGACACAGCCTTGACGTACACCTTCCTCGACCAGGACCAGATCTGAAAGATCGCCATCGACTCTTACCCGGGCTTTTGTTCCAGCATAGTATGCCTTGAGCAGATTGATGATCTTCTCAGGTACAACCTCCTCTCTCATTGCTTCCCATATTGCATCACGATGGACCGAATCAACGTGGGAGTGAAGTCTATGAAGATTTGGATTGTTTCCTGCTTGTGTTTAAGCCGGTGTTTAAGGATATTTCGTAGGCTAAAAATCTGGTCACAGCAACCCATGCCCGGCCTGAATCCTGCTTGGTTGGGTCGCGTTCGGCTGTTTCTGGTATCTCTGAATCTATTTAAAAGTATGACTGCGAACAGCTTGGCAGCAATGGGGATAAGGGATATACCTCGGTAGTTTTTGCAGTCCATTCAGTCTCTTTTTTTGAAGATAGGGACAATTATTGAGGTCTTACAGTCATCTGGGATGTATTCATTGTCCCAGCCTTCGGTGATCACGCTATGAAGTTCATCCACCGCCACCTCGGGGAGAGCTTTCAGTAGCTCGGCAGGAATCCCATCTTTTCCTGGGTTTTATGGTTTTTCAAAACTTGGATCGCCTTAATTATTTCATCCCTGGAGGGTGGGTTCGTACATACATTTTCATAAGCCTTGTTGTGCTGGGGGTTCTGCGGTGCTGTAAGTGGTTGCTTTCGATTACTATTGTCTCCTGGTCTCAATAGCTCTAGGAAGTGAACTCGCCATCTTTCGATACGTTCCTTGCTGCTTGTGAGTATTTTCCCATCCTTTGCCTTAAGCGAGGGGATGGTAGTTTGCTTCTTCTTCCCAGTGTATTCTCCAAGTATCTGATAGAGTTTTCGTGTATCGTTCCGTGATGCAGCTCTTTCCATATCACTGGTAGCATTAGACCGGTAGGCTTTTTTGTCAGCTCTTGCCGATTTTTGACATCCTTGTCGTAGCACTTTGTATGTGGGGGTCTTGTTGGTCATTTCTTTTTTCTTGGCAGAGAGCTTGAGTGTCTTTTCTGAGATCTATTTCTTGGTTTTACGCTTGACAAACCCAAGTATGTTTGAGGCGGCTTCATTGATAGAGTCTTTGAATTTGCTCCATTTCTTCTCAATCTTTATCTCGGGACAGTTGGGGCACTGATCAATCGGGGTTGCCCCCTCGGTGTCATCTTGAAGGACAGCGAAGCGGTTTGAGAGTTCAAGGACAAATGCTCCTCGGTACTCATCTACTTTCAGCTTCGACACGTCTATTTTCTGTTTCGGCATAGTAGTCTTCCCTGAGCTAAGTCTGTACTTTAGCCTTTTCTTCAGAAAAAAGTGGTCAAATCCATTTTTCGATCCCCTGTCAGCACCTCTGTGCACTCTCGAGTCCAACACCATAGATTTCCATCGTCGGGATACAAGGAGATAATCTATTTGGGCCTTTACTCTTCCATTTCGGGATTCCCATGTATAAGTATGACACGACTTGTGCCTAAACCAGGTGTTAGCCACAGCGAGATTGTTCTGCATTGCGAATAGCAAAAGCCTGTTTACATTTGTGCACCTGTCTCCGAGGGCGTGCTTGCCGATCGCCTGTTCCGAGTTATTTAGCTTTCCTCCGATTCTGGCATTGAATTCGCCTCCAATTAGGAGGATATCTTTACGGGGAATCTTATAAATGACTGTCCGCAGGACACTGTAAAACTGATCTTTCTGGTGTTCAGTGGCATCTCTTATTGGAGCGTAAACGCTAAGGACAGTCAGATTGTTTGTGCGACCTTTACTTCTTGCCCGTACGATTCTCTCAGACACAGGCTCATATTCAATGAGCCTAGTGACCGCTTGGGGGACAACAGGAAACCTAGTCCTGCTCAGCCAGATCCATCTATTGGTCCCGAGTTAAAAAAAAGGGACCGCCTTCCCAGCCGAGGATTCAAGGGTCAAGATGTTACGTCCATTTAGTCTCGCCTCAGAAACGCACAGAATATCAAGGTTATAAAGATAAAATTCATCAGCTACAAAAGCTTGTGTCAATGAACATTTAATCGAGCACAGGTTCCAGCAGCCGATATTCAGGCCTTGTCTTCTTGATAGGATGGTAGCTAGCATACTTTTCGACGAGGGCGCCATTCTCGTCGCATCGCATAATACCGAGGATGCCGTAGCCAAACTTTTCATCATATTTGTCATCATCATTGAGCGTTTCTTAGGGATAAGGTATACCACAAGGTCCCCAGTCTTACGGTCACCCGAAGCGCGTTGGCCATCACCTTGCTCGGCTTGGAGCTCAGTGATGTTTACACCCCTTCACCACTTTGAGGTGCGCTAGCGGATTTCCTATGCTGCCTAGGGACGGAGGGTCAAGCCTCATTGCCTGGTTGCCCACCACCGCCGTGGAAATTTCCAGGTTTAGCTAGCCCCTTGCTCCCACCTAGAATCAGCAATAGGATTCAGAAGGCAACCAGAATACACACAGTGCCTTTTGATTTAGTTTTAAAGCAACATTTAGTTTTAGAGCATTATGGGCAAATTATATAGCTGAGGAAGATTGACAAAACAAATACCCCTAGAGACACACACAGTTACAGGACGATTCAACTATGCTGAACAAAATGGTTATCTCAAAATTTTGATTGGATGTGTTGGAAAATTAATGAGCTTGGGAAGAGAGCTGCTTACCCTCCAATTACTTTTGACTCTTAAAAAAAGCACCAGAACTTTTTATTTCCAATTGGATAAACTACTTTAAAAGTTTATATGATATTTTTCCTAAGATAGCGCTGCGCTTCCTATGATAAAGCTTAGATGCCCTTTTGAAAATCTACATGCATATCGTTTAATTGAAACTCCCCAAATAATTTCTGAGACCACATTGGTTAACCATGATAAAACATAAAATCGCGAAGAAAGGAAGATTTATTTTAGTGTTTGATTTTTTATATTTTTATCAGTTTTATTCTGCACTGAGGACGGTCAAGCGGAGGTCTTGACCGAAATATTTGCATAATTTTTCAATTTTTTCATTGGTTGTTAATTGTCCTCGTTTTCTTCCTTTCTTCTCGATTTTAGTTTTATGAAACTCCCCATTAAACGTTCCCTAAAAGTTTAACCCTAATACCCTTAACGTCACTAGTTACAGCAATCGTATTAGTAGTATACATATAGTGCCTTCTGGCTAGTTCAAAATCCGCCACCACTTACCCTGAAAGGTCCAATTTAATAGTGTAAGCCATTCTTGAGATATTGCTGAGTCACCCTTTTGACAATCTACATGCTCATAGTTCCTTTAAACTTAGTTCAACTTCCACCAAAATATTCCTTGAAAATTTCACCTTAACAACCTTAGCTTGCGTAGTAGCAATAGTTGTAGTAGCAGTAGTAGCAGCATGCACACAACACTTTTGGTTTCCATCAACATCCCCTTCAACACACGCTGAAAGTTTCAACTTAATACCATAAGCCATTCCTAAAGCATTGCTGATACATCCTCTTGACAACCTGTATGCGCATAGTGTGAGTAGCAGTAGAATTAATAGTTGTAGCTTTAGACTTAGTAGCAATAGTTACAGCAGTAGTATGCGTAGAAGCAGCAGTATTAGGATGCAATCATTGTCTTTTGGTTAGCTGAACATCCCCAAGAAGAAGCCCCGTAGGCTTCAACTTCACACACCAAACCCCTCCTAAGATATTCGTGATCCGATCTTTTGACAACCTGCATAGAGACGGTATGTTTTGATTCAGTTCACCTTCCCCCCTCAATATTCCATGAAAATGTCACCTTCACACCCTTAGGTAGAGTTGCAATAGTAGTCACAGTAGTAGTATTAGTGCTATAGTTACAGTAATAGCACTAGTACTAGTAGCAGTAGTAGCATTAACATATTGCCTTTTGATCAGTTGAACATCCCTCTCATCAAGTCCTGGAAGTTTCAACTTAATACAATTAGCCATTACTATGAAATTGCCGATATACCCTTTTGATCACCTGTATATTCATATACTTCCTGAAATTGTCGTCTTAATGCTCTTAGCCTTGCAAGTCGTTGCAGTAGAAGTAGTAGTTGGAGTAGTAGTAGTTGTAAAAGAAGCAGTGGTAGTATTGTTAGTATTAGCATGCATATGTTGCCAAAAGGGCGTATCTCAAGAATAGATTTGGGTATTTAGTTGGAACTTCCAGAGAATGCTTAAAAGGGTGTTTAAAGGGGAAGATCATATGACAAAAAGGTAATATATGCATGCTACTACTAGTGCTACTACCACTGCTACTCTTTCTACTATTACTGCTAATGCTACTAAACTACTCCAACTACTTCAATTGCAACTATTTGTATGGCTAAGAGGAAAAGGGCATCAAAAGGGCGCATTAATAATATTTTTGGAACGGCTTAAAGTATCAAGATGGAACTTCTGGTGTATCATGAGGGGGGTGTTTAACTGATCAATATTCAAAAGGTAACTACTACTATTAATACTGCTGCGACTACTGTTACTGCTACTAATAATGCAACACTGGGCCTACTACTGCTACTACCTCTCCTACTGCTGTCACTACTACTACTGTCACTACTACTGCTTTCACCACTACTGTCACTACTACTTTGATACTAGTACTATTAAGGGTGAAGGTATGAAGGTGAAAATTTGAGAAAATATTTGAGGGGAGATCTGAACTAAAATTAAAACACATTATGTTGCTGTCGATTGTCAAAAGGGCGCATCTCAAGAATGAAATTGCGTTTTAAGTTGGAACTTTCAGAGAATGCCTAAAAGGGGAAGATCAATTGACCAAAAGGTACCTGTTCTGAAGGGTTGAATGCCATTTCAGATGTTTTTACATCCGACCACCCACCTTTAACTTTTTTGGCAAATATTTTTCCGTGAATTGTTGGTAAAAATTGCTACTAACAGTCGGGATGACGGATACACGCCTAAAGCAGAGATAATGTATAACGTCCTACTTCCTGAATATCGCATCATAAGAACGTCAAGATGCATTTGCTTGCTAATAAGCTACAACATTACAACATGAAGTCAAAAAATTAAACTGTTGATAAATACAGACTATATTACCAAAAAGAGTGGTGAAAATAGTTAAGAATGACTACATATAAACCGAAAATTTGTTTGCGAGTTAAATAAAGAAGTAGTTGACATATTAATGGCTATCCTACATTATCCGGTCAACAAACTTAACGGAAGTGCCAAAAATATTGCCGAAAAACCCTTTCAAATAATCACTTTTATACTGAGACAGAGATAATCAACCATTGTGGAAGATGAGTCGCGGTGGGGTTACTGTCAGAAACCTGTAATCAACATTCAAATCTTTAGATTCATTACCAAAGCTAACATGATTTATTAGGACTTCATACTGACGCAGTCTCAAGACGTTGTGAATTTACCCAAAAAAGGCATACGAAGGTCGGTAATCTGTTAGTTGATTCATGGGCTCAATTTACACTTCGATGATACAAAACGGGGATATTACTCTATCCATCAATATTTGGTTCTGTAATGGTTGCAGCAATAGCTGCAGCCTAGTAAATGGCGACCACCCATAGTAGCCCAAAGTTTAAAAACGCGCCTTGAAAAAAAAATCTCTAGTGATCAAAAAAATTATCATTTAAACATGATTCAGGAATTACAATTACGATGTAGGTTCAACTTAAAATTAAGTTTAGTTGGAAAAGAAATTTTCGAGGATTTTGAAAACAAACTTGACACCTCTCAAAAATGGCAGCAGATAGGAATGAAAGGTACAACATTAGAACGGAACATTGTTGAAAAGCTTGAACTATAGACTTACAACTCCCCACCTTAAAAAAAAACAAGGACCTTTTCCCTAGAGATGACAGTATCGAAACAGTGGTTGTAAAAAATTGGGATAGAGTTTGTTTGAACGGAGATCACAAAATCTAGTGTTCTTTTTAGGTAACAAAAGAGATTGTATCACACCAAAAGAGCCGTTTGTGTCATTTATGCCACAAATCATCAATTTTCGCACAAAAGGGTCATTATTCCAGGAAATGCAAATTCTAAGACAGCCAATCAATATTTCATGGTCTAAAATCCTAAACTGGAGGTTCTCAACCTCGAAGCTTGAAAAATAAAGAAAATCACTTTTTTCCATGGGTAGTGTCGATGTCTCCTGTTATTTCTGTTTTCCACCAGAGCTAGCAGGCTATTCCAAAGTCGTTGAGAGAAGTTTAATTAGTCATTTAAACGTTACTACTCATATTCAGTGTAATCATTTGGCACCAAAAATGCCTCTTTTTGGTGCCAAATCTGGAATGGAAAAGACTGGGAGGCATAACAAGGATACTATTATAGCTCGAAGAATTTTTTTTTTTTTTTTTTAGTAAAATGCATATGACGCTTTGGCCCTTAGAAGGTTTAGGGGGTGGTAGTCCCACTCCTGGTTGTGGTAATTTTAAGTTTTTAGTTCAAGTGGAGTATTTATTTTAATTTCTGTTCCTTTTACATTTCGTTTATCAATCTATAGCAGTACATGTTTTCTCTATGTTTGATGTTGATTCACTTTTTTGTATTGATTAATCTTAATATCCTAATGTTGATTGATTTTCATTACTGTATGTGTTGGTTTTCATTTGTTCATTGATAGTAATTACTGTACGTTTTAAGATTAAATTATTGCACGAGTTTATTTCTGCTCCTCTTGGGTTTTAATTCGACTCTTTACTTTTCTTTGAACTTTATTTTTGGAAAGTGTTTTTGAAATTAATTTAAAACTTAGGATCGTAGAAAATTGGAGAGGGCTCACCAGATCAGAAATTTTGAGAGCTGTTGTTCTTTTTAAGGCAAGAAGCTGACCGGAAGGCACTGAAACGACCACCTTTTCAGGCCAATTTGTGCCCCAAAACATCTCGACTATTGCCCCAAAACATCTTGAAATTTTGATCGGGTGACTTTGGTGGCAAAAAATGAGCGTGGGAGGGGGCCTAGTTGCCCCCTCTTTTTTGTCACTTAAAAAGGGCACTAGACCTTTTAATTTCCGTTTGAATGAGCCCTCTCGCGATATTCTTGGACCACTGGGTCGATACGATCATCCCTGAAAAAAAAAAATAAACACGCATCCATGATCTTTCTTCTGGCAAAAAAATACAAAATTCCACATTTTTGCAGATAGGAGTTTGAAACTTCTACAGTAGGATTCTCTAATACGCTGAATCTGATGGTTTGATTTTCATTAAGGTTCTATGACTTTTGAGGGGTGTTTACCCCTTTTTTGAAAATAAGGCAAATTTTCTCAGGCTCGTAACTTGTGATGGGTAAGACTAAATTGTAATATATATATTTGAAATCAGCATAAAAATCTGACTTTTTTATGTATCTATTGGTATCTTTCAGCGGAAACTAAGAAAACTACAACTTGGAAATATGCTCCCAGACCGCAGAAATGTCCTCAAGAATCGTGTTAAAATGAACTCGGTCTTCTGTCTTTACTGCCGCCCGCCACATGTACTCTACTGAGTATGAATGTAAACGATGGCGGGATGCACCTCGGGACCTCGGTGCCGTTTGTTCCTCCACTTTGCGGAACCCTACATTCTCCCTAATTTTTAGGTAGAGGCGCCGGTTTCTGACTCGAAAAAATTATTTTTGTGGTTCACTTTCAAATGAGTGAAACCATCTCACTGAGCGAAGCTCAGTCCCCTGGTACTACTGGCTTAAAGTAGTAAGAGATTTCCGGTCTTGAAAATCTGGTTTCATCTCACCAATATTAACCAACATAATCGTTGAGCCGGCGTAAATGTATAAAAAGCAGTACAAACAAATGCTATAATGTTTATCCAGGTGAGCTAGAACTTACTAGTTAAATTACTTAGCGTCAGTGGAAGAAAAAAAAAACAAGTATTACATCTTTGTGAGACATACAAAATGCCTGGTCAATACTCATGGTATGCAAATACATTTAGATGTAATTTATTTGCCTTATCTTTTACAAGGGTTAATAAGAGTGACCTCGCGATAGCATCTACAATTATTTGTTGCCAGCTTTGATATGTTATCTCTGTAAATTATAAAACTATAAATACTGTATGATTGCTAACTAGTGTTTTCATTAAAATGCAATCCTCAAAATATAACTGCATGGCAATCATCTGCCTTTCAATAATAGCTACTCTTCAGGGTAAAGCATGTGTTAAGTTTTTTTTTTTTTTTTTGTATACAAAATAGAACAAAAAATTGTAAAACTTCCATTCAAATGACGCGATATCTGATGTGATTACACTGCGAGGGTCAGATACAGAGCTACTTACAATCTTGTCCGAGCGAAGTGAGGGCTGACAAAAGCCCATAAAGTGGGCTTTTTTGCACAAATGGATCAGAGAGGAGTCCTTCACCGTTCCAGCGACCCGTACGGCCTCACCTGACATCGAATCAATACCAAGACATTGCCCTCTTGATCAGAACCGTCAAATAGAAAGCCAAAATGTGTTTTTGGATAGAAATAATAAGGTTAACCACTCTATGAATGGCCTAAATTTTAAGACCACTCTCTCTACAACCAACTTTTTAGAAACATAGCCATGCCGCCCCTTGTTTAAGCCAGAATCAAGTAAGGATTATCAATATATGTGAATGGAGGAAAAATGGCCGATTGAATCTAGGCATAAAGATGATATAAGTCTTGACTTGGTCCAAGGAGATTCAAGGACAATGACGTACTGACACGAAGACAAAAATACCGAAGTCCGAGCTGTAGAATCAAGAAGCATCGCTGCAGATTGCTCTCTGCAAAAAAAAGTCCTGATTCAGATCCAGAAACTAGGTCCTGATTTAGTGCAAAAACAACCAAAGCCCAAGATGTGCACTCGTGCTGTTCCAAAACGAATTAATTTTCGACTCGTCATAAAAATGAGCTAAGTCTTGAATCGGTGGAAAAAGAAGTTAAGCTATCATCTCTTTATACAAATTAGTTAAGACCTGATTCGGTGTAAAAACGACCTTGGTCCAAGACAGGGCTGATTCGGTGCAAAAACAACCTTGGTCCAAACAGGGCTGATTCGGTGCAAAAAAGACCTTGATCCAAGACCAGTCGGGGCAAAAAGCTAAGGACTGACTCCATGAAAAAATATTTCAAGTCCAAGCTGCGGAAATTTAGTGACGCGATGTGACAACGAACTAAGTCCTGATTCAGTAAGTCAACTCATGCTAACCAATCAGGTTAGCAACCTGATTGCTAACCACTAAGTCAACTCAGAGCTTAGTTTAAGCTGCACTTGTCCAATCACACTGTCAACTTTTTGCTAAAAGAATAAGCAGGCAGAACACTGTTTAAATCACAAGCATGTAATTATTTTCAATTTATACAATTGGAGACAGGAAGTGGGATTCCAACCCCATTGACCTCCCCGCCCCTCCCTTATCGACAGATTCTTGGCACGAAGGTGGACATGCTGAACCTTGTTTGAAGTGGAAAAATGCAAGGAGTTGGTATGTGGCTTTTCCAGTACTATAGGCCTTGCTTTCTGCACCTTGTTTGACCTGTACAATATTTACAGTGGTTTAATCTCTATGATTAAAAAATCAAAGTGGGCTAGTAGTCTCTAAACACCTCCCTCAGTCTGTAAGACCACCCCTGTTCTTTTTTTTTTTAAGCGAAAAGGTAGGTATTTCGCAGTTTGTTTGAGTCAGAATCATCCCAAGATCTCCACTTTGCAAGATTTACATAACTACACTTTACGTGGTGATGTACTTAAAGAAGGATGTATTAGAGCATCTCTTGCGATATTTTCTTGTATTGGGGCATTTCTAAAAAATAAGTCACATCAAATTCTGGTTCTAACACTAGGTTTAAAAGCTCTGCGGTGACATCTATCATCATTTGGAAACAGTCCATGGAATTAAAACACTGAATTTCGACCTTGGTGGCTTTCGAAAATATATTCTAAATTTAATTTTTCTTTTTCGTAGTTCTGTTCTTAGTGCTAGTGAAGCAGACATTTGTCTTTTAGTCCCTATCATTAATTAAATAAAAAAAACAAGTTTTTTAAACTGAAAGTAAGGAGCGACATTAAGACTTAAAACGAACAGAAATTATTCCGTATATGAAAGGGGCTGTCCCCTCCTCAACGCCTCGCTCTTTACGCTAAAGTTTTTTATTGTTTTAAAAAATAAAGTTGTGAGACAGAGTCAAACTTTAGCGTAAAGAGCGAGGCGTTGAGGAGGGGACAGCCCCTTTCATATACGGAATAAAGAGCGAGGCGTTGAGGAGGGGACAGCCCCTTTCATATACGGAATAATTTCTGTTCGTTTTAAGTTTTAATGTCGCTCCTTACTTTCAGTTTAAAAAACTTGTTTTTTTTATTTAATTTCTGATCGTTTTTTAGTTAATGCAGCTTTTATTTGCATAAAAATTTTACTTTTCTTTTGCTAAATGAATGTCTTTACAAATTAACTTACGTAACTAACTTCTATATTCGTATATTTTTCTTCTGGCAAAAATTCAAAGTTGCAGATTTTTGCAGATATGAGCTTGAAACCTATGTAATAGGGTTTTCTGATACGCTGAATCTGACGTTGTGATTTTCATTAAAATTCTTTCACTTGTAGGGGATGTTTCCCCCCTCTTTAAAAAATCGAGTAAATTTCCTCAGGCTTGTTGCCTTTGATGAGTAATACTAAACTTAATAAAATTTATATATTTAGAATCAGCGTTATAAACACATTCTTTTGATACATTTATTGACATCAAAATTCCGTTTTTAAAAGTTTCGATTACTATTGAGCCGTATCGCTTGTTTTTTTATTGTTTTTTTATTACGTATATGTTATTACGTATATGAGGGGGTTCTGCCCTTAGTCAATACCACGCTCTTTACGTTAAAAGTTAAAAAAAAAATTTGATTCACAAACCCCTGAATCACAAAGGCCGTTTAATTAGAATAGATAGCTCTTTTGAAAGCACTAAAAAAAACTGTAGCGTAAAGAGCGAGGTATTGACTTGGGGGAGAACCCCCTCACATACGTTATAATTTCTGTTCGTTTTAAGTTCTAATATTCCTTCTTACATTTCAGTTGAAAAAACTTGTTTTTTTTTATTTAATTTCTGATCGTTTTTTAAATAATGCTTGGAAATCCGGCGCCCCCTTCATAGAAATGTCCCTTACCCCAAAGAAACATCCTCCACGGAAATATTCTCCAGAGTAACTCCCTCCTCTAGCCCCCCCTCCAGAAAAAAATCCTTCCTGAAAATGGTTGTATACTTCCCAATAACCAATAAATAATGCTGGCAAGTCCGGCGCCCCCTTCATGGCGATTTCCCTTCCCCCATGAAAACTTCCTTCATGAACAGATCCTCCAACATAACCCCCGACCCACCCTCCCCTCCCACTAGCAGAAAAAAAACCTCCTGAAAACTTCTGTATACTTCCGAATAACCAATACTATATGTTAACATTGGGTAAAGTTCATATCTTTTAGCCCTCCCTCTGGGTACTTCGGGGGATTAAGTCATCCCAAAAGACATATTTATCATATTTTCGACCATGCTGAACAAAATGGCTATCTCAAAATTTTGATCGGGTGACTTTGGTAAAAAAATAAGCGTGGGAGGGGGCCTAGTTGCCCTCCATTTTTTTGTTCACTTAAAAAGGGCACTAGATCTTTTAATTTCCGTTCCAATGAGCCCTCCCACGATATTCTAGGACCACTGGGTCGATACGATCACCCCTGGGAAAAAAAACAAACAAACAAACAAATAAACACGCATCCGTGATCTTTCTTCTGGCAAAAAATGCAAAAATCCACATTTTTGTAGATAGGAGCTTGAAACCTCTACAGTAGGGTTCTCTGATACGCTGAATATGATGGTGTGATTTTCATTAAGGTTCTATAGCTTTTAGGGGGTCTTTCCCCTTTTTTTGAAAATCAGCCAAATTTTCTCAGGCGCGTAACTTTTGATGGGTAGCTCTAAACTTGATGAAAGTTATATATTTGAAATCAGCATTGAAATCTGATTCTTTTGATATATCTATTGGTATCAAAAACCCGTTTTCTAGAGTTTCGGTTACCATTGAGCCGGGTCGCTCCTTACTTACAGTTCGTTACCACGAACTGTTTGATAAAATTTGTCATTTTTTTTATAACTCTACTTCTACTGTCAGGAAATGTAAAAATGCTAATTAAAATATATAGATATATCGGTAAGGGGTCAATTTTATTTTGAGAATGACATGATCCTCACATCCCCCGGCATAAGGGTTGTAAATAATGCAAATTCCCGATTGTTTGCACATAGGGTTTGTCTCAGGAACGGCTTTGGGGATCGACTAAAAATTTTCAAGGAGTCTTAGGGGGAAGATCAAGTGGACCTCAAGTTTGGCTTGGGGGGTAAGATAGAAAAGTGTAAAATGCTAATTAAAATATATAGATATATCGGTAAGGGGTCAATTTTTTTTTCGAGAATGACATGATCCTCACATCCCCCGGTATAAGGGTTGTAAATAATGCAAATTCCCGATTGTTTGCACATATGGTTTGTCTCAGGAACGGCTTGTGGGATCGACTAAAAATTTTCAAGGAGTCTTAGCGGGAAGATCAAGTGGACCTCAAGTTTGGCTTAGGGGTAAGATAGAAAAATGCCATACCTGCAATATCTCAAGGACGACTTGATGTTTGAAGCTAAAAGTTACAGGCACTGTTATTAATATAAGACATCTATTAAGTTTTTTTAATCAATTAAGTTTTTTAATCAATTATCATGAATGCATTTATTTAAACAAGCAAGCACTTGGAGCAGAATGCCAAATAACAAGTTTCTTATTACAATATAGTGGATCAACATTTCTATGTTTTCAAGGTTATAACAGGATGGGAGTAAAGGTTGCTCTACCCCTGTAGAAGGTAGAAATTTATGCCAACTTTCATTCAATTTGAATAACATTTCCCATCTCCGTTATTAAAAATTGTTGCAAAAAAAATCTTTATTCAAAAACTTTGATTGAATGATAGAACTTGCCCAAAACTTAAAATGATAGCTAAATCGTAATTCATAAGGAGAAAAGCTAAAAAAAAAATACAAATGCTCCAATCATTAATTAATAAAAACTCTCAATCGAACACGAACAAAAATGAATTCTTGAAAAAAAAACACTTTGCATACAATCTTTTTTGAAGAAAAGCGAAAAGGTATAAAGTTATAAAAAAAATAAAGTCTAAGCTTAAAACAAACAGAATTCCTATCAAATTAATAAATGAGACCCAAACGGAACATAAATTTGAATAAATAACTTGAATAAGTGAATAATTTGAATAAGTCAAATCTCAAACAGGAGTAGGGTTAACACCTTTTAAGGCCTGAGAGTCATGGTCAAATCGGCTTCCTAGAAATCATTTTATTCAATGACCAAAACCTATTTTACATTTTTCGGGTGTCAAACCTCAATTTTAGGGAATCAGGTCATAAATATAAAAGTACGAGTCAATCAAGTAATTTGACATTAGAATTTATAAATGGCTTCCAAATGACCCGTATCATAAGACTAGTGATTATATATTTTTGAATAAAATCACCTCCAGCTATCCCCTGAAACAACGCTCTGTTTATGGTTGTAATATATTAGCACAGAATGACTTCAAACAGGCTTTAAAAATCATTTTGCGATCAATTTATATGCTTCAAAGTCTGACATTAAGAAATTGCGTATTATGATTTACTAATGACTTTTGCCAAAAATAGACATATTTTGTCATCATACACAAAGAATGCCACAGCCCATTGTCGAATTTATGAGTAAGATTAATACTGAACAAACAAGTCAAAGGAACAATATTCTAATAATCAGCACTAATCGAAGGCAGCGTAATCGCGCTGCCTAAGTAAAGAACGATGTTGGAACAATGTATTTTTTTTTCTAGACCAGGGCACTTCGTATCGAAGGAGTTGTCGTAGAAACTTCGAAAAGGGCTCATTCGATTAGAAATTGGAGTGGCTTGTGCCCTTTTAAATAATCGAAAGTGATTGGAAGGCAACTAACACCCCTTCCACGCCCAACATTTCCCCAAACACATCCAATCAAAATTTTAAGACGGCCATTTTGTTCAGCGTAGTTGGTTTCCAGATACAAATTATGTTTTTGAGTAGGACACTCCCCCATAGCCCTCAGGGTAATAGATGTAAGTTATGCCCTGGGGGCATATACGGTTTTTATAGAAAGCTTTTTTGAATAGTCGAAAGTGATTGGAGGGCAACTAGCTCCCTCTCACGCCCACCTTTTCCCCAAACACAACGTAGTACGTTGAACAAAATGACTATCTAAAAATTTTGATTGGATGTGTTTGGGGAAAAGGTGGGCGTGAGAAGGGGGTTAGTTGCCATTAAATCACTTTCGACTATTCATAAGGGAACTAGCCCTTTGAATTTCCAATCGAATGAGCCCTTTTTGAAGTTTCTACGACAATGCTTTCTATACAAGCCATTTTGTTCAAAGTAGTTTAAAGGTCCAGAAATTACATCTTTGTGGATGACAGTCCCCCACAGCCCTCAGGGCAAGGGTTATAAGTTATGCCCTGGGGGGCATATAAGGTTTTCATTGAAAGCTTTGTCGTAGAAACTTGAAAAAGGGCTCATTTGAGTGGAAATTGAAAGGGCTCGTGCCCTTTTTAATATTCGAAAGTGATTGGAGGGCAACTAACCCCCCTCTCACGACCACTTTTCTTTTCATTTTGTTTTCATTTTGTTGAATCTTGTCAGTATTGAAAATCTGACTTTCGCCACTCTCTCCCCGGCTATTCAGACCTACGACCCCTTTTCCAATCAGGATCATTCGGGATCTGATTCGCTGATGTGCTGAAGATTGCACATGTAAGACGATTTTACATCATATGGTCGCGTGTTTATTCGACAGTCCTTAGAATTAAACCACAGCTATAAACAAGCCGTATCTCATCCCTGATGATGGTAGGCATTCCTGAAAGTGGAGTAGCAATCTCAATGCTTATTTGGTTCTAATTGTCAATCTGGAATCCTGTCTACATAAACATGGCATGCTCTTTTGAATCAGGCGGAACGGTTTTGAAAAGGATCCCTGGCACTCAGCCTCAAACTGAAACTCAAACACAAAAAAGCTCACGCATTCATGCACTTGCGCACCTCAGCAGGATCTGTGTATAGGTAATGGAAAATTAAACCTTAGTAAACGGAATATAGGTAACGGAATATTAAACCTTAGTAAAATCGGAATAACGCTAGGATTGCCAATATGCATGGCTTAATCCCAACATAGGTCCCAAGGCCCGACACCCCCCCCCCCTGGTGCCTTGGATGTCGCCACACTTTTACGGGACTGCACAATAACATCAGCTAAGTATATTCGGAATAAGGTGAGAAGCGAAGCGGATTGAGGTGATATGAGAAGCGGATTTCACATATCGACTGAACGTTCTTGGCTTAAGTGAGTGGACTATAAATACCAGTTTGAATGATGTGGCAATGTAGCGGTTTTAATTACCACTGCTGCTATGCCTCCGAGTCTGCAGTCGGCGCCTCTTCCCTTGCGTTCTTCCTCTGACACTCCAGTTCACATAAAGGCAATCTCGTCTGACTTCACATTAGCTTCTTGAAAAATACGTTTTCCCTGAACGATTCTTATAATTGTAAGAAATTATCTTTGTACCATCGCATTTGTATATTCGTCAATGATACTGCAAGACCACACAGTGGCAAAGCCAGAAGGAACTTTTGGACACCCACCCCCCTCAATCTGAAATATTATGCCTAATCTGTATTAAAAGCAAGATGCGGCAGTTTAAAATTCAAACCCGTTAAACAATGCCGGATATTCCAAACTATTTGATTCGTTGCATCATCAATTGCTTCGGTCAAAGAAATCTATTTCAAATCGTCCAGGCCTGCTTATTTGTAACATTTTAACAAAGAAGCACACGAATCTAAAGGCAATTTCATTATCAGGTACTCCAGCAAAAATTGGCCGAACAGTCTTTCACGAAAAAGATATGGGATTATCTTTTTCATGAAGATCCAAGCATAATTCTGGCTTCCCTCAAATATTCAAGGTCAAATTCCAGTAATAGTCAAGAGTTCCCCGGTCTCCGCCACCTGACGTAGATCATGGAGCACAACTTGGCCCACAATACGGACAACTTGGAACACGACTGAACTCAGAGGGAAAAGCTTGCTAGATTAGATCGTCTGAACTTTTGACAAAATCGTTTAAATATTTGCCGTTATTTTCAACAGGAAATTTTTTCAAGGAATCTTAAAAGTTTTAGAGAAAAAGACTCTTTCAATTTAAGTTATTTTGAAAAAAAAACTTCACGTTGAAAATAGTGACGAAAGCTCAAAAGATTTTCTCAAAATCTTGTGCGTCGGAACCAAGCATTACAGGATAACAATTAGACCCCTCCACCTATTTTAAGACTGAACAACGGACGAAGTCAATACTACAAGTTCATCAAGGCGCATAGAAGGATACGTTTTCGCAACTCGTGAATGTGCAGAAGTTTGAGGTCTTCAAGTAAAAGAGCAAAGAAGGATAGAGTTTAAGAGTTTGGTCACCCTTCCCAACGAGGAAATAAACTTCACATGATTTTGTTTTAACACGATCTAAACTTCTGTATCACCAAACCACACAGCCAACCCCCTACAATTAGTGCCAAAGTGCGTAGTTGTCCTTCGATTTATTTTCTTAAATTCCGTTTTATTCATTTCTACGATGCTTAAAATTGCCAGTCCTAAAATTTCACACATTATTAGAGATTGTATAATGGAAAACCCTTTCAGGACAATTTCCAGTGAAATTCCCGAACTTCCAGCATTTTCAGACCCTTATATATTTTTTTTTCTTTTGAAAATGGCATGTACTTGATAAGTTTTATCTGAAAAGGGATCTTCGGACTATTTCGTGTTAAAGATTTAGTTGTTCCAATGAAAAGTCATGGACCAACAAACATAAATCTTGCAGATTTTTAGCTATTATGTGTATTAAAACAAAGGTGTAGAAACGGCCACTCTATACCATCAACTTGTGCTTAAGGTGTAATTTCTTTTCTGCAGGTCTCGCTATTTTTGAAGGTGATCTTGGGGCCTCTTTCTTCGCAATGGTGTGAATATGCCTCATAATCTCCTGCTAGACGAAGAAGGCCCGAAAGGCATAAACTTATCCTTCCACCTCTTCGGGGGACAACCACGAGGGCAAGAAACGGTAAATTCGGCCTTCAAAGACGATTTCTGGGAGACGAGACTGAATCATCCGTTGGACGTGATCGACCCACTGAACATCTTGGTGCGGATGATTTGCTGGATTTTAAAGTGTTCAAGGAATTTGACATTTGAGATTCTACCAAGCTTAGCAATTATGACAATTTGTTGGAGCCATTATTTTTCAAAGGCAATGAGCCAACACTAGTCATAAACCTCAGCATCTAAAACTTACATGAGTAGTTCGCGATGGGGGGAAGGATTGGGACGGACATAAGGGTGAGCCACCAATTTATATTTTTTGAGCGGTTGTTGACGCTGGTGATCGGACAGCCAAGACGAGGGAATTCATCGACCCACTGAATGCTCATCACCCAAGTTTCAGGTCTGGCTTTATTTTATTCTGCTGATTTCGTGGACAGCACATAGTCTCTATTTTGGACGCATTTATGGCCATTCCAAAAGAGAGAGTCGCTTGAAGGACTTTTTGGCCAAGGCTTGTATATCATCGTGCGTTTCGGCCATTCCGTCGATGCCGTCGGCGTAGGCTAGCTTCTCTGTCAGACTCCCCCTTTTGCGCGTGCCGCAAGTTGTTTGTACGAGGGAGAAGACTGTTGTAAGAAAAAGGTTAAAAAGCTCGAGACCGTCACTAGTCAAGACATGACTCCTAAATTTAGAATAGCCTACATATCTTTTTATAAGGGATTCTATAATGGAGGAAAATATGATACAGGTCATTTCTTCAGATAAGGCAAAATACTTGTTTAAAGTCAATGAACAGATAGTGCAGATCGCAGCCGTAACTTAGATTTTTTTTTTTTTTTTTTTTTTTTTTTTTTTTTTTTTTTTTTTTTTTTTTTTTTTTTAATGTACGGCACAGACAGATGGTAGTAAATTCTAAGCATAAATTCTTGGGAGAAAACTTTAAATGCTCAACAATCTTCGTGCAGGTAAACTATTTTGAAATATGGAGCACTGCGATTTTTTTTCCTCCCTTTATCGAATAAGCGGATATGTGAGGTACGACAAGTGGCTCGTTATTGTGGAAATTATGCATGTGAAGAGCAAATGTCTAACCCTAGATAAGTGCCATTGAATAGAGACAACATTAAAATCTCGCAAATCATGCACAATCAGCCTGTTCTCACAAGTAAATCCAAATTGTCTAAATTCAATGTGAATGGCGGCTTAAACGGACCACACATAAAAGGTGTCACGTATTTCGCGACCCTAACGTCGGTAAGAGTTAAATTGGACCAATTATTGGGCTTGGTTCTAACCGTTTATGCATTAGCACACGGATTGTGAATTCAAATCTTACGGCCTGTCATTCCTAGCATGGGTGGCGTCTCCGTTAGATAATTTATCACAAATCGGATTATAGGGATGACTCATTTCCATCAGCCTTTTTAGAGTTTTTAGGCCATTTAGCTCATTTATATGCCCGACTAAATGTCATAAATGGAGTGACTTCGTACATTTTCAAAAGACAATGCAGAAAAGCTATTAGACTTATTTTCAGCTTAAAAACTCATTTTTTAACAGAAAAAGTTATTATCTTTTTTTAAGGAAAAACGGTACTTGTCTATTATAGCGACCACGCTCAAGTTCTTGATCTGAGTAAAACCGGTTTCTCTGTCTGCATTCGGAGATAACTAGCTTAGTCTGAGTGAGATAAACTACTACACAGGTATATTTTAATTGAATATTTCCCCACCATTTCCCCAAACACATCAAATAAAAATTTTGCGACAGCCATTTTTTTCAACGTAGTTGAGAGGTAAAGAAATTAGGTCTTTAAGGATGACACCCCCCCGGCCCTCAGGGTAAGGTTATGAATTATCCCCTGGGGACATATAAGTTTGTTTTTTTTTTTACAGAAAGCGGTGTCGTAGAAACTTTATAAGGGCTCATTCGATTGAAAATTGAGAGAGCTAGTGCTCTTTTCAATAGTCGAAAGTGTTTGAAGGGCAACAAACCCCCCTCTCGCGCCCACCATTTCCCCAAACACATCCACTCAAAATCTTTAGATAACTATTTTGTTCAACATAGCTTAAAGTTCTAGAAATTAGGTCTTTGAGGATGACAACCCGCCCCCCTCCCACAACCCTCAGGGCAAGGGTTGTAAGTTATGCCCTGGAGACATATAAGGTTTTTATTGAAAGCATTGTCGTAGAAACTTCAGAAAAGGTTCATTCGATTGGAAATTGAAAGGGCTAGTGCCCTTTTTTATAGTCGAAAGTGATTGGAGGACAACTAGCCCCCTCTTACGCCCATCATTTTCCCGAACACATTCAATCAAAATTTGTAGATAGCCATTTTGTTCAACGTAGTTCAAAGGTCCAAAAAATTATGTCTTTGAGGATGACAAACCCCCCGCAGCCCCCAGGGCAAAGGTTGTAAGTTATGCCCTGTGGAGTTCTAGGTGAATACCCCCCCCCCCCCCCGCGGAAAATACCCCCCCCCCAAAAAAAAAGTACCCCCCGTGGAAAATAAGGCTTTCCAAATTATAGAATTTTATTAGAGTTTTATTTTTTTAATTTCCGTAGGGGGATGGAATTTTGGTACTAGTGTATTATGCGCCACTCAAGTTTACGCTGTGTAAAATTCGAGAACACACAGATTATTTTTGTTAGTTTCTTCGTTACTTTAGAAATAAATTTGCGCTAAAGATTTGTACATTAGGGGGTGGGGGGGGGGGGGGGTAAGCATAACGGGTCTGCATGAAAAATGTGTTTGGTACAATTATTCTGCATATTAAGACAGATAGACAAATAAGTATATTTTAAAGCCAAATATACGGCCATGAACACAGTAAAATAACATAAATGAATATAGTGAATGGGGAGGGGGTGTTTAACCCCCCCAAAAAGCCCTCCCCCACGAAAAATACCCCTCCCCCTCCTTCGGAAAGTAACCCCGCTCAAAATACCCCCTCCTTGGAAAATACCCTCCCCCTTGTAGAAAATAAGGTTTCTAAATTTGAAACTTTTATTTGAGTTTTTTATAGTTTTGTTGAAAAGTGCTAAGGAAGGGGAAAAAGAGGAATTTACACACCAGAAGTGTCTTAAAAACTCAGAAAAAAAACACAAATCCATTTGTGTTGAAAAGGCTTCCATATGATTTTCTGCAATTTTTGGCAGTAGCGGGTGCCAAATAAAAAAAAAAAATGAAGAAGAAAAACAATTTAGGCAAACAATCATCAATATTAAGCTAAAATATATGGCACCAAAAAGTTTAAGAAGGTTTGGCTATCCTTAGAAAAGATAGTTGGCTTTGGAACACATTCTAAATTGTTAAGTTTTTACGGACAAAAACGTTGTCAAATTCTACGAGTTTGTTTTCCTTATCTTCCAAGCACTGTATATATAATTAGCAGTATGATCTCTCCCTATCTCACCCATTATAAAAACCCGGACCGAGGTGCGAGTGCTCCAGAGAACGTATAAACATAAGCGACATTAGATCTTTTCACGGATAGACAAATCAGATTTCTCTTGAACGCGAAACTTTGTTCAACGTTGGAACACTAAATTTTGAAGAAACTAATTTTAAATTAATTTATTCCAATACATATATGAAAATCAGCAATTAGTAGTGCAATGTTATTATTAGATGTTTTTAGGAATTAAAAGTAGGTTTCGAAGTCTCAAGTTGGTTTCAAAGGCATTTTGAGAAAGTTTCTACCAAAATACGTGTTCCAGGGTAATTGGACCGCTGATGGCAGATAAAAAAATGAGAGGAGCCGTTTTTACGCGCCGATATATATATATATATATATATATATATATATATATATATATATATATATATATATATATATATATATATATATATATATTATATATATATATATATATATATATATATATATATATATATATATATATATATTATATATATATATATATATATATATATATATATATATATATATATATAATATATATATATATATATATATATATATATATATATATATATATATATAATATATATATATATATATATATATATATATATATATATATATATATATATATATATATATATATATTATATATATATATATATATATATATATATATATATATATATATATACATATATATATACATATATATATATACTACGAAAACCTTACGAAACAGGAAGTTTTTTTTAAAGAAAAGTAAAGGCCAAATTAAACTTAAGATCAGTAGAAATAGAAGCCTACAATAACTCAAACTCAAAACGACCAGAAATTATTATTAAAGAATAAAAATTTTTATTCTTTAAAATTTTGGATCTGCCACTAAAATGTGTGATGTCCTTCAATTTTCTGAAAACTCCCTAAGAATTTTACGAAAAACACTTCTTAACAGACGTTTGGTATTTTCTTGGATAGGGCTATTGTGGCAACTTTTACCAGAGCAACCAATAATTAGAACCCAAGTCCTAAAATTGGTATCAATCAGGAACCCTGATCGCTATCTAAATTCACAAAGTGCAAAGATTTTCAAACAGAGGTGTTTATTGTTTAAAGTTCAGGAAAGGTCTGCCCATTTCATACGAAAACATTGATTGAAAACGAAACTAGCCTTATCTCAGCTCTCCGTCAAAACAGGTAATTAGCTTTTTCCAAGTTTCACAGGAACTACAATCTGAGAAATTAAATATCACGACGTGAAAAAAAGGATAAACCATCCAGAGAGGGGGGGGGGATGTGGGCACCCCCCCTAACGTAGTCTAAAGTAGTGTAATTTACCTAATTAACGCAAGTTTGCATTAGTTAAACTTGCTCCTAACGTAGGTTTATCGGATCAACCTATTTTGCGCCCCCTCCCCCTTAAGTCCTGGACTTTTTTAAGTCCTGGATCCGCCCCTGAAACCATCACATCTATTCCACCAGTTATTAGAAGAAAAAAAATTCCTTATTTTCACAAATTTCATCAACCCCCCCGCCCCCTTTTTAGAAATCCTACATAGGCCTATCAGTTAAGTCTACTGTATATAAATAATAGATTAAGTCACAATTTGTATATAAATTATGTCATACCTGTGAGATGGGACAGTTATAAACCACTTGGCCGGCTCACCAAGTTCTTTTCTGCTTTCGCAATTACGAATAATGCAATTTCGAACCCTTTCTCATTGATTGACGTATACACATTAACCAACTAATGCATGAATAAGTGGGAGGAGCTTTTTGTTCACACCGAGAACGAAGAGCTAGAAATCATCTGCGGTAAATTTACTGCCTAATTATATATACAGTGCTTCCAAGTGTAAAAATACCACAAATCACCATTAACAAATAAATGAAACCCAAAACTAACAGAAATTATAATAGATAGCCTAGTCAAACTCAAAACGAGCAAAAAGTAAAAGGAGTATGGCTGACAACACCCATGTCTTCTTCAGACCAGAAAATAATTTGGACTTTACTTAAAAAAAAACGTGTATTGTCAGTTTGACATACATATTGTGATATCTATTCCTTATAGTCTTAATACTTCTTTATTTGTTGAAGTTAAAAAAGTGAAAACATTTAAAATGTATTTTGTTTTCAATAAAGTGCAAATTACTTTCTGGTCTTGAGGAGGTGTGGGGGTTGTCAACCCTATTCATGCTGATTGTTGCTATTTTGAGTTTGAATAGGTTAGTTATTGTTATTTCTGTTTGTTTTGGGTTCAATTCATTTATTTATGGTGATTTGAGGTAGTTTTAGGCTTGGAAAATTATTTGAATTTATTTCTACTCATTTTTAGCTTAACGAGGCCATGGGCACCGGCAAGGGGTGGGGGCAGGGGGGTCATGGCCCCCACATGGAAATTTGGGAATATATAGTAATTATAAGGAAACCAAAGGAAAAAAAGCAAAATAGGGAAAAACCATGGAAAAAATGTTTGTTGCCCCATTGTTGGCTGCCTGCCAATAGATTTTGACCAATAATTAGGAAAAATACAAGTTCTAAAAAAATTGGAGGGCAACTTGGCCCTCTCCTATGCTAATTTTTTCCCGAAGTCACCCAATCAAAATTTTGAGGAAAAAAATGTTTGTTGCCCCATTGTTGGCTTCCTGTCAATAGATTTTGAACCATAATAAGGAAAAATGCAAGTTCTAAACAAACTGGAGGGCAACTTGGCCCCCTCCCATGATAATTTTTCTCCTGAAGTCACCCAATCAAAATTTTGAGATAGCCATTTGTTCAGCATAGTCGAAAATTTAATAAATATGTCTTTGAGGATGACTTAATCCGCCACAGTTCCCGGGGGAAGGGCTAAAAGTTATGAACTTTGCCCATTGTTTACATATAGTACTAATTATTGGGAAGTATACAGACGTTTTCAGGAGGGATTAAAATAGACATTTTGACAAATATGTCTTTGAGGATGACTTAATCCCCCACAGTTCCCGGGGGAAGGGCTGCAAATTATGAACTTTGCCCATTGTTTACATATAGTATTGATTATTGGGAAATATACAGACGTTTTCAGGAGGGATTTTTTAAGGTGGTGGGGGGGGGGGTCGGAGGAGAGGACAAAAATCAAGGACAAAAAACAAATCAAGCTAGAAAGAATTATTTTCTTACTTCAACTATAAAAAAAACTGACTAAAACTATAAAAAAAGCTCAAATAAAAATTTCAAATTTAGAAACCTTATTTTCCACAGGGGGGGGAGGGTATTTTCCACGAAGTTATTTCCCGCGGGGGTACTTTCCGAAAGAGGGGCGAGGGGTATTTTTCGTGGGGGGGGGGGAGTAAAACACACCCCCCCCCCCCATTCACTATATTCATTTATATTATTTTACTGTGTTCATGGCCGTATATTTGGCTTTAAAATACACTTATTTGTCTATCTGTCTAATATGCAGAATAATTGTGCCAAACACATTTTGCATGCAGACCCGTTATGCTTACCCCCCCCCCTAATGTACAAATCCATAGGGCAAATTCATTTCTAAAGTAACGAAGAAACTAACAAAAAAAACGATATGTTCTCGAATTTTACACAGCGTGAACTTGAGTGAGTGGCGCATAATACAGAAGTACCAAAATTCCATCCCCCTACGGAAATTAAAAAAAATAAAACTCAAATAAAATTCTCATTTGGAAAGCCTTATATTCCAAGGGGGATTTTTTTTTTAGGGGAGGGCGGGTATTTTCCAGGGGGGGTATTTTCCAGGGGGAATTTCCGCAGGGGGTATTTTCTGGGGCGTATTCACCAGGGGGGTAAACGCCAGCCACCGCCCTGTGGGTAGGAACAAAATTAATATAAGGTTTTTATAGAAAACGTTTTCGTAGAAACTTCAAAAAGGGCTCGTTCAATTGGGAGTTGAGAGGGCTAGTGCCCTTATTAATAGTCAAAAGCGATTGGAGGGCGAATGCACCCCATCCCCATCATTTCCCCAAAAACTTCCGATCAACATTTTGATATAGCCATTTTGTTGAACGTAGTTGAAGGGTCCGGAAATTATGTTTTTTGAGTATGACAACCCCCCCCCCCCCCCAGCCCTCAGGGCTAAGGTTGTAAGTTATGCCCTGGGGGTATATGAGGTTTATATAGAATGCGTTGCCGTAAAAAACTTCAAAAAGGGCTCATTCAATTGGGAATTGAGATGGCTAGTGCCCTTATTAATAGTCAAAAGCGATCGGAGGGTGAACACCCCCCCCCCCCCACACCCATCATTTCTCAAAACACTTCCCATCAACATTTTGATATAGCCATCTTGTTGAACATAGTTGAAGGGTCCAGAAATTATATTTTTTAGTATGACAAGCCCCTTACAGTCTCCAGGGCTGAAGATTGTAAGTTATGCCCTGGGGGCATTTAATGTTTTTTATAGAAAGCGTTGTCGTAAAAACTTCAAAAAAGGTATCATTGGATAGGAAATTGAGAGGGTTATTGTCCTTTTAATAGTCGAAAGTAGACGGAGGGAGAATCACCCCCGCCCCATGTCCATCATTTTCCCCAAACATTTCCGATCAACATTTTGATATGACCATTTTCTTCAACGCAGTTGAAAGGTCTGGAAATTATGTCTTTGAGGATGACAACCCTCCCCCCATAGCCCTCAGGACAAGGGTCCAAAATTATGCCCTTGGGGCATATAAGGTTTTTATAGAAAAATTTTTTTCATATAAGCTTCAAAAAGTGCTCATTCGATTGGAAGTAGACAGGACTAGTGCCTTTTTTATTAGTCGAAAGTGATTTGAGGGCAAATGCCCCCCATGCCCATCATTTCGTCAACATTTACAATCAAAATTTTGAGATAGCCATTTTGTTTAGTGTATCAGAAAGGTCTAGAAATTATGTTTATGAGGATAAAAAATCCCCCCAGCCCTCAGGGCAAGGGCTGTAAGTTATGCCCTGGGGACACATAAGGTCTTTATAGAAAGCGTGGTCATATAAACTTTGGAGGGGGCTCATTGGATTGGTAATCAGACGCTCTAGTGCTCTTTTTAATAGTCAAAGTGATCGGAGGTTAGTTACCCCCTCCCCCCCTCTACAGACGTCGTATTGTCTCGAAATGCATCTCATAGAAATTTTGAGATAGCCATTCTATTCAAAATAGTCTAAATATCATATAACAATGCTTTTGGGGTTGAAACAAACCCCAGAGATTAGGGGCAAGGGTTGTAAGTTATGCCCAGGGGTTTTTAAGGTTTATATGGAAAGGGTGGTTGTTTAACTTTAGAAGAGGCTCAGTCTTTCTCCCTGAAAAAGACTATGTCAATATAAAACAAACAGAAATTAATTAAAAAACTTTTTCCACATAATATATTTTTAAAAAAAAAAAGTAAAGAACTCCATTAAACCAAAATTGAACAAAAATAGAATCAAATAAACTACCAAGCATACAACTACCACAAATCAGTATCAATAAATAAATGAAACCCAAAACAAACAGAAATTAAAATAAATAACAGAGCCAAACTCAAAACGAGTTGAAATTAATATGTTGGGTTCTAAACTCCATGTTTTCTAAAAGCCAGAATATAATTCATACTTCACTGAAAAGATTCTTTGAAATGTTTTCGTTTTTATAACTTTAAGAAATCAAAAATTCATTCAGATTTTAAGGAATAAATATCAGCACATGTATGCTAAATTGACAATGCACATTTTTTTCAGTAAATTCATTTGAATTTTTTTCAGTAAAGTACAAATTATATTCTGGCTTTTAGAAAGCATTGGGTTTAGAACCCATAATTATTTCTGCTCATTTTGAAATTTGACTATGTTATTTATTTTAATTTCTATTTGTTTTGGGTTTCATTTATTTATTGATACTGATTTGTGGTAGTTGTATGGGAGGTGAGGGTGGTAAAGCATTTCTGCATCAGCGTGTTCCGTATTTAATACATGCTATGATTTACCTACACCCCCCCTTAATGTGCAAATATATACCCCAAATTTTGTTCATAAACTCTTATATTTTCATCCTATTTTGTTTTATTTCATTAGCATTAACCAAATTTCATTTATCGCATGTGTCCCGCACCTCATTTTAGCATCCATGGATGCTCTAATTTTAGCATCCATCTTTATTCAATCAATTATCATTGCAGACTAACAGGTTTTTATCTGATGTTAGCATTATCACTTCTCGCATGTGTCCTGGATTTTAGCACAGTACCCTATTAATTTTTGGTCGTTTTAGGCCTGATGAGAATTCCTGGCAAAGGATCAATCCATTCAATCAAAAATATATCAAATTATCCTACATTTAATTTTAAAGAAAATCATACTCAAACCGAAATTACAGAAAGATTTATTACTTCCCAAGATTATAACAACTGTAGACTTGTCTTTATGCAATTTCCTAAGCCTTAGAATAGGCTACAGAAGGAGCAGAGATATTCACAACTCACCCTGCCTGCATAGATACCACGTTTTGATTTTATAACAGCCATGTAAAATGTACCGGTACTTGTCAGCAAGGCCATATCCAAGGTAGGGGGTTAGGGGTTTGAGAACCTCCCCCCTCCCCCGAAATATTTGTCCGACTCGCAAAAAACGTAACAACAATGAATATAAACAAATTTTTCATGCGTTTTCTAAAGTTTTTTTGTAGCCCCCCCCCCCGAAAGAAATCCGGTACTGTTGTATTATCTGTAACACACGCGCGATATTGTACAGCGAACATGCTAAAGAAACCAGTCAAACAGGCAAGGCCGTACCCAGGATTTTTTTCTGAGAGGTTTTTACTCAAATATTTTTTTTTGGGGGGGGAGGGTACACAAAAAAAACTCCAGAAACGCATACAAAATTTGTTTATATCCATTTTTGTTACGTTTTTACGAGTAAAAAAAAATGGTTCTGTTTTGCTTAATGGTACATAACGGCTATCTGTCTATCTGTCTTGACTTTTCTCTGTCCTACAGTTACCCAGCGTCTTGATGCAACCTATACAACCTATTGTAAAATACTTGATAACTTCAATTCAAAATCAACGGACTCGGTCGTATTATCCTACATTTAATTTTAAAGAAAATCATGCTCAAACCGAAATTACAGAAAGATTTATTGCTTCCCAAGATTATAACAACTGTAGACTTGTCTTTATGCAATTTCCTAAGCCTTAGAATAGGCTACAGAAGGAGCAGAGATATTCACAACTCACCCTGCCTGCATAGATACCACGTTTTGATTTTATAACAGCCATGTAAAATGTACCGGTACTTGTCAGCAAGGCCATATCCAAGGTAGGGGGTTAGGGGTTTGAAAACCTCCCCCCTCCCCCGAAATATTTGTCCGACTCGCAAAAAAACGTAACAAAAATGAATATAAACAAATTTTTAATGCGTTTTCTAAAGTTTTTTTGTAGCCCCTCCCCCGAAAGAAATCCGGTACTGTTGTATTATCTGTAACACACGCGCGATATTGTACAGCGAACATGCTAAATAAACCATTCAAACAGGCAAGGCCGTACCCAGGATTTTTTTTCTGAGAGGTTTTTACTCAAATATTTTTTTTGGGGGGGGGGGGGGTACACAAAAAGACTCCAGAAACGCATACAAAATTTGTTTATATCCATTTTTGTTACGTTTTTACGAGTCAAAAAAAAATTGGTATTGTTTTGCTTAATGGTACACAACGGCTATAAACAGTCGAATGAATGCAGTGATGGAGACTCGTAAAGCGGGTAATTGCTATCTAAATTGATCGAAGAGCGTGGTTTCTCATTGAATTTAAAATATTTAAACTGTTGTTTTTTTTGGGTTTAGGGGGGGGGGGAAGAAGGTACCTAGGTTAGGTTACGTATTTAATATATGCTATGCTTTAAACCCCCCTCCACCCCCACACCCCCTAATGTGCAAATATATAGCTCAAATTTGTTTCTAAACTATTATATGGCCTATACATCCTATTTTATTTTATTAGCATTCACCAAACTTGACTTCTTTAGTGTGTACCATTAAGCAAAAACAGTACCGAAACATTTGGGGGGGGGAGGGTTCAAACCACCTAACCCCCCCCCCTGGATACGGCCTTGCAAACAGGTTTCTTTCAACGGACAAGTCCTTTGCCGAGGATTGCAAACAGTGATTTATCACAGCATTTACAATATTTAAACTTTTGTTTTTTGGGGTTTAGAGGCAAAAAAAGGTACCTAGGTTAGGTTATGTATTTAATATATGATATGCTTTACCCCCAACCCCCCTAATGTGCAAATATATTGCCGAAATTCGTTTCTAACTATTATATTTTTATCGTATTTTTGTTTTATTTCATTAGCATTAACCAAACTTCACTTCTCGCGTGTGTTACAGATAATACAACAGTACCAAACATCCTTTTGTAAAACCCCACCCGAAAAATACCAGATATGGCCCTGCTTGTCGGTTATTGGAAACACACCCAAGAAGTGAAACTAGGTTAGTTGGGTAAATATTTCGCTGTTCATATAATTGAGTAACGAATAATTCAGAAAGAGTATAAGAAATGGCGTCTAGTGATATGTTCCCTTTATTCATAAGTCAATAATATGAACAGCGAAGCATTTACCAAATTATGAAGCAAGAATTGTTTTCTTAACATATTTGAAACCCTTAAAAATATATGTGAACTGCGATTATAATATTCTGGAACTTTTAGTCTATAAACATATAATATTTACCTTGCGAATGGCTTTTCATCAAGAATGTAGCTATTCTCGATGTTATCTTTCTTGATAAACTGGGAAGCCTTTCCATCTTCAAGAATAACCATTCCTTTCACAGCATTCTTTAATTCACAAAGAGGCTCAATTTTCTGTCTCTGCCCCAGTCGCTGACCTTTCTTATTTTTAGAAGCTTTAGCCTCATCTTTTGGCGTTGCTGCTACTAAATCACCAGTTGCGCTTGGTCGATTCTTCATCTTTTTTCACTTTATAGCAACTATCAAAAATAAACACTTTACTTAACGATCAACAATTCCATTCCTTGATGTGTGTTGTACTGTAAGCGGGTTTCAACTAACTTTGACTGTACGTAGTGTACGAGCGGTGAGGCGATCTTTTCTTATGTCAGCTGAGCTGAGTATTTTTTGAAGGCAGCAGTTCAATTTAAAATTCCTGCACGATGTCTTAAATTAACAAGTTTAAACCAAACCCTGAGCGGCTAAAAAACGGATACAGTAGTAAAGTAAGTCTTGTTTAATACCAGTTTGTTTAAGGTTAATCGCCCGTTTATTTGTGCTCAATTTTGAAACAGACCTACGAATCCTAGTAACGCCACTGCTTGGATCATTGCGATAGTAAACACGGTTTATGACAGTTTTGATAAAGATTAATTAAAAAAAACTCTTTCCACACGATAAGCTTATCAAAGATAAGTAAAGAACTCCATTAAACGAAAAATGAGCAAAAATAAAATCAAATTATCTACCAAGCGTGAAACTACCACAAATCAGCATCGATAAATAAATGAAACCCAAAACGAACAGAAATTACAATAAATAACCGAGTCAAACTCAAAACGAGCAGAAATTAACATAAGTCGGGCTCAAAACCCCTATGCCTTCCCAAGAGTAGAATAGGAACTACCATTTCTACAACGCCCCCGTACCAAACAGGTTTTTCTGATAGGTATTCTATTCTACAGGGGCATTACACCCTTTCAAAGAGACGGGTTTTCTATTGTGACATCGATTTTTTGGAGGTCAAACTCATGGATACATGTTTTATTTTTTATTATTTTTTTTTTTAAACTGGTATTTTTTCAATGAAGTCCATAGCACTTTGCAGAAACCCGTGAATGTAGGACTGAAAGTCCAATTACTAATCAAGTTAGTGTGACCGCCATTTTTGATCTGGTTAAGTGGGTATAATCTGGTTTGGTTTGTTATTGCGAGAGGATTACTCAATTTACATCTTAGTGTTAACTGGGCAATGACTAAAGGAACATTTGAAGGTGGAGAAAAAAAGGGGTAATTAGCGATTGGATAATTTTAACAAGAATTTTTGAAAAGGTAATTACTTCATTAGTTTACGAGATTTGCGAATTTTTTGCGAAAAGGTGTTTGCGTAAAGGTATTGCGATGGTTAAGAATGCGTCACGGGTAATTAAAGAATGGGATGCTTGCATCAACAATACAAAGAATAAGCTCAGATACTTAATAGATTTGACGCTTACAAGAGACATTGCTAGAAAGTATTCAATAGCTTAATTGAAAAGTAACGATAGAATGACATTGTGACTTGACCTAGCTTTACCTCGCCGATGTGGTCTGTATAATACATAAGTAACATTTGAAAAGTATTGTCAATTTAAAAAGAAGCAATCGGAGATGTTTGATTAACCTTTGCAAAAAAAAAAGGGTAATGGGATTTGTGAATTGGAGGAGATGCCATGATTATGTACTGTATAATACAAAAGTGATGTTTTGGAGCGTATTGTCAATTTAACGAGAAAATGACTGAAAAGTGTTTTGAGGGAGATGGGTTGCATGGAGGGTTGAGTTGCATGAGAGTTCAGTTAAAGGGGGTACAGTTACACGGGGGTTTCGGTTATACAGGGGTTCAGTTACAAGAGGGTTCAGTTGCACGGGGGTTGAGTTAAATGGGGATTGAGTTCCACGAGAGTACGAGAAAATGACTGAAAAGTGTTTTGAGGGAGATGGGTTGCATGGAGGGTTGAGTTGCATGAGAGTTCAGTTAAAGGGGGTACAGTTACACGGGGGTTTCGGTTATACAGGGGTTCAGTTACAAGAGGGTTCAGTTGCACGGGGGTTGAGTTAAATGGGGATTGAGTTCCACGAGAGTACGAGAAAATGACTGAAAAGTGTTTTGAGGGAGATGGGTTGCATGGAGGGTTGAGTTGCATGAGAGTTCAGTTAAAGGGGGTACAGTTACACGGGGGTTTCGGTTATACAAGGGTTCAGTTACAAGGGGGTTCAGTTGCACGGGGGTTGAGTTAAATGGGGATTGAGTTCCACGAGAGTAGTGCTTTGTCGTGGTTTAGCTTGTCACAGTTTTAAAAGAGCTTTACGGGGATTGAGAGACTCAGTTGCCTAATTCCGTGTGATTTTTCTTTACTTGATGGTCATTAAAAACGAAATTTTTGTGTTAAATAAGTAGTTTTTGTATCTTTTAAAAGAGCTTTAAGGGGTTTGAGAGACTCAGTTGCCTGATTCCGTGTGGTTTTTCTTCACTTGGTGGTCATTAAAAACGAAATTTTTGTGTTAAATAAGTAGTTTTTGTATCTTTTAAAAGAGCTTTACAGGGGTTTGAGAGACTCAGTTGCCTAATTCCGTGTGGTTTTCCTTTACTTGGTGGTCATTAAAAACGAAATTTTTGTGTTAAATAAGTAGTTTTTGTATCTTTTAAAAAATTTTAAGGGGTTTGAGAGACTCAGTTGCCTGATTCCGTGAGGTGGTTATACAGGGGTTCAGTTACAAGGTGGTTCAGTTGCACGGGGGTTGAGTTAAATGGGGATTGAGTTCCACGAGAGTACGAGAAAATGACTGAAAAGTGTTTTGAGGGAGATGGGTTGCATGGAGGGTTGAGTTGCATGAGAGTTCAGTTAAAGGGGGTACAGTTACACGGGGTTTCGGTTATACAGGGGTTCAGTTACAAGGGGGTTCAGTTGCACGGGGGTTGAGTTAAATGGGGATTGAGTTCCACGAGAGTAGTGCTTTGTCGTGGTTTAGCTTGTCACAGTTTTAAAAGAGCTTTACGGGGATTGAGAGACTCAGTTGCCTAATTCCGTGTGATTTTTCTTTACTTGATGGTCATTAAAAACGAAATTTTTGTGTTAAATAAGTAGTTTTTGTATCTTTTAAAAGAGCTTTAAGGGGTTTGAGAGACTCAGTTGCCTGATTCCGTGTGGTTTTTCTTCACTTGGTGGTCATTAAAAACGAAATTTTTGTGTTAAATAAGTAGTTTTTGTATCTTTTAAAAGAGCTTTACAGGGGTTTGAGAGACTCAGTTGCCTAATTCCGTGTGGTTTTCCTTTACTTGGTGGTCATTAAAAACGAAATTTTTGTGTTAAATAAGTAGTTTTTGTATCTTTTAAAAGAGCTTTACGGGGATTGAGAGACTCAGTTGCCTAATTCCGTGTGATTTTTCTTTACTTGATGGTCATTAAAAACGAAATTTTTGTGTTAAATAAGTAGTTTTTGTATCTTTTAAAAGAGCTTTAAGGGGTTTGAGAGACTCAGTTGCCTGATTCCGTGTGGTTTTTCTTCACTTGGTGGTCATTAAAAACGAAATTTTTGTGTTAAATATGTAGTTTTTGTATCTTTTAAAAGAGCTTTACAGGGGTTTGAGAGACTCAGTTGCCTAATTCCGTGTGGTTTTCCTTTACTTGGTGGTCATTAAAAACGAAATTTTTGTGTTAAATAAGTAGTTTTTGTATCTTTTAAAAGAGCTTTACAGGGTTTGAGAGACTCAGTTGCCTAATTCCGTGTGGTTTTTCTTTACTTAGTGGTCATTAAAAACGAAATTTTTGTGTTAAATAAGTAGTTTTTGTATCTTTTAAAAGAGCTTTACAGGGTTTGAGAGACTCAGTTGCCTAATTCCGTGTGGTTTTTATACAGGGGTTCAGTTACAAGGGGGTTCAGTTGCACGGGGTTTGAGTTAAATGGGGATTGAGTTCCACGAGAGTACGAGAAAATGACTGAAAAGTGTTTTGAGGGAGATGGGTTGCATGGAGGGTTGAGTTGCATGAGAGTTCAGTTAAAGGGGGTACAGTTACACGGGGGTTTCGGTTATACAGGGGTTCAGTTACAAGGGGGTTCAGTTGCACGGGGGTTGAGTTAAATGGGGATTGAGTTCCACGAGAGTAGTGCTTTGTCGTGGTTTAGCTTGTCACAGTTTTAAAAGAGCTTTACGGGGATTGAGAGACTCAGTTGCATAATTCCGTGTGATTTTTCTTTACTTGATGGTCATTAAAAACGAAATTTTTGTGTTAAATAAGTAGTTTTTGTATTTTTTAAAAGAGCTTTAAGGGGTTTGAGAGACTCAGTTGCCTGATTCCGTGTGGTTTTTCTTTACTTGGTGGTCATTAAAAACGAAATTTTTGTGTTAAATAAGTAGTTTTTGTATCTTTTAAAAGAGCTTTACAGGGGTTTGAGAGACTCAGTTGCCTAATTCCGTGTGGTTTTCCTTTACTTGGTGGTCATTAAAAACGAAATTTTTGTGTTAAATAAGTAGTTTTTGTATCTTTTAAAAGAGCTTTACGGGGATTGAGAGACTCAGTTGCCGGATTCCGTGTGATTTTTCTTCTTTTCAGTAAAGACATTCGATATCCTAAAAGTGTTTAATTCAAACTTTTTTAAAACTTCGAAATTTTTCAACTTTATTTATTTTTTTTCTTTTTGTACATAACTTAAAATGTCAAAATATGCTTACAGTTCTAACAATTGCGCTCTGTGATTGGTCAGAGACACGATGTGACTTTCCCACTGGTATTCTATGACCGGTTATTGACACTACCTAATCTATTGCATGTATTAAATCAGTATTTTTTACGCAGTGGAACGATAAACACATAAGTCATATCTTTAAAAAAAAAAGTGAAGATGGAGCATTTTAATAAAGTGTGTTTACATAACAAGGTTATTGTAGCATTGAATGCTGACAAAGAGAAGTATTTAAACTTTGAAACAAGTACAAGTGGTAGCACTATTGGAAATGTATGCATGCATTGTCATGACAGTAAGGAATTAAATTTCTTTGGAATACCGAAAAAATTCAACTCTTATGTTGGTGGTTATGCGAGATTGAGATCTCCAGAGATGATTGCACTCAAAGAGAATGCCAACATAAAAATAATCATTGATGATAGAGGACAACTCCTTGCTACTGTTGCAGGTAACACATTACCTACTGATACATCCAATCGTCACCTTTCGGGTATTAGCATTCAACGGAAGATCAATAAAAGAAAGGCCTACTCTTCTACTAATATCGTAAACCATATCTTGTCTACGTGCCGAAACTGTTACCTGTGTAAAAATAATGTGATAATAGACAGTGAAATTGCCAGAAAAATAAAAAGGGCATTGTCAGAAAATATCACGATGGAATATAAAGATGAATCGATGAAAAACAAAGCACCAGCAAACGTTACTGCCATTGATCAAACAGTCATTGAACCAAATAATACCAAAGACGAAAAGCATATTGAGCCTGTTGATGAGACACCAGTAAAAATTGTGTATGACTCAAAATGGAATAATGATTATTCTACTGATTACGAACTAAGAGAAGACAATAGCTATAATATCAAGAGAGAACATGGTGAACTATTTTATGGAACAGATTCAAAATGTCCAAAGTTAATCATTGATATTAATAATGTATCATAATATATTTTTGTATTAATATTCTACATAGCATTATTTCATTAAAAATATATTATGTATTACATTGTTATGTGTTCATTATTTTTAGAGTAAGCTAGCATATCAAACGTTTAGAATGTCTAATAAAACGTCGGAGATGTAAGAAAAGGAATTTGCATACATCTATTGTCAGACACATGGGAACAAATTCTTTCTTGAATTCGCCTCCTGGATAAATAAAAAAAGACATTTCATTCAAGAAATTATGACGAAACTCTAAGTAAGCAACAAACTCTTTCTTGAAGTTACCTCATGGATACACAATGCAGAAATTTCATTTAAGAAATTATCAAAAATTGTAAGTAAGTAGCAAATTCTTTCAAAAATATGTTAACACGTTTAAGCAATAAATATCTTTAAGCTTAACCCGTCTTTATTCTTTAGAATAGTTTTATTCATTTCATTAAATTATGAAGAAATTGTAAGTAAGTAACAATAGCTTTCTTGAATTCGCTTCCTGGACACAATACAGATATTTAATTCAAGAAATCATAATAAAATCGCAAGTAAGTAATAAAGTCTTTATTGTTTTCACCTATTGGATACACAATACTGAAATTTCATTCAAGAAATTATGAAGGAATTGTAAATAGGTAACACACTCATGTTACCTCATGGATACACAATGCAGAAATTTCATTTAAGAAATTATCAAAAATTTTAAGTAAGTAGCAAATTCTTTCTTGAATTCGCCTCCTGGGTAAATAAAAAAGACAGTTCATTAAAAAAATTATGAAAAAACTGTAAGTAAGTAGCAAATTCTTTCTTGAATTCACCTGCTGGATAAACAAAAAAGACATTTCGTTCGAGAAATAATGACAAAATTCCAAGTAAGTAACCTACTCTTTATTGTTTTCATGACTTAGATACACGATGTAGAAATTTAATTCAAGAAATTATGAAAAAATTCTCAGTAAGTAACAATTTCTTTCTTGAAGTCAACTCTTGGATACACAATACGGAAATTTCATTTAAGAAATTATGAAAAAAAAATAATTTCTTTCTTGAAGTCAACTCTTGGATACACAATACGGAAATTTCATTCAAGAAATTATGAAAATATTTGTAAGTAAGTAACAAACTCTTTTTGTTTTCACCTCTTGGATATACAGTACAGATACTTCATTCAAGAAATTATGAAAAAACCGCAAGTAAGTAACTTTTTTTTCTCTTTATCAAAAACAATTTTCACTTAGCTACACGATGTAGAAATTTAATTCAAGAAATTAGGAAAAAATTCTCAGTAAGTAACAATTTCTTTCTTGAAGTCAACTCATGGATACACAATACGGAAATTTCATTCAAGAATTTCATGACTTAGATACACGATGTAGAAATTTGATTCAAGAAATTATGAAAAAATTCTCAGTAAGTAACAATTTCTTTCTTGAAGTCATCTCTTGGATACACAATACGGAAATTTCATTCAAGAAATTATGAAAATATTTGTAAGTAAGTAACAAACTCTTTATTGATTTCACCTCTTGGATATACAGTACAGATACTTCATTCAAGAAATTATGAAAAAATCGCAAGTAAGTAACTTTTTTTTCTCTTTATCACAAACAATTTTCACTTAGCTAAATGATGTAGAAATTTAATTCAAGAAATTATTGAAAAATTCTCAGTAAGTAACAATTTCTTTCTTGAAGTCAACTCTTGGATACGCAATACGGAAATTTCATTCAAGAAATTATGAAAAAATTGTAACTAAGTAGCAAATTCTTTCTTGAATTTACCTGTTGGACAAACAAAAAAGACATTTCGTTCAAGAAATTATGACAAAATTCTAAGTAAGTAACAAACTCTTTATTGCTTTCACGAGTTAGATATACGACGTAGAAATTAAATTCAAGAAATTATGAAAAAATTCTCAGTCTAAGTAGCAAATTCTTTCTTGAATTCACCTGTTGGATAAACAAAAAAACATTTCGTTCGAGAAATTATGACAAAATTCTAAGTAAGTAACAAACTTTATTGTTTTCACGAGTTAGATATACGACGTAGAAATTAAATTCAAGAAATTATGAAAAAATTCTCAGTCTAAGTAGCAAATTCTTTCTTGAATTCACCTGTTGGATAAACAAAAAAAAAACAAAAAAGACATTTCGTTCAAGAAATTATGACAAAATTCTAAGTAAGTAACAAACTTTATTGTTTTCACGAGTTAGATATACGATGTAGAAATTAAATTCATGAAATTATGAAAAAATTCTCAGTAAGTAACCATTTCTTTCTTTCTTGAAGTCAACTCTTGGATACACAATACGGAAATTTCATTCAAGAAATTATGAAAATATTTGTAAGTAAGTAACAAACTCTTTATTAATTTCACCTCTTGGATATACAGTACAGATACTTCATTCAAGAAATTATGAAAAAATCGCAAGCAAGTAGCTTTTTTTTCTCTTTATCACAAACAATTTTCACTTAGCTACGCGATGTAGAAATTTAATTCAAGAAATTATGGAAAAATTCGCAGTAAGTAACATTTTCTTTCTTGAAGCCAACTCTTGGATACACACAACACGGAAATTTCATTCAAGAAATTATAAAAATATTTGTAAGTAAGTAACAAACTCTTTATTAATTTCACCTCTTGAATATACAGTACAGATACTTCATTCAAGAAACGTGATTAAACACGTTTTGAAACTACATGCTATTTGTATGCCTTTCCTTGGCACCTTTCCGATCGAGCGGGGATTCCCCACTGGTTCCTACACATTGCAAAAAAGTGAGCAGTACGAAAACTCCACTTTTTCAACCAGACTGGTTTTTTAGGGACCAATCAGGAGAGATATGCAAAGTCGACATAGCTTTATTTCATTTTTTTTAAGGTTCATTTAGACGAGGTTACGTGCGCGCACGTAACCTCGTCTAAATGAACCTTAAAAAAAATGAAATAAAGCTATGTCGACTTTGCATATCTCTCCTGATTGGTCCCTAAAAAACCAGTCTGGTTGAAAACGTGGAGTTTTCGTACTGCTCACTTTTTTGCAATGTGTAGGAACCAGTGGGGAATCCCCGCTCGATCGGAAAGGTGCCAAGGAAAGGCATACAAATAGCATGTAGTTTCAAAACGTGTTTAATCACGTTTCTTGAATGAAGTATCTGTACTGTATATTCAAGAGGTGAAATCAATAAAGAGCTTGTTACTTACTTACAAATATTTTTTATAATTTCTTGAATGAAATTTCCGTGTTGTGTGTATCCAAGAGTTGGCTTCAAGAAAGAAAATGTTACTTACTGCGAATTTTTCCATAATTTCTTGAATTAAATTTCTACATCGCGTAGCTAAGTGAAAATTGTTTGTGATAAAGAGAAAAAAAAGCTACTTGCTTGCGATTTTTTCATAATTTCTTGAATGAAGTATCTGTACTGTATATCCAAGAGGTGAAATTAATAAAGAGTTTGTTACTTACTTACAAATATTTTCATAATTTCTTGAATGAAATTTCCGTATTGTGTATCCAAGAGTTGACTTCAAGAAAGAAAGAAATGGTTACTTACTGAGAATTTTTTCATAATTTCATGAATTTAATTTCTACATCGTATATCTAACTCGTGAAAACAATAAAGTTTGTTACTTACTTAGAATTTTGTCATAATTTCTTGAACGAAATGTCTTTTTTGTTTTTTTTTGTTTATCCAACAGGTGAATTCAAGAAAGAATTTGCTACTTAGACTGAGAATTTTTTCATAATTTCTTGAATTTAATTTCTACGTCGTATATCTAACTCGTGAAAACAATAAAGTTTGTTACTTACTTAGAATTTTGTCATAATTTCTCGAACGAAATGTTTTTTTGTTTATCCAACAGGTGAATTCAAGAAAGAATTTGCTACTTAGACTGAGAATTTTTTCATAATTTCTTGAATTTAATTTCTACGTCGTATATCTAACTCGTGAAAGCAATAAAGAGTTTGTTACTTACTTAGAATTTTGTCATAATTTCTTGAACGAAATGTCTTTTTTGTTTGTCCAACAGGTAAATTCAAGAAAGAATTTGCTACTTAGTTACAATTTTTTCATAATTTCTTGAATGAAATTTCCGTATTGCGTATCCAAGAGTTGACTTCAAGAAAGAAATTGTTACTTACTGAGAATTTTTCAATAATTTCTTGAATTAAATTTCTACATCATTTAGCTAAGTGAAAATTGTTTGTGATAAAGAGAAAAAAAAGTTACTTACTTGCGATTTTTTCATAATTTCTTGAATGAAGTATCTGTACTGTATATCCAAGAGGTGAAATCAATAAAGAGTTTGTTACTTACTTACAAATATTTTCATAATTTCTTGAATGAAATTTCCGTATTGTGTATCCAAGAGATGACTTCAAGAAAGAAATTGTTACTTACTGAGAATTTTTTCATAATTTCTTGAATCAAATTTCTACATCGTGTATCTAAGTCATGAAATTCTTGAATGAAATTTCCGTATTGTGTATCCATGAGTTGACTTCAAGAAAGAAATTGTTACTTACTGAGAATTTTTTCCTAATTTCTTGAATTAAATTTCTACATCGTGTAGCTAAGTGAAAATTGTTTTTGATAAAGAGAAAAAAAAGTTACTTACTTGCGGTTTTTTCATAATTTCTTGAATGAAGTATCTGTACTGTATATCCAAGAGGTGAAAACAAAAAGAGTTTGTTACTTACTTACAAATATTTTCATAATTTCTTGAATGAAATTTCCGTATTGTGTATCCAAGAGTTGACTTCAAGAAAGAAATTATTTTTTTTTCATAATTTCTTAAATGAAATTTCCGTATTGTGTATCCAAGAGTTGACTTCAAGAAAGAAATTGTTACTTACTGAGAATTTTTTCATAATTTCTTGAATTAAATTTCTACATCGTGTATCTAAGTCATGAAAACAATAAAGAGTAGGTTACTTACTTGGAATTTTGTCATTATTTCTCGAACGAAATGTCTTTTTTGTTTATCCAGCAGGTGAATTCAAGAAAGAATTTGCTACTTACTTACAGTTTTTTCATAATTTTTTAATGAACTGTCTTTTTTATTTACCCAGGAGGCGAATTCAAGAAAGAATTTGCTACTTACTTAAAATTTTTGATAATTTCTTAAATGAAATTTCTGCATTGTGTATCCATGAGGTAACATGAGTGTGTTACCTATTTACAATTCCTTCATAATTTCTTGAATGAAATTTCAGTATTGTGTATCCAATAGGTGAAAACAATAAAGACTTTATTACTTACTTGCGATTTTATTATGATTTCTTGAATTAAACATCTGTATTGTGTCCAGGAAGCGAATTCAAGAAAGCTATTGTTACTTACTTACAATTTCTTCATAATTTAATGAAATGAATAAAACTATTCTAAAGAATAAAGACGGGTTAAGCTTAAAGATATTTATTGCTTAAACGTGTTAACATATTTTTGAAAGAATTTGCTACTTACTTACAATTTTTGATAATTTCTTAAATGAAATTTCTGCATTGTGTATCCATGAGGTAACTTCAAGAAAGAGTTTGTTGCTTACTTAGAGTTTCGTCATAATTTCTTGAATGAAATGTCTTTTTTTATTTATCCAGGAGGCGAATTCAAGAAAGAATTTGTTCCCATGTGTCTGACAATAGATGTATGCAAATTCCTTTTCTTACATCTCCGACGTTTTATTAGACATTCTAAACGTTTGATATGCTAGCTTACTCTAAAAATAATGAACACATAACAATGTAATACATAATATATTTTTAATGAAATAATGCTATGTAGAATATTAATACAAAAATATATTATGATACATTATTAATATCAATGATTAACTTTGGACATTTTGAATCTGTTCCATAAAATAGTTCACCATGTTCTCTCTTGATATTATAGCTATTGTCTTCTCTTAGTTCGTAATCAGTAGAATAATCATTATTCCATTTTGAGTCATACACAATTTTTACTGGTGTCTCATCAACAGGCTCAATATGCTTTTCGTCTTTGGTATTATTTGGTTCAATGACTGTTTGATCAATGGCAGTAACGTTTGCTGGTGCTTTGTTTTTCATCGATTCATCTTTATATTCCATCGTGATATTTTCTGACAATGCCCTTTTTATTTTTCTGGCAATTTCACTGTCTATTATCACATTATTTTTACACAGGTAACAGTTTCGGCACGTAGACAAGATATGGTTTACGATATTAGTAGAAGAGTAGGCCTTTCTTTTATTGATCTTCCGTTGAATGCTAATACCCGAAAGGTGACGATTGGATGTATCAGTAGGTAATGTGTTACCTGCAACAGTAGCAAGGAGTTGTCCTCTATCATCAATGATTATTTTTATGTTGGCATTCTCTTTGAGTGCAATCATCTCTGGAGATCTCAATCTCGCATAACCACCAACATAAGAGTTGAATTTTTTCGGTATTCCAAAGAAATTTAATTCCTTACTGTCATGACAATGCATGCATACATTTCCAATAGTGCTACCACTTGTACTTGTTTCAAAGTTTAAATACTTCTCTTTGTCAGCATTCAATGCTACAATAACCTTGTTATGTAAACACACTTTATTAAAATGCTCCATCTTCACTTTTTTTTTAAAGATATGACTTATGTGTTTATCGTTCCACTGCGTAAAAAATACTGATTTAATACATGCAATAGATTAGGTAGTGTCAATAACCGGTCATAGAATACCAGTGGGAAAGTCACATCGTGTCTCTGACCAATCACAGAGCGCAATTGTTAGAACTGTAAGCATATTTTGACATTTTAAGTTATGTACAAAAAGAAAAAAATAAATAAAGTTGAAAAATTTCGAAGTTTTAAAAAAGTTTGAATTAAACACTTTTAGGATATCGAGTGTCTTTACTGAAAAGAAGAAAAATCACACGGAATCCGGCAACTGAGTCTCTCAATCCCCGTAAAGCTCTTTTAAAAGATACAAAAACTACTTATTTAACACAAAAATTTCGTTTTTAATGACCACCAAGTAAAGAAAAACCACACGGAATTAGGCAACTGAGTCTCTCAAGCCCCTGTAAAGCTCTTTTAAAAGATACAAAAACTACTTATTTAACACAAAAATTTCGTTTTTAATGACCACCAAGTGAAGAAAAACCACACGGAATCAGGCAACTGAGTCTCTCAAACCCCTTAAAGCTCTTTTAAAATATACAAAAACTACTTATTTAACACAAAAATTTCGTTTTTAATGACCATCAAGTAAAGAAAAATCACACGGAATTATGCAACTGAGTCTCTCAATCCCCGTAAAGCTCTTTTAAAACTGTGACAAGCTAAACCACGACAAAGCACTACTCTCGTGGAACTCAATCCCCATTTAACTCAACCCCCGTGCAACTGAACCCCCTTGTAACTGAACCCCTGTATAACCGAAACCCCCGTGTAACTGTACCCCCTTTAACTGAACTCTCATGCAACTCAACCCTCCATGCAACCCATCTCCCTCAAAACACTTTTCAGTCATTTTCTCGTACTCTCGTGGAACTCAATCCCCATTTAACTCAAACCCCGTGCAACTGAACCCCCTTGTAACTGAACCCCTGTATAACCACCACACGGAATCAGGCAACTGAGTCTCTCAAACCCCTTAAAGCTCTTTTAAAAGATACAAAAACTACTTATTTAACACAAAAATTTCGTTTTTAATGACCACTAAGTAAAGAAAAACCACACGGAATTAGGCAACTGAGTCTCTCAAACCCTGTAAAGCTCTTTTAAAAGATACAAAAACTACTTATTTAACACAAAAATTTCGTTTTTAATGACCACCAAGTAAAGGAAAACCACACGGAATTAGGCAACTGAGTCTCTCAAACCCCTGTAAAGCTCTTTTAAAAGATACAAAAACTACATATTTAACACAAAAATTTCGTTTTTAATGACCACCAAGTGAAGAAAAACCACACGGAATCAGGCAACTGAGTCTCTCAAACCCCTTAAAGCTCTTTTAAAAGATACAAAAACTACTTATTTAACACAAAAATTTCGTTTTTAATGACCATCAAGTAAAGAAAAATCACACGGAATTAGGCAACTGAGTCTCTCAATCCCCGTAAAGCTCTTTTAAAAGATACAAAAACTACTTATTTAACACAAAAATTTCGTTTTTAATGACCACCAAGTAAAGGAAAACCACACGGAATTAGGCAACTGAGTCTCTCAAACCCCTGTAAAGCTCTTTTAAAAGATACAAAAACTACTTATTTAACACAAAAATTTCGTTTTTAATGACCACCAAGTGAAGAAAAACCACACGGAATCAGGCAACTGAGTCTCTCAAACCCCTTAAAGCTCTTTTAAAAGATACAAAAACTACTTATTTAACACAAAAATTTCGTTTTTAATGACCATCAAGTAAAGAAAAATCACACGGAATTAGGCAACTGAGTCTCTCAATCCCCGTAAAGCTCTTTTAAAACTGTGACAAGCTAAACCACGACAAAGCACTACTCTCGTGGAACTCAATCCCCATTTAACTCAACCCCCGTGCAACTGAACCCCCTTGTAACTGAACCCCTGTATAACCGAAACCCCCGTGTAACTGTACCCCCTTTAACTGAACTCTCATGCAACTCAACCCTCCATGCAACCCATCTCCCTCAAAACACTTTTCAGTCATTTTCTCGTACTCTCGTGGAACTCAATCCCCATTTAACTCAACCCCCGTGCAACTGAACCACCTTGTAACTGAACCCCTGTATAACCACCTCACGGAATCAGGCAACTGAGTCTCTCAAACCCCTTAAAATTTTTTAAAAGATACAAAAACTACTTATTTAACACAAAAATTTCGTTTTTAATGACCACCAAGTAAAGGAAAACCACACGGAATTAGGCAACTGAGTCTCTCAAACCCCTGTAAAGCTCTTTTAAAAGATACAAAAACTACTTATTTAACACAAAAATTTCGTTTTTAATGACCACCAAGTGAAGAAAAACCACACGGAATCAGGCAACTGAGTCTCTCAAACCCCTTAAAGCTCTTTTAAAAGATACAAAAACTACTTATTTAACACAAAAATTTCGTTTTTAATGACCATCAAGTAAAGAAAAATCACACGGAATTAGGCAACTGAGTCTCTCAATCCCCGTAAAGCTCTTTTAAAACTGTGACAAGCTAAACCACGACAAAGCACTACTCTCGTGGAACTCAATCCCCATTTAACTCAACCCCCGTGCAACTGAACCCCCTTGTAACTGAACCCTTGTATAACCGAAACCCCCGTGTAACTGTACCCCCTTTAACTGAACTCTCATGCAACTCAACCCTCCATGCAACCCATCTCCCTCAAAACACTTTTCAGTCATTTTCTCGTACTCTCGTGGAACTCAATCCCCATTTAACTCAACCCCCGTGCAACTGAACCCTCTTGTAACTGAACCCCTGTATAACCGAAACCCCCGTGTAACTGTACCCCCTTTAACTGAACTCTCATGCAACTCAACCCTCCATGCAACCCATCTCCCTCAAAACACTTTTCAGTCATTTTCTCGTACTCTCGTGGAACTCAATCCCCATTTAACTCAACCCCCGTGCAACTGAACCCTCTTGTAACTGAACCCCTGTATAACCGAAACCCCCGTGTAACTGTACCCCCTTTAACTGAACTCTCATGCAACTCAACCCTCCATGCAACCCATCTCCCTCAAAACACTTTTCAGTCATTTTCTCGTTAAATTGACAATACGCTCCAAAACATCACTTTTGTATTATACAGTACATAATCATGGCATCTCCTCCAATTCACAAATCCCATTACCCTTTTTTTTTGCAAAGGTTAATCAAACATCTCCGATTGCTTCTTTTTAAATTGACAATACTTTTCAAATGTTACTTATGTATTATACAGACCACATCGGCGAGGTAAAGCTAGGTCAAGTCACAATGTCATTCTATCGTTACTTTTCAATTAAGCTATTGAATACTTTCTAGCAATGTCTCTTGTAAGCGTCAAATCTATTAAGTATCTGAGCTTATTCTTTGTATTGTTGATGCAAGCATCCCATTCTTTAATTACCCGTGACGCATTCTTAACCATCGCAATACCTTTACGCAAACACCTTTTCGCAAAAAATTCGCAAATCTCGTAAACTAATGAAGTAATTACCTTTTTCAAAAATTCTTGTTAAAATTATCCAATCGCTAATTACCCCTTTTTTTCTCCACCTTCAAATGTTCCTTTAGTCATTGCCCAGTTAACACTAAGATGTAAATTGAGTAATCCTCTCGCAATAACAAACCAAACCAGATTATACCCACTTAACCAGATCAAAAATGGCGGTCACACTAACTTGATTAGTAATTGGACTTTCAGTCCTACATTCACGGGTTTCTGCAAAGTGCTATGGACTTCATTGAAAAAATACCAGTTTAAAAATAAAAAATAAAACATGTATCCATGAGTTTGACCTCCAAAAAATCGATGTCACAATAGAAAACCTGTCTCTTTGAAAGGGTGTAATGCCCCTGTAGAATAGAATACCTATCAGAAAAACCTGTTTGGTACGGGGGCGTTGTAGAAATGGTAGTTCCTATTCTACTCCCAAGGCCAGAACATAATTTGCACTTTACTGCAAAAAATATAAGTGTTTTTACTTTTATAACTTTGATAAATCAAATAATACTAACATTTTGATTACTAAATATCAGTATGTGTATATTAAACTGAAAATGCACATTAATTTGTATTTTTGTTTTCAGTAGTTGCCCTCCAATCACTTTCGACTATTAAAAACGGCACTAGCCACTCCAATTTCCAATTGAATGAGCCCTTTTCGAAGTTTCTACGACAACTCCTTCGATACGAAGTGCTGGGTATGGAGAAGAAAAAAAAAACAAAAAAAAACACATTGTGCCCACATCGTTCTTTACCTAGGCAGCGCTAGCGCGCTGCCTATGAAACCGCCTATAAAAAAACTTGAATGGAAGATTAGATTTAAACGCTTGAATTCCTTCTTTGGTATGAAAATGCAAGAAGCTGTGCAAAAAATCATCAGATTTTGATGAAATAAGGACCTGTGGACTGCCCCCTCCGCTCCTCGTGTGCAAAAGCATCTACACACTTGGTCGAACAAATTAAAAACACGTTTATATTTTGTAAGTAGATGAATAACAAATACATCGCTTGCGATTTCCGATCAGAATACTTCTGAGTTCTTTTTTTTTTGGTGGGGAGGCTGGAGAGGGGGAAGGGTGGTTGAAAACTATGGATCTTATTACCACATTTTTAATTTTTGAAAAGAACTCTAAAACCCAGAAATATATCATTTCCCAGTCGTCAATGGAGTTGTAATCTTTTAAGCGGCATACCTTTGATTTGATTCAGCTGAAAAACTTCACTCAAAAATTGAAGAAAAAATCCCTTAAAGAGATTTTTGGACTGAGCAGCATCAGAAATGGTTCTGTTTGATGGTATATGATGCACAGTTTTTTATCTCTATAGGTGCGCCATCAGGGAGCTATCCATCGTCAGATGCACCAAAACAACGATGCTGTCCATTCACACTGAGTCTTATTTGATACCTCTTTATGAATTTTAAGTCGAACCTGTCTTCATATGCTTCTAGAGCAGCTACTTCTAAATATATACCTTTTTTTGTAAGGATAAAACAGAATCTAGCTTCTAAGTTTTGAAACTGTTTAACAATTGGAGCAACTCAGGCACTAGTTTTTCTGTTGTAATTCTGTAGAAATAACCGCTCATTATTCTCATGGATCCCTCTTTTACCCAGTTTTCATTTTTGGATTGTCCCTTAGTAATTTGGAACCAATTGCCTACTATGGCTCTATCCAATTCTAAATGTTGGTCAATATATTTTTTTCTGACCAAGCTTATCATGGGCAGTGCAATTTTTTTTTTTTTTTTTTTTTTTTTTTTGGTTTTAGACCAGGACAATTCGTGTCGAAGGAGCTGTCGTAAAAACTTCAAAAAGGGCTCATTCGATTAAAAATTTAAAGGACTAGTGCCCTTTTTTAATAGTCGAAAGTGACTGTAGGGCAACTAACCCCCCTACCATGCCCATTATTTCCCCAAACACATCCAATCAAAATGTTGAGATAGCCATTTTGTTCAAATTAGTCGAAAGATCCGGAAATTATGTGTTTGAGTATGACAACCCCACTACAGCCCTCAGGGAAAGGGTTGTAAGTTATGCCCTGGGGGCATACAAGTTTTATATAGAAAGGGTGATCGTATAAACTTTGGAGAGGACTCATTGGATGGCTAATCAGAAATTTCAGTGTCCTTTTTGAGATTCAGAGTGATGGGAGGGTGGATCCCCCCCCCTCTACCTCGTATTTTCCCGAAATACATCTGACAGAAACTTTGAGATGACCACTTCTTGTCGTATAAACTTCGGAAAAGGCTCATTCGATTGGAAATCGAAAGGGATATTGTCCTTTTTGATGGTCGAAAGTGATTTGGAGGGCGACTAACCTCCCTCCCACGCCCACCATTTTCGAACACACATCAAACCGAAATCTTGAGACAGCCATTTTGTTCAACGTAAGTGAAAGGTCTAGAAATTATGTCTTTGGGGATGACAAACCCCCCAGAGCCCTCAGGGCAAGGGTTGTAAGTTATACCCTGGGGTCATATAAGGTATGTATAGAAAGGGTGATCGTATAAATTTCGGAGGGGGCTTATTGGATTGGTAATCAGAAGTTCTAGTGTCCTTTTTAAGATATCAAAATTTTGAGATAGCCATTTTGTTCAACGTAAATGTTCAAAGTGATCGGATGGCGGATACCCCCCCCCCCCCACTCCTCGTATTTTCCCAAAATGTGTCAGATAGAAATTTTGAGATGGCCATTCGTTGTCGTAGGAACTTCAAAAAGGTTCATTCGATTGTAAATTGGAAGGGCCTTTTTAAATAGTCAAAAGTAATTGGAGGACAACAAGCCTCCCCCCATGCCCATGAATTCCCAAAACACATCTGATCAAAATTTTGAGATAACCATGTTATTCATCGTAGTTGAAAGGTCTCGAAATTATGTCTTTAAGGATGACACCCCCCCCCCACACACACACAACCCTCAACGCAAAGGTTATACGTTGTGTCCCGAGGGCATATAAGGTCTTTATTGAAAGGGTTGTCGTATAAGCTCCAAATGGGACTCAATGAATTAGAAATCAGATGTTCTAGTTCCCTTTTTAAGAGTCAAAGCTATGGGGAGAACCCCCTCCCCCTGCGTCGTATTTTTCAAAAAGGCATCCGATAAAAATTTTGAAACGACAATTTGCTCAAAAATAGTCCAAAAATCATATAATGATGCCTTTGGGGTGGACAGAATCCCCCAGAGTCTGGGGGTAAGGGTTGTAAGTTATGCCCCAGGGGCATGGGGTGGTCGTGTGAACTTTAGAAGCGGCTCATTTGACTTGAAATATATAGTTCTAGTTCCCCTTTAAGGGTCAAACATGATGGAGAGCAAATAGCCCCCCTCCCTCTTTCCCAAGCGCATTCAATTAAAATTGTGAAATAGCCATCGTGTTACCAATAATCCAAAAATCATACAAAATGTCTTTAGGGTGGACACAATCCCCCAGAGCCCATGGGCAAGGGTTGTAAGTTATGCTCAGGGCATATAAGGTTTCTATGGAACGGGTAGTTGTGTAAACTTTGGATCGGATGGAGCTCATTGGATTGAAAGTCGGAAGTTTTAGTGCCTTTTTAAGGAGTCAAAAGTGAATGGAGGGACGTCGCCCCCTAAGCCTGTCATTTCCTGAAACATATCCGATCGAAATTTTGAGATATATTGTGTTCAGCATTGTTGAAAAGTCCAGTAATTATGTCTTTGGGGTTAGGCAATCCGTTCATCGTTTACACATAGTACATGTTATTGAGAAAGGTATGCATGTTTGAAATTTTCTTTCCAAGAAGACGAAGGGTATTCAAGTGAGCCTTCCATGTCAAGGGGAGTATTGAACTAAATCTAAACACGTTATGGGCATACGGACTGTCAAAAGGGTACAACACAGGAATAACTGAGTATATTAATTCGGAAAATCCAGGAAATGATAAGGGAGATGATCAAGAAGACAATATGTGCCTGCTACCAATACTATTACAACTACCACTGCTGCTACTACCACACTATCCATTTACAGTATTGAGGGGAAATTTGAACTAAACCAAAAGACGCTATGTGCATGCAAATTGTCAAAATAGCGTATCTTAAGAATTGATTTGAGTATTAAGTTGAAACTTTCAGAGAATGCTTAAAGGGGGAGATCATCTCACTAAAAGGCAGTATGTGCACACTACTACTAATGCTACCGTTACTCCTAAATTTACTACTACGGTACTACTTCTATTGCTACTACTTGTAATGCTAAGAGCGTTGAGATGAAAATTTCAAGAAGTATATGCACATACAGGTTATCAAAAGGACATATCCATGGGCGTAGGCAGCATATTGTCTAGGGGGGGGGGCATATATTGTCTAGGGGGGGCAGTCGATACTGTGATGGAGTTTTATCAACTGCTTTTTCCAAACCATCTGCTTCTTCAGCCATATCTAATGTAAATTTGAAGGTCTAGGGGGGGGGGGGGTGGCAGCTTCCCCCCCTGCCCCCCTCCCTACGCCCATGGACATATCAGCTATGTCATAGCAATGGCTAATTGTATTAAGTTTGGAAGTTTCAACTTAATACAATTAACCATTGCTATGACATAGGACTTGGTGAGAGGGATGTTCAACTGACCAAAAGGCAATAGGTTAATACTACTGCTGCTTACCACTATTTACTAGCAACATCAATACTACTACTGTGACTACTATTACGACAATGCCTAAGGGCATGAAGGTGAAATTTTCTAATTCACCTTTAATACAATTAGCCATTGCTATGACATAGGCCTAGGACTTGATGAGAGGTATATTCAACTGACCAAAAGGCAATAGGTTAATACTACTGCTGCCTACCGCTATTTACTAGTAACATCAATACTACTACTGTGACTACTATTACGACTATGCCTAAGGGCATGAAGGTGAAATTTTTACGAAATTTTGAGGGGGGGGGGAGATGAACTGAATCAGAGCACGCCCTCTGCATGCAGGTTGTCATTGCTACTACTACTGCTATTAAAACTAAAGATGTCAAGGCGAAAAATTTGGGATATATAAAAACTGTATGGAACTAAATAGAAACACACTATGCCCACACAGTTTGTCAAGCGAACGCATTGGAAATGCTTCAGGAATGATTGACGGAATGTATTATGCTGAAACTTTCAGCGTGTGTTGAAGGGGATGTTGAAGAAACCAAAGGTGCTATGCGCATGCTGCTAAAACTATTGCTACTGCGCAAGCTAATGGTATCAAGGTGAAGCTTTTAAGGAATATTTAGGCGGATGTTGAACTATATCAAAACAAACCATGAGCATGTGGACTTTCAAAAAAGTGACTAAGCAATATCTGAAGAACAACTTATATTATTAATTTAGACCTTCAAGGGTAAGTTGTGGGGATTTTACATTAGCCAGAAGACACTGTATATATACTTTTAATACTACCACTACAGTTAATGTAACTAATGACACTAGAGGTATTAAGATGAAACTTCTAGGGAACGTTTAGGAGTTTCAACTAAAGGAAAAAACAGTATGCATGCAGGTTTTCAAAAGGACATATAAGCAATATCATAGGCAGCACCACTCTATAATAGCTAGAAATATCATTAAAACATATAAAGGAGCTAATTCATTTCAAAATTAATTATCATTGAAACATTTAAAGGAGGTAATTCATTTCAAAATTAATTATCATTGAAACATTTGAAGGAGCTAATTCATTTCAAAATTAATTATCATTGAAAGATTTAAAGGAGCTAATTCTATTCAAAAATTAATAACGATCCAGTAACTATGTCTTTAGAGATATTAGGCATGTTAACCCCAACAATTATTCAATTGACCCGTTATGCTTTAAAATTAAATGTTGCTTTAAAATAAATCCAAAATCATTATTTTTAGGGTTGCCAATAAGACACCTCAGCAATATATCGAGAGCCACTCCGGGTATTAAGTTGAAACTTTTGGGGATACTACCATTACTACTTCTGCTCTTGCAATTTAACTAAATTAAAGGAGTGTAAATGTGTCCAGATTGTCAAAGAGCATAGATAGAATCTTTTGGGAACGATATTAAGTTTTATCTTTCAGGTCAACTTCAGAATCCATGAAATTAAATTAAAAATACTGTTTGCGTCAGGATTAAAAATTGCTGAAAAACTTTCTCCATCATACAAACAGTAACTCATACTATGGATTCTTATAGAAAAAAAACTGAAAAGATATAAAGTATCATTTTTTCCATGAAACAAGACTATGTCAATAAAAATCGAAAAGAAATTAATTTTTTTATATTAATTTTAATTTTTAGTTTTTAAAATTAATCTCATAAGAAGTCATGTCTGGCTTACTGCAATTTAGTGTATAGTCGCGATGACCAAAGTTATTTATTTTTGTTTGTTTTTTTTTTATTTTTTTATTTAGCAGATGTCAAATTAGGTTTTTATTTTATTTATGTTTTTATTTTTTATGGTCAAATTAGGTTTAGATCTTAAACGAAATTTCTTTTTTTTTTATTTGCAATACGTTTTCTTCAAGTTAGAAGGAATAGACCAAAATTAATTGCAAAAAGCCAACTAATGCCGTTTTGTGCCTGAATTATAAGCAAGGCTGGCTCAATTTACTCTTGTGTTTCAGGAACCTTGCTTAGACCGGCTTATTTGCTTTTTAGGAATTTTACGACAACTGACATGTAGCTTTCAACTAATTTTGTAGTTACGTCATTTCAGTGCTGTTCTGCTTTTTGGCAAAACCGCACCTACCATTAGCCTACCTTGAAGTCATAAACACATGAACGAACACTCAATGGATGGTTTTCCATCATCCGATTGCTTGCTAACAATGTTAGCTTACGGGTATTTGTGTGGATGGCGGGAACAGAATTGTTAGCTAACAGATATATTTCGCTTTAAATTCTCCAACAAGTATTCGATTTGTTAAAGATATCCTCTAACAATGCTAGCTAACATCTTTTAGTGGGATGGCGGAAAACTATTGTTCTGAAAATTGTTAGCTAACAATTTTTTGTTTGGACGGTGGAAAAGCCCTTATTCCACCGATCTAACCATTTTACCATTGTAGTGAATTCAGTAACCTTAGGGCAGCCAGGATCACATTTTGTGTCGTTGCCAAAACATGGTACGGACCTCTTTTTAACAGGTTTTTCGAATCTTCCGCTATTTTATTATTTTCAGAATTATCTTCTTCGAGCGTCTTATATTTTTTCTCTATTGCTGAATACTTCCTTTGGAAAGAAATGTAGCGTGGAACCTTTTCTTAATTTTGCGCTAGTTATAAAGATTTTTTTTTCACATTTGAAAAAAGTTTGGAAAAATAGAAAGATACGCGTACGAGCATTAAAAATTTTTGGGAAACATCAGTCGCGCTGCTTTCTTCATGACTCCGCCTTCGCGCAAGCGCAGCACCTATGCTGTGGCCAAGTAGCCACTGAAGCTATTGCTATGACGTTTTGTGAAACTTCCCCAAGCTCGTGATGTGATGTGTCCCATTTTTGAACCAAATTTTCGCTACTGTTGAGTACCTATGCTGTGGTGGTCAAATATGGTTGTGAAGCTTGAGTAATCCGAAAAACGTTGGAAGATTCGCTAAATATATTTCCAGAGAAATTGCCTATGGATATTTTTGGGTGCTCGACTGACTGACCATATTGCAAACAGTAGGCTATACGAAAAGTACGGTTCAATCCCGGTTTTCTAGGACTGTAATAAGAGAAAAGTTGAGATGACTGGGCACGTTCTGTGGATGAAGGATGACAGATTGCAAAAGATTTTCCGTTTCGGTCAACCGTCTATGGCTAAACAGAAAGCAGGTTGTCCGTGGTTGGGGTGGGAGGATGTCGTAAAGAAAGATTTAATGTTAAATGGGAAGTTTCAGGAAGGGTGTAAAGAAGACGACTTTATATAGCTTGGGATGTAGGGGGAGCTTGGGTATCTGTGTTGGCCTCAAGTGACTTGGTGCTGCGGTGATTTTTAGTAGTAGTAGTAGTAGTAGTAGTAGTAGTAGTACAAAGGTGGGTTGCTTAGTTCTTTGCGACATGATTTATCCATTCATCTTTCTCTGATTCTAGAAGTGCAGGAAGCGCTTTGTTGTAGCTTATAAGAAACACTCGAATCCCCGTCACCGGTGAACTGTAAAGATTATAATCTGTGCCTCTGAAATTGCCTACTAGGCTATACGAAAAGTACGGTTCAATCCTGCTTTCTAGGGCTATAATGAAAGAAAGGTTGAGTTGGCTAGGGCACGTTCTGCGGATGAAGGATAACAGATTGCCGAAGATTGTCCTTTTCGGCCAACCGTCTAGGGCTAAACGGAAAGCACGTAGTTCTCGTCTGGGATGGGACGATGTCATAAAGAAAGATTTAAAGGAAATGGGAACTTCCTGGGAGGGTGTGAAGAGGGAGGCTTTGAATAGTTTGGGATGGAGGAGGAGCGTGCGTAACTGTGTTGGCCTCATGCGGCTTGGTCCTGCGGTGAGTTGTTAGTAGTAGTAGTAGCAGTAGTAGTCTCCTCACTAGAACTATAGCCTTCAACTAGAATATCTGTTTCTATGCTCTTCAAAGTTATAGTTCTGAAACCAGACATGGTCTCTGGTACTTACTTTAGAGTTTGCTGAAGAAAAACGTATACCAGAAATTATTTTTTATGCAAACACAGAACAGTTTTTTTTTTGTTTTTCTTTTAATTTATCTCTAATAACTGCAATACATCCTTTTGCTGAAAAATCATGTTCTTTGCTACATTTATTCCGGTTTTCATTGGGTCAGTCACTTTCCAGTGGGTCAAACAGGGATGTCCCCAATCCCTATTCTTATTTGACAACATAGATGAAAAGGCCGAAAAAGTGGGGCTCACAGTAAATGTCAGCTAGACAATGGTCATGGCTACATCTGACTCTGCTGACACTGAAATGCAAAGATAATAAACATGAACAGGTCAATGAATTTAAGTACCTCGGGAGTTGAATTGATTGTAATGGAACCGACGGAATCAAGAGGAGGATTGGACCAGCTACATTGGCTTTTAATAAGTTGAAACCAATATGGCGCAATAGGAAATACTCTATGCGCTTGATGCTCCGCCTCATGAATAGCAATGTGATGTGCATTATCCTCTATAGAAGTGAATGCTGGGAACTAATTGTCCAACTGGAGAAATGCGTCCTATCTTTGAAAACATGTACCTTTGAAGGACACTGAACATATCATGGCAGGAAAAGGTCATGAACATAAGAGTTTGCCCGAAAACCAGTCAACCATTAGTTACTGCCCTTTTGAAATGTAGATGGGCGTACCTTGGCCACGTCCTTCCTATGCCAGAGGATCGACTCTCATGTACATTTTATGCTGGGTGCCCTGAAGGGAGGTGCAAAAGAGGTCGTCCAACACATACCTTGCACCGGCAGTATGAATAGGATTTGAGTAGAAGGGAGATGTCTCTTCAACTGCAGTGGGAGGATGTCAGGACTGCAGCTCAGCTTCATGATGTCTGGCATGGTTTCGTAGATATTCTCTGCACCATTCCGGGCTCTGGATGATCTAAACTCTAAGGTAAACGACCTCTCACACTTGCAACCCACACTGCAATCGCTAATAATATTTAATAAGTAACTTTACGAAGGCCTCTTCATCTCCGCATTGCGCAATTATTCTAAAGCATCTATAAGTTTCTTTAAGGAAACGTGTCGGTGTTGAATTAATTTCTTCATGTCTTGGAGTTCTTGGAATAACTGATAAGGATCTAAATCATCGTAGTATTTTAATTTTATTGCTACTTACTTTTATTTTCAAGGAATGTTAGTGAAGATACAGGACAAATGAAAATGTTGGTCAATTTGCTTATACTTACTGCCAACTTCGTCCTATACTTTATCTTAATAAAAATAAAGCTTCAAAAATTACAAAATGATAATAACCATTAGATTATTTACTTGAAATTTTACACCCCTATTGTTACTGCGCCCAGGGTGAGTGCCCCCTGTGTCCTTCCTCGAACCACCGCTGTTTTATTTGAGCCTTTGGACATCTCTTTCAATATTGCATTTGCCTGTTAGTTCTGGCGGCTTTATTGTGAGGGGGGGGGGGTGAGAAAAAGAGAGTGGAAGAGACTGAGATAAGGGGAGGGTGAAGTCTCCCCTTATTCGTGTAGGTGTGATTTGTAAATCTTGGTTGACAGTGTGATTTCATGTTGTTCCTCTTCCTATGGCATTTAAAAAATGTTCAGTTTGGAATCCAAAGTATCTGCACAAAAGCTCCGGCTTTTGAAGGGTTTAGAGGGCGTTATCCCCACTCTTATTTGTGCACGTTTTGAGTCTGATTTCATCAGCTATTTAAATTTTTCTTCGCATGTTTCATCTAATCCTTCATAGTAGTTCTCTTAATCTTAGTTAGATGTGACTATTCGTTTTAATTTTGTTCGGTTTTGCGTTCGTTCGACCAATCTCTGTATTTTATTTTTGTTTGAAAGGACCAACAACACCACAGTATATAAAAATAATAGATTATACAGTGTATATAGGATATAATACAAATTATATCATCTTTATACAGTGAACAACACTAAGAAAAAACCTTTAATTTTTTCCTTCGACCCATTTTAGGTCTATTCAATTTTCGTTTTCTAAAGAGTTTTCTTTTGGTTGTTGGTTGAATGTACCGAGGTTGAAGAAAAAGCATGATAAATGATTGTGGATAATTTAAAGTGTGGTCTGGATGCTTCGCCTCCAGTCACCATAATCAGATGAAAATAAAGGTTTAACAAATTCTTCATAAAGAAGATGAGAAGAAAGGTAAAATAAATCCATTCCTACTGTGATTTTTCGTGCACATAAGTGGTTCACTACGATTTTAATTTGCTAGCTTCAAGCTTTTCTCATTTAAATATGTTTTGTAGTTTTTTTTTTATCTGATTCAAATATTATACAGTATTCGTTTCCAGCTCTGATTCTCCTCATTATGGCAGCCTATTCTATTTTACAACTGAGCACATCCTTTTATTGAAAGAAAACTTTTGTTATGCCCAACCATGGGGTAAAAAAAAATTAAAAAAAAAATATTTTCGGGCTTGTCTGTTTTAAAATATCAGGATCGAGAGAAACTGCTAAAACAAACATGGACCTAGGTGATCTTAAAGAGGATATTCAGTTTTGGAAGAAGATGTTGGTTGTATCAAACTATCACAGATCCCTCAGCTTTTATCACGGAATTTAACCTAAAAGATAATTACGTTACTTATTTCAGTTTGCTTATCCTATAGCACTAATTGTTATTTTTCTTTTCCTAAATCTTCTAAATTGTTTCCAAACTCTAGTCAAAATTTTTAATAAATGTTTTATGAAAATCTGCCGAGCTATTGGATCAATCAATCATGGTGCATCTGGAGAAAGTTTCCACAAAAAGTCAGCAAAAACGTCATGTTGGAGGTCATGTCAAATAAATAGAAACCTCCTCAAATCCTAAAAAATTGCTTTGATTGTATTATAATATAAATTCACAGAACCAGCAGTTTGTAAATTAGTTGCAAGACTCAACTCAATCAAGGTTCATTTTAAGAGAATTGTACATTTTGTGAAATCTGCAATTCAGAGAAGAATAAATGAGATTAAGAGAAGAAGAAGAAAATAAATTATGGAAACTCTGCCTGATCAAATGACTGTAGAAGAGCAGAATTTTTTTTTTTTTTTTTAATTTGATCATTTCAAGTCAACTGATTGATTGCCTAACTATAAGTTTCTTTGAAGCTCTCCTTCTGCAACCCAAAAAAGATTTCTAACTCCATCTTAGGTCTCATCTGTATTATTAAAGCTTAAGTAGCGGTTTTGGGAAAGAGTTCCATCCAATAGCCATGAGTAATTATAATAGTAGCTTAATAGTTATTAAATAGACTAAAGCCTAATACCATATAAGTTTGAAAAAAGATTATTGGTGAAAAAAATCAGATAAACTAAGATATGTTCAAATGTAAGCTGCGTTTTCAGCTCGTGTTTAACGAAATAACTGAGAATCGTATATAGGACAACCAATAAAACTCGAGAAAGAGAATTATTGCATAACATGGGAAACCATTGATTCATCCAATCCAAATGCTAATCCATTTGATGTATTCTCCATAAAACGTCACTTTAAAATTATGTCTTGATTTTGCTCTGGATCACCTTTTATTAAATTTAAATATTTATTTGATCGCCAGTTTTACAGTTTAAATTGTCGACGGAAAACACCTTACCCTTCTAAACAGTGTTGCCAGATGTGGCATAATTATGCGGAACGTAGCAGAATTAGGAAGCGAAAGCATCCAATCATAATCCTCCCTAAGACAATATTAATTGTAGTATATTCTAAGAAAATGTAGAACAACTCATTACTTCATATCCAAAAATGATACGAAAACCAAAGATGTTTTTTCGAATTTTTTGACTAAACTAAAGCAAAATTTTTAGTGCAGCGATAGACTGCGAACCGTCAGGTATTTTTCAGTTACGATCCAGTGGTGTATGGCAAAGAAAAAACACACGCAAGATATTTGAATTTAAAAATACGTGGTGGAGGGGACCTTTTTAGAGATTTCATTTCGTTATTGTTTTTTGTAAACGGTGAGAGAATGCTGCTGTGTTGCTTTATTAAGAATGGAGAAGACTGTTAGATGGAAGTTAGTTTTGAATGTGTAATAATTTTTTATCATTATCACTTTTGGGGTGTAAAACTAGAAAAAGTATTTAGTGAAAAGAAACAAACATAAGTACATAGATTGATAGAAGACCTATTTTTTTTTTGCAAAAGTAGCTAGTTAGGCCCAGCCGTTTCAAACATTGCTGGTGATTTTTCATGGCTCAAGAACTGATTGATAGTTAGACACACTCTAGACTTTTATCACAAGATATTCTACACAAGGATGAAAATGCAGTGCTCAAAGACTCGTTCTTTAGTTTACTACTAGACAAAATTTTACTACTACTACAATACAATCGACAGATACATGTGTATTGTTGTAAAACACGCTGGGAAGAGTGATGGGAAGATCTGGACAGAGGGTTCGGGGTGATCGGACTTGAACCTACCAATCTTTCTTCTAACGGTGTTTTTTGCAGTTAAGAGAATTTTGTTGGCAAAAATTTATCTTTGAATGTTCTGCCCTGTTAAGGTAGATCTGTGACGGGTGAGGCCAACAATTTCATCTATCAGAAGCTCAAAAACTCTAAAGACTTGGTGCTTTTGAAATGTATTCGACTTTCGGTCTATCCATGTGCTGCTATCACCACAGCCAAGATACCAAAGAATGTCGTGGAATATGTGAGGATGGTTGTTAATTATGTTCCTTCAAATTAAAAAAGAACTGCAATTCTTATGGAGTTTCAGGAGTATTATAAAACGACACTGAACAGACTGCTTAAACTCAGAGACATGAGGTGGCTTGCTGTTCTCCAGTGTGATGTGAGACTTTTTGATTTGTGGATCTCTCTTGAGCAGTTTTTGTGCTAGCCTTAGCAAAAGACAGGCAAGTTCCCTTATACAAAATTCTGTTTGAAATAAAAAGCTTATTCACAAAAGTGTATTTTATCTTTCTTAAGTGAACTCGTAACAATTCAACTTCTTCAATGCTTTGTTCTAATTGGAAAAGATTCTCATCGGAGGTTTGCAACCTGAGTGTATAAAAAGTTCATCAAGACTTCATGTGGCAGCTTCATCCAAAAGAAGTTTCGTATAGATCGTAAAAAGATCAATCCGTCAAACCTGAGTCACTTCCGATTATTCGAAGACGTCTTCTTAGGAGGTTAGTCTAGGTCATAAATTTTCATATCAAGACACATTGGTGTATTAATCCATTTGGGACCAGGGAACTGTCCGAAAAAGTTGCTTAGGTATCTATATTATCGCAGTGACAAGGACGTTGAAGCAATTCCCGCACAGTGATACTTTTTTGAAGTCACTTCAGTTTGTAAATGTCAAGATGGTCCTAAGAACTGAAAAAACCAATATTCTATAAACAGGTGTCGTAATTGACTGATTTACAGGTTTCATGCCAAAACTCACAAATATTTACTCTCAGTGGTGCAAGCTGCCTAATGCTTTTAGTGAATCCGAAAAGCAAGATATAAGCAAAATGACTACAGACTTGATGTAAAGAAAAATACACAAAAAGAAACACTTCATCGACGCAAAAGCTTTTCCAGACCTGAAAGAACTCACCGAGAGGATATTATCCTTACCACATTCGAGCGCAAACTCAGAAAGAGTATTTTCTTTGGATGACTGATGTCAAGGTAAAATGCTGGAATTGTTTGAAACAAAAAGTGTTGAAACCGTTTTGTTCATGAAATTGAGAATAAATACAATCATGTGAGAATCCACAATTTTGAAAACCTTTATGTAGCTCTTCCACTCCCTAGTTAAGAAGACAAAATCTAGAAGCAAACATGAAGAAGATGACTAAATTTGAACTGTATTATTTTCTTTTTTTATAAATATGAAGTAAAATTTTGATGATGGGGTACAACACAATATTTTCACTGACCATCAACTGCTTCGAGACGACAGACAACTTTCCTCGAAAACCAAAATCCCCCCGACAGTGAAGGCTATTGCAGCTCACAATGAGTTTGTCCGCCTCCTTTGCTAGATAAGTGTTTCTATAATGCATTTAGTCGTTCTGTTTATATTTTTTGTCTTTATTTGTATCCCGCTTTTTTTGTTTGATTTGGCAGTACTGCCGTGCAAGCTTTATAACCGTGTTGCCAGGTTGGACTCTTTTCCCCCAATTGGGCTATTAGATTTTCAGTTTTGTGGAAAAAGTTACTAAAAACCCACGGGGCGGGTTTTTGGGCTATGATGCTTTGGATTTTGCTACTTTTGGGCTTGAATTTTCCCGAAACAAAAAAATCCCGTTTGTCAAACCTGCCTGATCGTTTACATTCTTTGAATTCCTGTGTCACAATATTATAATGGGTCTTGGACTGTGAATTCATCTTTCTTATTTGTGCCCCTGGCTGCTAGATACCGAAACGAACCTAAACTTTGAACAGAATTTGAATAATAATTAATGCACATGGCTTCGATAAATATGTCTTTCAATATCACACTTTTTAAGGTCTTGGTAAGAGCTAATGGCCTGTCTTCTAACATTTCATTTTGGTCCTTTTATTAGATTTAAGGCAAAGGCTAGGATTAGGGACCCTTGTAATAAAGAGTGCCCAAGACAGTGGTGGATCCAAGGGGGAGTCGAGGGGGCGTGCGTCCTCCCCTAACGTTTTCTAAAGTAGTGTAATTTACTTAATTAACGCAAGATTGAGTTAACTAAACTTGCTCCTAACGCAAATGTATCGGATCAACCTACTTTGCCCCCCCCCCCCCCCCCCTTAAAAAAAATCCTGGATCCGACCCTGGAACGAGAACTCCCAATGGAACCAGACCCAACAACAAGAAATAAATTGTTTAGATCTTGCTACTACTTCGAGATCGTTTTTGAGATGAAAAACTGTAAATCAGTTATTAAGGGTTTTAAGTCATGTCAATTTAAATGGTATACTTTTCATTTTAATCCGGACGCCATTTTTCAGGGATATCAAGCTGTTTTTTGAAAATAGTGGAAATTTGTTTTCGCGCTCGAAATTTAAATTGAAGTTTAACATAAATAATAGTTACCGTTCCAAAATCAGTATTGAATAAGAATTTTTTGAACAAGACAGTATTTCTAAAAACATGTTTCCAAATTTTCGGCTACTATGGACCAAGGTTCACTCTTTACTAGTTTTCTGCCACCGCTGTATTCGTGATAGGGGCGTAATGGTTTATTCTATTTCTGATTTCTCCCTTTAAGTAGCCCATAAGAAAAGCACTAGTCTATTGTGATGGGGGTGGATTTCATTTATCTATGTTCATCCATAGCTTTTTTTTTACACGAATCTGTGCTTTGTGTTTAATTATTATTCGGGAAAGTTTTTGTAATGTTTGTCTTGATTTGAGTTTTCTGCTGAAGTCACAATTCTGACAAGTCAAAATCATGTTGTTACATGAATTGAAAGTAACACTCGTAATGAGTGTTATCATTTGTTGTTCATTTTTATTTGTAGTTGGTAGTCGAAGTTGTCTTAGTAGACGGTTTGTAATTATGAAGAACAATATTTGAAAATCTACTCTGATTACCGGTAATTTCCGTTTTTTTTACAGTTTGTTCTTATTTGCTTCTGACTGCTATTGCAGCATAATGGCTTTTAGTTATGGCATTTAAGAGTTCACTAAGATGGTGTACTGTTCTGACTGAGGAAACATGCAATATGACGGATCAAAGACAACTAATTCTCTTGAATGTCTGATTGAGAAATACTGAGATGTCCCTCCAGTATCTTTAACCTGCTCCCTCGAAAAGTCTGCATGGATTTTAATTCTTGTTTCAGTGTCCCAGCATGCAGAGTTGGATTTTTTGCTTGGCTCTTATTTCGTTATTAATTTACACCTATGTGTATATTATCTGATACACGATTTTAGTTTTTCCTCGTTTTACCCACCAAAGTCATACAAGAAATATTTGAATTAATAACTTTATTAATCCTGCATTAAAAAGGGCTAGATCCTAGGTTCCGAAATTTGGTTCCCTATTCAGGCTCAATAGCGGGCTAAATTTAGCCCTATAAAGAGCTAACGGTGGTTTGGGCCTTGGGGTATGCATTTCGCCGAAACTTTGCAACTATGAATGATAACAACTGAATTTTAGCAAACGATTTAAATTATACGCACGATATTTTTGACAAATAAAAATACCATTCTCACTACAATGACCATAAGACAGCGTCAAAAAGGCAAGTTGAAGCATCAAATTATTTTCAATATAGTATTTTTTTTATTGAAAAATAAAAATAGTGATGCTACGGGATACCACCAGATGGCTAATTTGACAGTGTATAGGCTATAGGAATTCATGAATTTCTTAGAACCTATATATTCACAGAATATATACCCCCACCCCCCTAATGTGCAAATATATACCTAGAATTGCATCCTCAATCTAAATATAACATCCATTTGCATTGCAAATGAACTTTACTCCCATATTAGCCATGTGGTGGATGTCCTTGTCTGATAGCTACCTAATTGGGACCTCAATGCTTTAGCCTCTATAAAAAATCTATTATACCACTTACAGATTTGATTTTTTTTAGCATTAGGGTTGGCTAACACCTTGTTCAATAGCCTTAGCTAATTGTGATTGATTTTTTGTACTTCTTGGTGTTCAATAAGCAATTGGGTAAATAGACTATTTAATAGTTGGCTAAATTCAAAGGAAACTTGGTAAATTTTTACCAAATCATATTATTAACTTATGAATAAAGTGAATATAGCACTTGATGCTGTTTTTTATGCTCTTTCTAAATGTAATAATCATTTTTGTCAGAAATGAATTTTACTCACACCCCTATATATACCAATTCAGGTTATATATTTGCTCATTAGGGGGAAGGGTTGGGGGGAAATTTTATTTATGATGTAAATGGGAGGTAAGTTTAAACTTTACCCCAACCCCCTAATGTGCAAGTATGTACTCTGAATTCATTGGCATAGGTAGCATCTTGTGTAGAGGGGGGCAGCCACTTCTGTGATGAATAGGGGAGGGATCTTACTAATACTTCCCAAGGTCCTTTGAATATAGTTCTTTAGAAACTAGTCATTCTACATTTCACTAAAACTCAGCCTTTAACATTTTCCATGTTCTACTTTTCCTGCAACAGTATAATATAAGAGACCTACTATCCTACTTCCAATTTCCAGAAAACATAAACACCAAAAAAGCCATTTGACACAAATCACATTATTGTTAGATAACAGCTTCTTCTTAGAATTCAATTCAAAAGTTTACAGTTGGGCAAATCAAAATTGGTGTAGGGGAGATCAGCCCACATTAGCCAAAGCAAACAGTTTCAATATAAAAACCTATGGGGCTTCTGGTGGATTATAAAAGCTCTGACAGATGGCAGTGTATGTTTTTTAAATGTCTGACCTTAATTAGTACTTTTACCAAAAATATCAAATTGGATCAGGTTTTATGGTGATTAACTCTGGAATTTTGTTCAATTTTGTCTGAAAAACTACACCTAATTACAAATACTAGAAAACTCATATTGTAAACTCACATTATATTCTCTTATTATTTGCCTGTTTCTGGCAGCTTCCAAGACATGCCATCTTCACCAGTTTGGTGTTAGCATTTTTTCATCCTGTGAGATAGTGAACTTCCATGTTCAGCCACAATACCAAGGGTGAATTTGGCATGCCATACCATGGTGTCCAAAACTGGGCTATGCTTGTAAAAGCTGTGTAAACAGCATATTTAAAGGTTGAAGGCAAGCTTAAAACCTGAAACTGTATTTATTCTGGTGCTGTTTAATCTTCTATAAATCCTGTCAGAACAGTAATTAATCCTGTCAGAACAGTGTCTTAATCCTGTCAGAACAGTAGGAGAAATGAAGCTCTATTTTTTCCTGTTAAATTTCATTCAAGATAAAATGATTAAAAGTAAAACAGAAGAGAAAAGAAAGAAAGGTGGCTGTGATCCAGAAGAAAACAAAATAGCAGTTTTTTCTGTCTTATTCTACAAGAAGTCAGTTGGATTCTCTGAAAGTACCATGGGTGTCCCTAGAGGAACACTGCAAGACTACATAAAAAAAAAGTTGAGAAGCTGAATATCCCTCTAAAAAGTCTGGACCTGAAATTCTTTACACCTTTTTACAACACATGATAAATATTCACAGAGGAACAAGAAAAAAGACTAAAAACTTACTTGAAAACAATAGCTGATATGGTTTTGACTGTATTCCCCTAGAAGCGTGTAAATTTGCTTACACTTATGCCATTATTAAGAGCATAAAAATACCGGATAACAGAACTGCAAAGGCAGTGGAGACAGTGGAGGAATTACATGTAAAGATTGGTACCATGGTTTAATGGATTGCCTTAAAACTATCAGTAGGAATGTCAAAAAGTACAAGCCTATGATGGACAGCTGCTTTTAAGTGTCACAGTGTAGGAGCTTTCTTTAACAACTTGGATTGAGGCCTATATAAACACATGTCCAGACCACAAGACATTAGAAGTTTTGACAAATCAGGTCTGGAAAAATGCACAAGCCTGGTAAAATTATTGCACAGCAAGGCCAGAAGTAAGTAGGGAAGGTCATGTCAGAAGAAAGAGGTCAGTCGACCACAATTTGTGCTGTTGTTAATGTGTTGCGACCACAGTCCCTCCTCCACTTATTTCCCCACAAAAACAGTGTCTGGATATTTCACTCAGGGGGGCTTTACCAGGAACCATCATGATCAGCTCAGAAAATAATTCCGGCTGGATGACTGCCTCTCTTTCTTTGCTTTACTTGCAGTATTTTATCAATCAAGTCAAACCCAAAAAATCAACAGGAAAAAATATGAAAAAGCCAGAAGTGCTCACTGACACCCACATGAAAGAATGCATTACTGCTAGGATAAAAGCTGTATCTGCCAAAAAGCCCTAGTCCTGGAACAGAAGAAAGACAAACAAGTCAAAAGACTAAAAAGCAAAAGGGGTGTCTCTTGCCACAAGAGTTACAGTTAGAGTGACGATTCTGATGTAGATGATCTTGTATACAACAACTCTTCAGACCCCAGCATAGAAATTGAAGACGAGCCCCCTACCAGCAACTTCTAATTTGACACTGAGAAAGTCAAGGCTGGTGATTACATTCTGTTTGAGCTGAAGAGCAAGAAAGGGAATTTTGTTCACAATATTATCATTATCAAAAAGTAGCAACTGAAGAACTTAAGGTCCACTTTTGGAAGGAGACTGGAGCAAGATACTTTGCACTAACTGACAAGATGGATAGTGTCTTAAAGACAGAAGTTGAAATAAAATTGCCACCACTGAAAGGTAGAACACCAAGATTAGTGGAGTGGCTTACTTTTGATGTTGATCAGTCAATGTATAATTTGAAATTAAAACTCTTTAGTTTTTTTTTTAAACCTTAATGAAATTCATTTTTTGAATTTTCAAGAACAGCAATTATTATATTCAGAAAGAGGATAAAAATAACATCTAGTGGTTCTTTCATTTTATTTGTAGGTTAATAATATGAACTGCTCAATATTTACCAATTGTTTCACTTGCAAGTCAAATTTAAAACTCTTAATTCACCCTAAATTGACATGTAATTCCTTACCTTTTAGAAAGCGTTGTTATTTATTTAGTACTTATATGTTGTAGCACCTATGTTAAGTTCTTTATCCATTGGCACACTGTAGAACTGGTTCCTTTGTCAGTCTCTCATTAGCATGAGACAAACAAAGACAAGTGACAGAATAGATTTGAAATATATAATTTGGGCTATATATTTGCACATTAGGGAGGAAGGGGGGGGGGTAAAGTAAGTACCATACTTTGCTCTGGAAAATACTTTAAAACATTCTAAAGTGCTTGCTTAGGTATAAACATAGAATTAGGGCTGTTGAGAAAAAAACATGTTAAGAAACCCATTTATATTTCATAATATGCAAAATTATTATAGTTAACACATTTTGACCACAATTCCACTAAACTTTACCATCCACCCTCTAATATGCAAATACATAGCCCAAATTTTCATATTTCCCAAGCATTTTGCCATGTGCCACTCTTGTTTCAATGTCTGGACCCATAAATTGAACCAACAGTAACAAAATCAAGAAATGGAAAACACATGGGAAGTATATAATTTGGACTATATATTTGCACATTAGGGGGGGGGGCTGTGTGTAAAGTATAGTTGAACTGTAGTCAAAATTTGTTAACTACAATTTTTCTACATATTATAAAGTTAGAATTGTTTTCTTAACATGTTCTCTTCTCAATAGTCCTAATTCTAGGCTTATACCCTTGCTTATATCATCCTTATATATGAACTGGTTTCATTTACCCCCTTCTCCTAATTTGCAAATACATATCCCAAATTATATATTTTTGACAGCATAACTCTTTGTTTCTTATTAATTTAACAGCAGGGAGTAAACAAGCAGCAGGATGAAGATGAAAAACTAAACATTTGGGCAAATATGCAGTGGCTTGCCACTTCCAAAAGGAAGCACATTGAATAGATAGAAGCAATACCATTAGATTCCTAATTTTATGTTTTTTTCTAAATATCATGGATATTTTTCTGGTAGTGCATCCTTCCCCCTGTTGGTCCCAGATATAGCCCTAGGATTATATAAAAAGCTAAAAAAAACCACTAAAACAGAGAGATTCTCACTTTATAATTTGCATCATGTTTCTATTAATCAGCTTTCTTGTTTTCTTCTATTATTATCCACTTTTTAAAGATAGTAAATCTTGATAAAGGTAAAATTGCAGCTTAGGAGCTCTCCTAAAGAAAAACATTATAAAAAAGAAATAACAGTATTAGATTCCTTTAATGCTATTTCTAAATATCATGATTGTTTTTTTGATAATGCGCCCCTCCCTGATTGTCCAATAGCTCTAGGTTACATACAAAAAAATTAAAGAAAATAGCAAATGGTACAACTGGATGAGAGCAGCTCTTCTGCAGGAAACACTATAAAACAAAGTAGAACTTTTAGGACAAAGTAGAGTAGAACTTTTTCATTCCTTATTTTATTCAATTTTACAATATAATAGTTGGGTTTGGGTCAATACACCCCTCCCCCCTGATGGTCCCATATGTAGCCTTAGGATAGACAAAGAAATAGAAAAAATACACAACAATATTGAAATTCTGGCCTTAGAATATGCAGCAGTTTTCTATCACTCAGATTATCATGTTCCCTTCCATTGTTATCCACACATTTGATCATTTCAAATAATACTTTAATTTGCAATTCAATCATGACTGCTCTGGCAAAATTGGATTTCATCAAGTCATGAATACAGATACCATTCTACAACACATTAAATGATAAAAAACAGGAAGAAATTTTCATTTGGGTTTGTATATGGGACCATCAGTGGGAAGGTGCATTGTCAGAAAAACAATCATGATATTTGGACAAAGAATACAATAAGGAATCTAATGATATTACTTTTTAGAAGCACCAGGCAAGCTTCTGAACTAAAATTTTATCATATTTTTGGCTAGTTCCAAATGTTCTATGGGGTTGCAAGATTATTTTGATCTTTTTGAAAGAAATTCATTTTGATGCTTTGCCTATTGCAATTAGCTCTTTTGAAAACAGGTTAAATTTTCCAAACATATTATTAGCTTAGGTTGTATTCTTGTAGCTATACAAGGACAGTTTTAACTTTACTTATAGTTAATAGTAGAGTCTAACCAAAAGGACATTTCTAGCTTGATCCTGGTATTTAAAGTTGCTGTCCAGTCTTAGACACAGGATCTGTCAGTTAGAACAAAGTGTTTTAATAGTAGATCAACTTAAGCATTGGCATATTCAATCATAGAAAGGTGTTGTGAAGAACAATAATGGTACTCAACTAGGGTATTCAATAAGTTTAATTATTGCTTAATCTTAAATGTAAAAAAAAGAGGTTAGTACATGGCCACTTCTAAAGCAAACAAGCTTCTAAATATATTTCTGACAATGACCCTTCTCCCCCTGATGGTCTCAGGTTTTAATAAAACAGGTATTCCCTAGTATATATGTACAAAAATTAAATAAAAATTAAGAAATTCTTACTTTAAAATATGCATTATGTCTCTATTAATCAAATTATCATGTTTCCTTCCATTGTTATCCATATACTAAGATTATTTTTAAATGATATTCAATATCCATCTGATCTTAAAATCTTTTGCAATCAGAAAGGGTAAATGCTTTTTATGGGTAAAAAAACAAACGAACAATAAACTAATTTAACAAAGAAATTTAAAGCATCAAGAGACACAAAATAATGGAACAGTGTATTATTTATGGATAAATCTAGGACCATCAGGGGGGGGGGTGAATTGTCAGAAAAGCAATCATGATTTTGGAGAGAGCATAAGATAAGGAATCTTATAGTAAGTTTTCTTAGTTCGTATTATATTTTAAAAGTCAGCAAACTACCATCCTGTAAATAAAGGGCAATGTGACACCCGTGTTTTACAATTGGTTTGCAAAAATCTGAACCTTGCAGTTAAAAAAAGATGAAGAATAAACAGGAAAAAACCAAAGAACTGGTTCTGCAATACCCTACAATGAGATACCAAGCTTGGAGCATTTTTAATCAGCATAGACCAAAGGAGTTACCAGATTTTGAATATTTTCAGTCAACCTAGACCAAAAGAAACTACAATTCTTATAACTTGTATGATGAGCCTAGATTGAAAAGAGTTACTGGACTTGGAATCTTTTTCATGTTTTTGAACTCAAGCTCTGGCTTCCCAAACCAGATGAAACAGAATTACAGGACTTAAGATACTTTTTATGATTGATTTTTTTTCTCATTTGGTTTAAAAATTACAGTGCATGCACCATGTTTCCAAGGAGATTTCAAATCACAAATAGATGTTGCCAAAAGGGTATAAGTTCACAAAATACATTTGATGTTGAATTGAAACCTGTAAAGTAATATATCCGTTTGTTAATGGAACTTCAACGTCCTACAATTTGTTCTAAAAGGGGATATGTGTGAAAAATTGTATTTTATCTGATTGGGTTGGAACTGACAGGGTAAGCTGTTTATCTTTTACCAAGGGCTCCTCAAAACACAAAAGTTGAGGATCACAGGGCTTAAGCTCATGAAACTTGCCAAAATCCTTGAAATTGGCCCTTTTATGTAAACTTAATCTTGCCATTCAACTACTGTGACATGTGATATCATTCAATAGAAAATAAGAAAGTTGAAAGTTTTAAAATGCAAGGTCTTTTGGTTGCTGAGCCAGATGGCTTCAAAGTGGAAACAATACAGCTACACATTCTTGGGAAAAATCCCACCCAGGCCATCCAACCCACTCTGGACTTACACCTTTTAAAAGTCCCGTATGCAAAATTTTGGAGATGCTGTGTGACAGTGAATCAAATCCTGACCCCATGTAAAAGCCAGTTCATTCTATGCTACAGACTGACTTGGTGGACGTTGGAAAGTGGGGAATGTCACACCTTGTTTGAACTGTGGTCACACACAAAGTTTAATATACATGATTGTAGAACCCAACCAGACCAGTAGCCCCTTCAACACCCCCCCCCCCCCTTCTAGTGCTAACTTTTTAGCAGATAGGTTGGTATGTTGCATATTGTTTGAACTGCAAATATGCAAGGATTTCCAATCTGTGTGGCTAGTGGAGCAAGTGAACCAATGGACCCTCCAATAAGTCCCTTATAAACTTTCTAGGCACGAGGTAGGCACTGGACATCTTTTTTGAACCGAAATCATGATTTTTTAATCTATTGGGTTAGAGAACCTAAGTAGGCCAGTGACCCTTCCCAACACCTTAGGGAAAACATAAGGCTGAAAGCTACTTATTTTGTCCCTTTTTTGTTAAAGCTTTCTGCAGAAAGATATGCAGTGCTTTTTTTTCATTTCCAAGTCCTGTCTACTTTCTCCAAGAAAGTGCCTGGATCCACTTTTGTCCCAATTGATACTCTCAAGACTGTGTTAATCCTTAAGAAATATTTATAATTCTATATAAAGACATTAACCTCAGTTTATTTTCTGAGACAACAACACAGAACTGACTCAGAGATGCATCTATTTAAACACATATATTGTTACAACAAAACAGAACATGATAGGTAGCATTAATAGAATGATGGAATAAAAGGTTGGGATAATAAAAACAAAAGGACTGTTGTGCATGCCTGACTTGAATGAATAATCAACTCTCAGTTTCATATATGGGCGTTTAAATTCAAGTCCCTTTTATTTTTATACTTACTTATTTTATTTATTTATTTATATTTACAGACATGCTTAAAGAAATGCTGAACTTCAATAAGCCTCTCACAAACAAAGTCTATGATTGGAAGATGCTCATATATGACCAGTTTTCTCAAGAAATAATTGCAAATTTATTCCTTCAAAAAGAACTTAATGAAATGGGTGTCCTGATGCACATGTAAGTAGAAAGTAGGACACTTTCAAGCCTTTTCCATTTTATTTTTGAAATAATTATTTTCTTTTCATTTTTTTAAACAATTTTATTTTTTTCAAACATAATAAAAGCACAAATAATTGGGATCACAGAATCTTGTACTGTATATGACCAACTTAATCAATATATAATTTCCAGATTTATTTCTGCTAGCAGGCCTAAACAAAATCAGTGTTATCTTTTCTTTATATACTATTCTTATAAAAAAGTTGCCTTCCTCCTTGTGCTGCAAAGTTGTTTCTTTGTCTTTTGCACAAATATACTTTAAAGTATGTGATCTGTCATATTTAAATGATATAATTCATTTCTATGCAGAACGCTTCATTTATTGGAATTTGAAGTATTTATTTTCAAGTGTCTTCTTATTCTTTGCCTTGCATCTCCAAAAAAAAAGAAAATATTCTGAATAGATGACTTTTTTTGTTTATTTTTGTATCAAACATACAAAACTATTCAGCTACTGGCACCAATGTAGCTGGGCTGTTGAAACCCCTTTGTATGAGGTATCTTGAGATTGGGGTTGCTAATCTCTTTATCTTTTCCCTTTATAGAAGAACTTTCCTTGGTAGGGGCAAGGTGTCCACCATCCCACTCCATCAACTAGCATAGACTGATACTTGTCCATCAAAAGAGAGGGGAGAGTCACTCAAAAATCGCTAGTCATCAGTTACAAATGGCACTACATCCTCTTAGCTGGTACTAGTGATTAAACGTCTTTCTGCCACCTCAGATTACTCCTCAGAAATCTTTTTTTTATGCTGCAGTTGGTGTTTCGTATTTTCTATAATAATATACAAAACGCCTTCAGTGGTTTAAAAGCCATACATGGGCGCCCATAAGCTGAATTCCAGGGGCGGAGCAAACCTCGTCTAATTGGCACTTTTAATGCTATATAATAGAAATATCAGAACAAAAATATAAAAATAAGGCAGCATCATTCAGCCCCCCCCCCCTGTCCCCTTATGGGCGCCCATGAAGCCATATACATCTCTAAATCTAGGCGGTGTCCATTTGTTGTTGCACTATGCATAGAGATAAAAAAGCCAAATAGAGGCTACAATTTACAGATTTCATCTATTTTTCTTCAAGTTGGTATTATGAACTAACTGTTGATGAGAAATAGGCCAAAAAAAAAGAAATATAAAACCAAAAATCAGCAAGCTTTTGAATATAGACCTGGGTTATATTTAACCATTAGAGGGCAGAGGGATGGGATGTAGTTAAGTTGAAAGAACTCTGAGAATCAGATAAAATATACATTTTCTGAAAATAGTGCAGTAAAAAATTTGTTATTATAATGTTTATTTCATAATAGGCCATAAAGTAAACTTAAATTCTTTTGTCTACCTACAAAAGTACCTATTATATTTCCTTGGTTAAAAGTATCTTAAAGTTGGAACTTTTTGAGTTTCAAATTGGACAAAATATTCTTTTTGGTTGAAATTGTTACACTTTCAGCCACTAATTTTTGGCAACTTGGGATGCGGGAAATTTTGGCAAACTTTAAAGGGGATGATTCAGTGTTATTTTATTTTATTAGCTCCCTTTTTCGTGTTGTTCAAGGGATAAAAAAAATCCAGACAGTAAAGTCACTTGCATTGGAAGTTATAAGTTTTTTTTCTAGAAGGTTCCTAACTTACAACTGATGCTTAGTGTAGTCAAAAACTATTACCAGTGCTAAAAGTATTACCAAAATTACAGTACAAAAATAAATAAAAATCTGTATTCACCATAAAAGCAACAGCCTGTTAAATAAAATTTACATAAGTAGATCTTGTATATTTATTTGTCCTAAACCTACAGTCAAGTAATCAAGGACCTGAGTTTTGTTCTATTCAATTCAACTAAATATAACTAATATTTAACTTACCAAGGTAATTTAATTAGAGAATAATTTTATTACTACCGGTAATTTAATTCAAACAAAAAGTGCAACAATAAAAAAAAAAAAAAAAAAAAAAAAAAGGATGAAGATCCTCCTCAGCCATTGAAAGCACATGGGGCGTCGAATCGACGTTTCAGTTGCTGGTTCTTTTTGACAGAGAGAGGGTGCGAGTCTCACCAAGACCCATGCCGGTCCGGTCAAAATTAGAGGTTTTACAAAGTGTAAATTAGAGTAAAACCAAGACAGATTGTATCAGTGAGAGGCAGAGCTGGCATAACTGTTTCAGAGTTGCATAAAAATGATTAATTTCACTTCTTTATGATAGTCTATCATCCTAAGGCAAAAGCCAAACGAAAAAAAAAAAAACAATAGTAAAAGACTGGAAACGCCTCTTCTTCCTCTTATTTTGGAAACTTTCATTTTATTTTAAAAAGAAAATATACATAAATAAGCGATCTTTCTCGAAGCACTGTTGTAAAAGCTAAGCTTTGTTTTAAGAATAGGGGTTTTGGGGGGCTATAGCCTCCCAAGAGAAGAAAATCACTATTTACAAAAAAAAACACACAAAAACAATCAGGATTCTAGGAGGGAATTAATGCAAATAGACTGTTTTTTTACATAATGACATAAATTTCTGTCAGTCTCAGTAATTTTTCAATTTGATAATTATAAAAGAAAAGCTGTAAAATACATTTTGTTTTCGGTAACGAGTAAATGGCGCCCTGACTGTTAGAATGTTTTGGGGTGGTAGCCCTAGTCCAGTTTCTAGTCATTTTTGTTTTTTTGAAGCTTGACTCGATTATTCATTTTTATTTTTGTTTGTTTTAAGATTCATTTAGCATTGATGTAACTGTTATCTTTATGTTTGTTCAATTAAAAAAAAAAACTTCCCAAAAAGAAGTTTTTTCAAAGAAAAGTAAAGAGCTATTTTAAACTTAAGACCAGCATAAAGAAATTTCTATAGTAATTCAAACTTCAAACGACTAACAGGGACGTGGCCACAGTATTTTTATTGGGGGGTGGGGTGGGGAAGAGGGGTTGCTATTGAAGTAGGTACTATTCAAGCGTAGGGAAGGAAAGTAACTATTTAACAAACACCCTTCTTGGTGAATTTAAAAACATTACGCAATACATTATAAACAATAAACATACATTAAACAATAATAAATATAAGTGCTGGTGCTAGGCTTTTACTAAAATTGTCAGCAGTGAGCTGCTGCAGACAGCAGTAGTATAGCGCAAACAAGCTTCCGGGTAGGTGAAGGTGGATGTCGTATACACTCGGCTTTTTTCAGCCAGATTCACCACTAATGCTGCAGTACATATCCTCCCTTCACTTCCCCCAACCCCCACGCCCATCACAGTATACTCAATCTCATAACTGAACCAAACTCTAGGCTATTCTAATAGCCCGGGATATTGGGCTATTCATTTGCTCGTTATTTTGAATGGATTTCGACTCGAAGATTTAATTTGTTGTACTAAACTTTAATATACGTGATTTATTGAAATGCTATTTATTATTTTTTTTTTATTAAATTGATTTTTTTGTGGGTTCGCCGATCTATATTACTAAAAAGCATTGATATCAGCAGGCCACATAAAGCCAAAACAAAATCATAGGCAGCGCAATAGCGCTGTCAATGATTTTACTTATGCAGCGCAATAGCGCTGTATAAGTAAAGATACAAGATAAGTCAAAGCATTACCACAGATTATGTAACATTATATTGTGACATATGCCTCACATTTAAATAGCGACTGTGTTTCAAATTTGAAAGTAGTCGTAAAATAGAGTTGTAAATCTTGTAATTATTAACTTATTCGTTCGGTATCAGATTTATTCGTTCGGTAATATCCAGAAAATCTGAACAATTCTTGGCATCATTGCGACAGAAACCTTAAATTAATTGAAAAGTGACAGGGATGTCAACTAGAAGGGAAAATTGACTCCTAGAGTTTGAAGACTACCTTCCCCTTTGTATTTTGGCTAAAAAAAAAAAAAAAAAATTATATAAAAATTACACAAAGCTTTTCTAATGTAAATCAGAGTATGGGGGTGGGTGGGCATATCATTTCCGGGGGGGGGGTACACTGAATATCGTTTTTGTGTCTATAATTCCCTTCACAGGCAAAGCTCAGTCTTCTAGTGCTGTATGATAAAACTAATAACAATAGACAAAGAGAATGGGCTGGTACCGCTTATACGTGCACACAAATTTCTAAATTGTGAGAAAAATGTACATATTTTTTTTTCAAATTTATTTTATTCTATTCTCAGCAGACATTTCGTACAGCTTGCTGATGCAGAGATAAATCTCCCACAAGTAGCGCTGACGTTGTGTGGAATGCTACTAATTTCAATCATAATTCTTAGCTCATTTATGTCTTCTTGGAGCTGGTTAAAATTAATGTTTAAAAAAGCGAAAATAGCAAGCAGTCAGCATAGTATCATACATAGAGGCAGTTCTACATTTATGGGTTACTATGTGACCAAAACGCAAGGAATCGGACGTTATCAGCGCTTATTAGGCATTTCAATTAGAAACAAGAGAATTGGAGCTATATTGGATTTTCAATTAAATACTGGAAATAAAAATTAAAACGCTTAAATAATTCCTGGAGCGGATCCCGCTCTACCAAGTTCCATGACCAAACTACAACCAATTTGACCTATCTAGTTATAATACGAAAACTCTTTTCCTAAACATAATATTTAAAGTTTGCTTACCCTCTCTAAACGCTTCACAGTTTTAACTCGATCCCCCAGTCCAAGGCTCTACCCAGGATTTTGGGGTTTTACTCTAAAGATTTTTTTTCGGGGGGGGGGGGGGTTGACACCAAAAACCTCAAAAAACGCATACGAAATTTGTTATATCCATTTTTGTTTCGTTTTTACGAGTCAAACACACATTTCGTCGGGGGGGGGGACCCCCCCCCCCCCCCCCCAAACTTAGACAGGCTGTCAGACCATCGCGCCTTCGGTTGGCCGCGGGATCGCTTCCAGCTGGCTTTGGTAGGGTCTAAGTCGTAGATTGTCTTTGTGGATAGATGTGGAAGTATTGGCAGCAGCTTTCCAAGCTATAGTAAGGTGCGCTCGGCTGCTTGGGTCGGAAACCAAGACTGTTCAAAGATCTTGAACAGCTTCTCGTTGCTTCCGAAGCCAAACGATCGCAATTTTCAATCCTCCTCAAACTTGACTGGAATTCGTCCATGCCTTGAGGATTACAGGTAATGCTTGCCACGTCTCAGCTCCAGAAAACATCACAGAGCCGACGAGTGCTTCGGAAACCCGCAATTTTATTTTGCAACAGATATTTGATTTTAGCCAGAGATGACTGTTTAGTCTGCCCATGGGAAAAGATGCCTTGATTAATATCGCTTGGCACTCGGAGAGAACTGAGCCACCTGTTGAAATTAAGGAGCCAAGGTATGTGAACTTTAGAACAATATCAATGCTAGTGGTGCTGTCTAGACCAGCCGAGGGATTAGCAGCAGGAGTAGATGGGTCTATGTCCGTAAATTTTGGTTTTGCTCCAGTTTATCTGTAGTCCTATTTTTGCAGCCTCTTCTTATAGGGTTTGGAGTGCTTCCAGCAACTGCTCCAAGGAGTCCACCAGAACAGCTAAACCATCAATAAACTCAGCGTCTGATATGACTCGGTCTTCAAGCTCCAGCTCAAAGTTGAAACGTGAATTTTTCTTTGTCATAATGTAATCGCGACATTGAAGGGCTCTGGGGCCACTGCACATCTTTGGCGCACTCGTGTCATGATTTGGAAAAACAGGCTGCTCCGGGCGTTCCCTTGAACTTGGTTCTGCGTCCCATGGTTGTAGAATCCTCTCAATAGTTAAGCGGTGTGATATAAAACAGACTTGCTCCGGTCGCTGGATTTTACGAATGATATCCTCGCTTTGATCCAGCAGGAGGACAGAGAAAAAGTCTTCCAAGGGCTGAGAGTAGAGTTATTCCACGGTAGTTGATGCAATCACTTCTAGAGGCTTTCCTCTTCCCCAAGGGGATGATGGCACCCTTACACCAATTCCTGGGAATTATCTCAGTTTGTCAGATTACGGAGAACAAGGGGGGGGGGTGGAGATTCAGGCGCATTGTAGGACCGGTATATTTTAGCATCTCTGACTTTAGGCCGCAGATAGCGGCAGCTTTATTATTCTTGAGCCTTTTTACTGCCAACTTCTGAGGAGCTGGAAGGCTCGTCTCGAGGGGGGAGCATCTGCTTCAAGGCTTGGACTACTAGGTTGGCTGGGACTATTGAGACTATCGCTGGGAGGCACGGATGGGCTACTATTGTTGAGGAGCGACCAGAAGTAGTCCCTCCACTGCTCAAGACAAGAACCTTCATCAGAAAGAATTGTCTTGTCCCTAGATAGAATAGGCCCAATGTGGAAGCTTTATTTTCCGTGAGAACTTGGATATGCTAGAACAATTCAATGTCCTTATCTTTGCTGCTAATTTGATTTCATAGGCTTTGCAAAAAGTGGGTTTGGTCCCTGTGAAGGAGTCTGTTCCACATCAATTGAGCCTTAGATAGGAGTAAGTGGCTGCGTCCCCAAGAAGTTTTGCTTTCGTCTTTGATCTACATCCTGCAGTGTTTCATTGTTAGCCATGGATTCTTAGGGCGACTCCTCTTACCAAGCACTGGATGTGCTGTTTCGCTTTTTCTGTTGTTTGAAATATTTCCATGCATTTTCACTGCTGCTATATGTGCCAAGGAACTCGAAATGATTTGATATCTCGACACTGTACTTCTGGCGAGTGTCTGACTCCTCTACTTTCCCAACGTTTGCAGCGAAGGGTTTTCTTTCAGATTGCTAGGCTGGGAGGCGAAGCTGGATGTTTGCGCACACAAACCTGTGGTCAGCATTTCCAAGCTCTGCTGATCTTTAAGTTCTGCGCTTCTTCATCGAGGATACCTAGTGTTTGCAAATAATGACGTAATCCGTAATCTTTTTTGTACGATGGTCGTTGCTATACAACGTGTACTGGTGGATATTTTTACGCTGGAAGTAGGTGTCTGTGATGACAAGGTCAAGGGGTTGGCACACTTTCAGTAGTCAAAAACCATCGTCGTTAAGTGGGTGGTGGATGCAGGACCAAACGCGCCGTGTTAAACACTCATATCGTCATGCTCTGTCGCATTCAAGTCACAAAGAAGAGCAGTTATATCGTGGGGGGGGGGGGGGGAGGCACTGTCGCAAGACATATGGGGAGAGCAGAATAGAACTCTTCCTTGGTTACATCGTCAGAGTCATTCGTCAGGGCATGGCACACGATGATGTTCATATGGCTATGCTTGTGTCCAAACCGGATATTCATTAATATGTCAGATATGGCTTCGTGCAAGAGCAAGGCATGGCTATTTAGCGCAAGGCTATCACCATTTCTTCTCATGTTTCTTCCAAACCAGAGCTACGAGTGTTAGTTGCCCATTCGCTTTTGTCCGCTTCCGGTAAGATGACTTTCTGCGAGACCCGCAACCGCAGCTTTGTTCTTACACAGTTCTTTGGCAAGTAGGCTCTTTGATCCAGATGCATTTTGTGTCAAAAGGATCCAGCTGGCTATTTTAAGCGTCCTCTACGGCCGAAGACACGCGATGGTCAAGATCTCAAACAAGAGTCCTGATCCAAGGTTATATCGACATTTTGACAACTTTGATCACTTGGTAGCTTATAATGTTTTTTTTTTTCGCTTTTGATTTATTCAGCTGCTTAACTTGAACAGGTCCTATGCGCGAATAGAATATAGGTCCTATATGGGCTTAATCTGCAAAATTGTTTCGGTGAATTGGAGACATAACATTTGCACCCGCTTCCTCCCGGTAAAAATTTAAGTCCCTTTGCCCCCCCCCCCCCACACACACACACTGCATGGAAATTTCAAATGAATCGTCCGGGTCGTTCTTGAGATATTGCAGATGTGCTATTAGCCTGCACATGCATATTGTCTTTAAATTTACCTCTTCCTCCAAACCCAAGTCAAAATTTGGGGCCCAATTGATCACCCCTCACTCCCTGAAAGTTTCGATCCGATCTCCCTCGATATATTGCAGATACTCTATTTTGTTATCTTGAATCTTTTGACATATAGTATCTTTTGACTTACATCACTGCTTAACTATTAATAAATTGTAGTCTCACAGTGTCTTAAAGTGCCAAAAACTCATAGGTAGAATTGAGACAAAATATGTCTAACTCTTCTCTTCCCCCTCCTCCATGCTGAAAATAGAGTTACACTCCCCCCCCCCCCCCCCAAAAAAAATGGTCCAAATTTTCAGCTTGATCTCCAAAGCTGTTCCCAAGATAAACCCGATACCCCTTGTTTATAACCTGGCAACATATATTACGAGTTGATCCACCTCGCTTTCATCAAGTCCCCTTCAACCTATTAGTGAACAACGGATAATTCCCATAACTAAGGACCATTGACCACGGGACTATGGGGTAATGCGACCCTGGAGGCATCTTTATCAGACCTTTCGACATCTGTGAACAAAATGACTGTCTCGGAATTATGATCCCATATCATGGGGGTTTGCGAGGGGAATGGGTGACAGAAAAGGGTACGCGAATGAGGATGGTGGCTCTCCAATAATTTTGACTCTTAAAGAAGCCCCCAGAACTTCCAATGTTTAGTCAAATGAGTTCTTTAACTAGGATCCTCACAGCGCTGCCTTTAATTTTGTTTATTTTTAATACCGTGCCCAGGCTAACATAAATATGAGGAGGGCTACCAACTCCTCAGGCTTCAATCTGAAATGAGCGATGAATTTGTTCCCTTATGTAGCTGATAGTGAGGAATTTGACTTACGGGTTGGCTTTGATATTTGTTCTCGAAAAATTGTCAAAATATTCAAATCCTTGTTATTTTGTTTAAGAAATATCTAAATGTTAAACTGCCAAAATATCAAATTCCTTTCAGAGTTGTGTCTAGTCTGAACCTTCTCTCTTAAATAAAAAATCACTATCACAGAAGAACACGCACATTTTGGACGTCTTGTGGAAAATACAGATCCTTTTTGTTGTTGAACAATGAATTTCAATGAGGGTTATCTTATGGATTCTTCACTGTCTAAATTGTTTTTAACCAAAACACGTTTTATTTTGTAGGAGCCTTCATTCCTCTCGGGAAGCGGTTCCTGAAAGTCCATGCATTTACTTTTGTCAGCCAACTTCTGAAAACATTGCCCGGATTGTTCAAGATATGAAGGAAAGCTTGTACTGCGAGTATTACTTCAATTTCACTGGCAACATTGTACGGCCATTGCTAGAAGAATTGGCACAGGGGGCTTTTGATAGTGGTATAGCTGACGATGTGCATCAGGTACTTATCTCGTTGCTTATTATTATTTTTTTTTAAGGCAAATTCCTTGGTAAAAAGGAAAAATGAAATAGCTTAAAAATGCTACTTCAGGACAACGGAAACGACTTCTATTTTGCAATACTTTTAATTCAGTTGCTATTTTTATTTGCGGGGGATTGAGACCATAATCATTTAGCAAATTTTAAAATGCAATTTTGGCAGCACATTTTATGTTCTTGCTTTAAATAGGAAAATAAACCAACAATAATATACATTTTATAAACTAAATGAACTTTATTGAGATGTCAAATAACAGTATGTATGGAAAGGATAAAACTAGCATTTGTTAAATGGCCCCTCTTTCTTGATCTTGACATTTGGTTGTCTAGGCTGTTCAGAATAACATTTTACTGCTAAGAAAAATCAAGATAATATTTAGTAATCCTGAATCAGCTACAACTGGCAATTTCTTCTCGAAAGCAAATATTTTCTTCAACTGGATTCTAATTTTTTGTTACTATGTTCGTTCTTTACTAGATTCCATAGCTAAAAAAAAACCTTTTATAACAGTAGAATGCAGAAGCGAGAATCATGAAATCAGAATCACAAACCAAAAAACCAAAAAAACACACAAAGCAAAAAAATATAGTTAAACACCAGTGTGCCATAAAAAACAGACCAAACACAGTCACACTGGAAAACCACTTACGGAAAACACTTCGAAGAATAAAATGCCAAAGGTATTTAGGATACTAGTTGACATCCTCAAAGAGACACTGGAAAAAAACTATCGAAAGTTATCATGAATATAGATTAACAGCTATGATATAGAGGCAGAGGCGCTCTTAAGGGGACAGAGGGAACACTTGCCCTGGACAAAGAAATTTTAGGGGCGCAAAATATAAAATAAATAATCTTTCCCCGTGACCGCTTGAAAGGTACTTCACTAGTTTAGTATAACTGTAAAAGGCAGAAAAGCCCCATAAGTAGTGTAAAATAAAATTTTTCAGTTGCAAGAAAAGGGAGTTACAATAACAACATTTGTAGCTTTTAAAATGCCTAAGGATTATAATTCAAAAGAAATCAGTCTACAAAATGTAAATCCTTTTCACATCCTCCCTCCCTATGCAAATTATTGTCCAATGTGTGAGTTTTTGTCGAACTAAGAAGACAAATTTGGGGGAATTGTGATCTAAAACTGATTGAAAAAAAACAAAAACATATTCAATCTTAAAATAAAAGAAAAAGTATTATAAAGGGACACGTAGGCACTACTCTTTTTAAGTTTCTAAAAACCCTGTAACCATTTAAATCGGATGGATTGCAAAATATTTTCCTCGATGACTTTAAAAGAGCCAAGATTTAGCAGTAGCAGGGGTATCCACTGGAATTCTCTGAGGTGAAGGATGTGTGTATTCGTAAACCATCAAGAGGGACACTATTGAAAAAGATTTTTTAGCCAAAATAGGTAGCCGATACTAAATAGATCTACAATTATAGATGATAGTTGGTAAATAAGCAATTATACTATTACAGAGATAAATCACGCTGAGGACAAAATGGTTTCTTGACATTTTTTTAAACAAACGTGAGATAAAGGTTGTAGAACCGATGTAAATTAGAATAGCAAGTTGCAATGTATTTTTTACCAATGCAAGGACGTATTGGAGGGTAAAAGGATTCGAGTAAGATCGGAGCTATTTAAGGTTAGAGTGCTACTTGTAGCTAAATATGGCAGAGAAGCATGTGCACTAAAGAAAGAAAAGGAAAATGGCTAAATATGGCAGAGAAGCATGTGCACTAAAGAAAGAAAAGGAAAATGCCTAAATATGGCAGAGAAGCATGTGCACTAAAGAAAGAAACGGAAAATGACTAAATACTCGTATGGCAGAGAGGCATGTGCACTAAAGAAAGAAAAGGAAAATGGCTAAATATGGCTGAGAAGCATGTGCACTAAAGAAAGAAAAGGAAAATATGATAGATGTATTTTGGATTGTAAAATTTTATCTTTCAAATTGTCAAATTCCAACACATTGTTTTCCGTGTCAGTATTACTGGTTACAAAATTGTGGACAGGACCGCACAAAGTGCTTTTCACCTTCTTCTATTTCCGGTTTCAAAAACCCGACTTCAGAGGCATCTTTAGGCCTTTTGAGATGCAATCTTAGGCATCTTTAGGCCATAGCCTTTTGAATGCTCGGAAAAATGTTCTTCTGACTCTATCTAAGAGTTGCGTGTCTACCACGACATATTTTAGACTAAAGTGAATTTCTGACATTGGAATTGACTTTAAATATTAGAATTTCTTACTTATTAATATAAATACGACAACACCATTTATTGATTATGTGATACAAAAATACTAAGCTTTTAAAAAACGTAATTGTTTGGATATGAACTTTATTGGATATGAAGACAGGTGGTTTTTATTGCTATAATCTATAGAGGGAAGTATGTACAAAAATAATAGATAAAAACTCCACGGTTTTAAAACTTAAATGTCACATGCTATGATTTCTCATAGAATTACTAGAATTTCATAGAAATCAAGGAATCTCATAGAATTATTTTATTCCATAGGGTCCTGATTGTATCATTTTGTAAAGTCTTGCAATATCATGGAATTTACTAATTGTGGGGCAGGATCCCTAGCAAAATATAACTTCAGTAAAAATGTATGACGGCAGAAACGAAAGGCTCTCTGAACTGAAACAGCAAAAAAGAAATGAAGTTCATGGATTATTTCTGGGTCTCTGGACATTTTTTTTAACGTTTATTTACAGTATCATCTGTGACAGTAATTGTTCACAATGTTTCCCTTTTCTCTTGGTAAATTAGTTAAAAAACAAAGTTTTTTTCGGTGGAAGTAAAGAGCGAAGATAAACGAACAAAATTATTGTTTCACGCCTTATGTAACATATATCTTCAATATAGGTTCGAATAAACTGACTCGTAATATTTCGCTAAATTTGTGGAATTCTGCGAAACAAGCTCTTTACTGTAAACACAAGATTGACGCAACCAAACACGATTAGGAACGCAAAATAAGTACCCTACAGAAAATAAAACGCTAATAATAAATAGTCTTTCTCAATAATCTTTCACTGACCATGAAATCAGTTAATTTTAGTATACAATTCTCTCAAAACCTTGTTTTATAGCAGCTCAAGTAAAGTGAAACAATGGTAAATAACGCTACAAACTGGAACATAAAAGGTATTTCTGGAAAATAAAGCTTGTAAGGATCTAGAACAAGAGCAGAAAAAACAGAGTAACACAAAATAAAAGGTGTAAATTTAGTTAGATGTAGTTTGACTAAATTTAGTTTAGTTAGATAATACAGGAGGAGCGTGTGTAGCTGTGTTGACCTCAGGCGGCTTGGTGCTTCGGTGAGTTGTTAGTAGTAGCAGTAGTTTCTAAGATAGTGAGAAAATCTTAAGGACTGCTATAGAATAACTTTTGTCGAAAACAAAAAGCCTTTCTTGAAATCTAACTTCTTTTTGTTTAGCTGAAGCTACGCTTTTTTCAAATTTCTATTATCGTCGTTGTTTTTAAGATATAAAAAGTCACCAAATTTCTTTTTTTTAATGCCTTATGTTTTTATTCATTGTGTTAAAAAAACCGCAAATCAGATTGAGTACATTCTTCTAAGGCGCCTCCCCAGGAATCTTGTTTAAGGAGGTAATGCTACTTGGAAGGCTAGTAAAACCATTAAAAGGGGTCAAATGTATATTTCTTTCTTTTTTGAGAGGAGAGGAGTTAAGCTTTAAGGTATTTCTCTCTAAATTTAGGTTCAAAATATGGTCAAATTTTCTTTGTTCCAGGTTTTTTGTCAATATACTAGTTTTATTTGCCCGGAAGAAGACTTGTTTACGTTGAGATACAAAATTGGCGCGGATGCTCTTGGCTATTACAGTAAGCTGCTCTTTTCTTCTTTTTCTTCCATCGTATGTGCATTTTCAATTGAATTTATGGGCTTAAGGGAGCATGGACATACGAGAACAAAACATATTCAGAACTTAAGAGAATGGATTAACAGAAATGTAAAAATATGCTTTACCGCCAGCAACACATGATTTGTTTCATCTTTGTAAAAATGATTATTCTTCAACGATCCATGCCTAGCAATGGTTTTGATGACTCTACCTGTGGCACATTGCCAAGAAAAGTACTTGAGAGGGAGATCTTCCCCTCTTGCGAGATTACAAGAAATGTCACTCGGAAATTTAAGACTTAAAACCCTCTAGCATTTGCTATTATTTTCTGTAAGTTACTTGCGAAAGTTTTTCAAACAAAATTTGATCCCTCTCTTGTTATAACGCCTATGCTACAGAGTAAAAATGCCTCCAAATATTAGTATGATCAACAGACAACAAATTACACAACTATCAAATTGGGTTTATGCAAAGTTTCTTTTCTTAATCGATTTTTGAATAGATTAGGTACTTTTTTTTTAGCATGAATGTGAAGATAAGAAAAGCACAAAATCTGCCCAATTCCGTGAAGGTGGGATGGGGGTTGGATTGGTCCAAGACAAAAAGACATTAACTCTAATGTTTCTCAAAATGAGTTGGATATGGACCATGAATATATTTTTACTAAACAGAATCCAATGTTTATGTCAGGTTTCCCCAATTTTGTACCCTTGAGGAGACAATATTTAATAAAGGACATTATCTTTACTATAAAAGAAATAATATAAGATCAGAAGTATTGTTTCTTTTTATGAAAATTGTGAACTATTAAAATCAAAAGATATCAGTCACCTATTGTGTCTCACCTCCAAGGGAATCGTTTTATGGCTGGAATAACCATCTTTCGATTTTCACTTGTCGTTTTAAAAAATTCATGAAATATAAGAAAACAATATAATATATAAGATATAATATAATAATAATACAATAATAATAGTATATTGATATAATAATAATACAATATAAAATATAAGAAATATGACGTCATGCATTTTGCATAATAGTTTCCTGATTTATCAAGATGGTGAACTTTAAGCCTCCAGTTTTGTAATTTTGACCATTGCAAATTGATTGGCTATTTTCTAATTTTTATTCTCTGGTCTTTTGGCCCTCTTTGGACAAAATCGGTGTTTTGTGGCACAAAAGGGAATAGAACGGCACTTTACTGTGGCATAGTCACTTTTATAACTTACTATTTAAAATCTAGAGGGTTAAAACAGCTGAGATCACAGTCCCTGGTGAAGAATATACTTGAATACGGACTCTAAATTCATGAATCTATTTCAACGCAATAGCGGATCAATATACAGATTTTGCTTGATATTTTTGTTGTTGTCAGCTTTTATCCAAAATGCATTTGTTATGTTTCCCTTACACATTGGTCTTACAATTTCGAGTTTGTCTCGAATGATCCTTAAGTAAGAATTTAATTTTAGTCTCTTATCTTTGGAGCCTGTATTTCAAATCACGCTGTTTTGCTCTTTCGCATTATTGCTGAATCTTCCAATTTTACCAAAAGTCCACTGTAAAAAATCGCTTAAAAGTATGCTTTTATTACCAAATTCAAATTACGTTTTTGGCTACTATTGGCTAGAGTTCATTTTGTACTAGGTTGCCCCGACAGAGGCAACTTAGAACGCCGATCTATAAAGTAAAAACGCAAGGGCCACACATTTTTTTCATTTATAAGTACCAGGTGACTGAGCCTTGCTTGTTCCCTGATACTAAGCATGCGACAGGCTTGTATATAGGTGATTCTTGCTGTCGCTTGTCTTCTAACCGCAGATTTCTTACTGTATCATCTTCATTTGTGATTCATTGTCATGTTCGTTGACAATACAATTTTTCATTCTATTCCTTTTAGTTGATGGTCCCTCTATAAGTTTAATTCAGAAAACATAGTAAAGAATGAACCACTATACTTAATGGGAATTTTGGATGGTTTCAAGATGTCATCTTAGGTCCAATACGATCACCCCTGGAAAAAAGAATTTTCCCAAAGTCGTGATCTATCTAGATAATTTTTTAGACCAGAAAATGCTAGTGTGCCAATTTTCAGAAAAATATCGAGCCGTTTGCTAGAAAAAAAATAAACATACATACAGACGTATAATAATACTAATTTGTTAGACCCCGCTCTTACTAAAAAAAACAAACAAAAAAAATGGAAAAATTGAAAAAAAAAGAAATGGAAGAGCGGAGTAATGGAAAAAGAAGAAAAGAAAAACAAGAGCATTTTAACAGCAGAGAGTAAAAACAAACATCAAGCTCTTCCTTCAAATTGGGAGATTAGGTGCAAATAAAATTAACACAATGGTTCAATTGCTCTTTTCTCGGCACTTTTTTCAGAGGATGGCACAATGTTAATTGGGTTTGCCATAATTTGGGATATTAGAACGAATATGTTTCTTTCACGGAAAAGTTATTTAATTAAACGGGTATCTTCAGAATTGGACGGCGCTGGTAAATAAGTAAAATTGAAGTACCTAAAACAGTGTTTGAAGAGGGAAAAGAAAAACCTGCACACCACCAAACAATATTCATAGAGGAACACCATGACACTGTATTAATCCTACATATGTACTTTATTGTACATAATACTGTACAGAATATTGTACAAACAATATTCATATTTTTTTAATTTGAAATATATATATATATATATATATATATATATATTATAATATATATATATATATATATATATATATATATTATATATATATATATATATATATATATATATATATATATATATATATATATATATATATATATAATATATATATATATATATATATATATATATTAATATATATATATAATATATATATATATATATATATATATATATATATATATATATATATATAATATATATATATATATATATATATATATATATATATATATATATATATATATATATATATATATATATATATATATATATATATTATATATATAGATATATATATATATATATATATATATATATATATAATATATATATATATATATATATATATAATATATATATATATAATATATATATATATATATAATATATATATATATATATATATATATATATATATATATATATATATAATATATATATATATATATATATATATATATATATATAGATATATATATATATATATATATATATATATATAATATATATATATATATATATATATATAATCGATTTTGAGGCTAGACATGTCAGTATGCCTGTTTTCATAAAAAAAAAACTATGTAGCCGATTCCGAGAAAAAAATAAACACACATATAAAATTATTGTTCGTTTAATTAATAAAATAGACGTATAACATTAACAATAAAAGGTTTCATTGGGAGTGTTCAATGCTTCCTTGTGCACAGCATCTCATATTCGTCGTTCATTTTTAGATTGTAGCAGAACTTTTAAGCCACGTTGTCGTTTAACACGAGAAAATGTTACATGCACAGCGAAGCTTAGACCCTGGAAATTGGCACACAGCAGGCTTGTATATATGTGGTTTTCGCTGTCGCTTGTCCTCTAACCGCAGCTAATGTGAACGTCTTCCTGATGTCATGGCGTCACCATAGTTTCGATACAATCACCCTTGGAAAAATACGAAGTCTTCCTTAAAGTTATGACCTATTTAGATCGTTTTTGAGGCCAGAAATGTTAGTATGCCTGTTTTCAGAAAAATAAATCTATGTAGTTGATTTCGAGGATAATTAAGCAACTAATATTTGAATCTTTCCCAAAGACTTCTTGGATCTGCAGCATGTCCATAAGCAAGAATCTGAACGAAGTGTATTCGCATTACAGAAGGCATTTTGGACAGTGCTGATTCTTCTAGGCCATCTATCCACTGTTTATCGTTGAATGCGAGGCCATGAGCCAGGCATGCTTGTTTGTATGTCTTTTAACGAGTATGATCCACAGTAAGGACATCTTCTAAAATTGTTGTATCCTTCATATGGTAGGAAAGTGCTCGCAAATGGAAGCACTGTCGACGAGCTACATAATTTACATTGTGGATTTTACCAATTACACACAATCGAAGGATTTCATATCTCCCGTGTACTCGTTTTCCGATTCCATTTAAAGCTTTTGGGCATTACTCAATAATAGCAAAATTTCTGATTTGCTTGCATTTGTTTCAGTGCCTACTATGTCGAAAATACGCTTCTAACATTGAGTCTTGGTGTCCAATATCTACCAAATCATATTGATTTAAGAAAAAGTCTAAGAAATTTACGGAAAAAAAAGAATAAAAAGCCGAAACAAAGGTAGTCAGCTTATGGTGCCGAAAGCAAACTGGTGACAACTATAAACGAAACCGCTTAATAGAAAATTAAATTGGTCATGGGTTTTATCCGTGGCTAAAAGTTTTCATGATGAACAATGTGCATTGCTCTCATAAATTATTATAAATAAGGTTTATAAAACTATCCTTAGTATATTAGTTTATAGCTTAGTATTTATGCATGTATTATTTTTTATTTAATTGGTTCACTGAATGATTTCGGTCGACCATTTATTGCGAAAACTAAGTTTGCCTCTGATCTGGGTTTTCAAAGGCGTGAAGGAAAAGAGCCGAATGATAATTATCATTTTTACTTTTAGACTTTAGAGATTTGTCTATTGTAAATTTATACTTGTGCATCCTTTCTCCAACTGTGAACTGACTCTGCTGATATAGAATTTTTACAGAAACACGGGACTCTATATGTACTACTAGCAAGAATTGGATCTGTTCCCTATTTCCCAAAATTGAAAAAAATCAACCTTAATATTATTTTTTGAGAAAACAGAAAGATAAGGTTTCTGTAATTTTTTTTCAAGTTTTTCGCTATATTTACGAATATATGGGGGTTATTTTGTGGTTTTCTCCTTTATTAGGTTGACGAAACAACGGAGGATGAGTTCAATATTGCGTTTTTGGCCTTTTTTGTCTTTTTTCTGTAATCTTGCCCACAATTTCAATGTAGTGGTAATTATACAATAAAGTGTCTTCTGTAATTGGTTTTAGAGACTATGCAACTGTTTGAGCAAATTTTTAAAATTCTATGAAATGACTACTGCAACGCTACTTTTCACAGAAGGAGAGGTGGGGCTAATTCAAGATTGGAGACCTTTTTTAGAATTAGGAAATCCAAGGAAGGATTTACTTGATTCGTCAACCTGCAACGTAAACTGTAGATTGGTATCAAACGTGTTAAAATTCACCAAAACTCAATCAGAGAAGCAAGCCCATGATTCCAAACGGGACAAAACGTCAACAACTAAGTGGGCCCAGAAAGAATGTTTACATGGGAAATTATTAAAAGGGATATTATCGACGAAATCCTTATATAAACTTGCCAGATAAGAAGAAAAACTGATCCTAATGGTAAACCTATAATTTAGAGAATACAATTTGTATCTGAGCTTAGAATGTAAGGATTTTTATTTGCAGAGTCACACAAAAGTTTTATGTTAATCATACGAAACCAGAATTACAGTCCAAATTTTTCGTGTAATTCTCTTTCACATTCCTCTACGTAGCAAGAAGTTTACTTAGAAATTTTGTTGTTGTTAGGGGGCGGGAGGGGGTGAATCAACTTTTTTGGGGAGGACAGAGACCGAAAGTCTCAGAAAAGCCTCTTAAATTTAAAAATTCAAGGTAATAAAATTTCTATGACAGCATCTAAAGATAAATATGGAGATGGATTTAACCTCTAATTTCCCTTCATTCAAAGAAACATATTTTGTCTACACTCAGTAGGGATTTTGGTTTTGTTGCGTTTGCTTGTTGAAATAAATGTAGACTAAGGCCATTTATCGAAAGAAGTTTTGTTTCGTTGTCTTCAAAAAAAGGACGTCATGAATAAATATAAATACATTTGTTTCCTTATTTTTGTCTTTAATGAGTTTTCTTAGTCCTAAAATTTTAATTAAGGGTTCCTATAAGGGTTCTATATTGGTTTCAGACTATCTAAGAGCATTAATCTTTTGTTTTCTTTTCTCTTTTAGACCTGGCTAGGTCTGGAACCACTGAGGAACAAATGGACCATATCTTGGATCAAATTGTGGAAGGATTATTCGACACTTTCGCAACAATGGGTAAGTTTAAATGTTTGTCTTGGGTATTTCACTTAGTACATAAGAAAATGTTTCATCTGTTTGGTGGTGTTATGTCCATTTATCATATTACGTTTATTCCACTGTTGCTCTCTAAGTAAGAAACATCGCTGATTTCAATACTTGCCTTATTGTAATTTCATATTTGGGCTCCATTCTAGTGCGATTAAATTATCGCTAGGCAAAAGGAACGTTGTTTTTTGCTTCTAATTGCATCTTCTTGTTTTAATGAAGTTTTTCAGTGTTTTTCTTAAGTTCATTTTTGGTTATTAGCTATTTTACTGTGTTAGAGTAATTTCGACGATTCCTTTGTTGATAAGTATCGAACGAAAATATTTCTCAGTTCAACTCTAACCTGTGAATTATATACGTCATTAGCTATTACACCATAAACGTCAATCCAAGTTAAAATCTTATAAACGTCCTTTGCTCTCATAGTGGTACATGTCTAGTATAATTGCAGTACTTTGGTTAAAGTATTTGTTGGATAAAGTATTATTGCACCCATATTGTATATGGGTGCAATTTTCTGAGTTTAAAAAAAAAAAATTTGGTTTTTAGGTATACAATTGAAAGCCATGCAAGACATCTTATTAGAAATTGCGTGCATAAAGCACTGTCAAAAGATTTATAAAAATAAGTTTACACTTAAGGGAATTGTATTGCTTAAGGGCAAATAAATTCTTTGACCCCACTACCTTTCCATTTACAAAATTAAACGAATGAAAATATAGAAAAACGGGTACATTATTTTAAAACAAGACAGTGGACAAAAATGAAAAATAAAAAGCAAACATTAGATAATAAAAATCTGAATATTTTAGCTTCACGTCCTGAAGGACGTGAACAAGTTAAACTTAAACTTTATCAAAGGGAAAAAACAGACAAAAATAAATTAAACTACATTAAGCAAAATATATAAAGAAAAGGAAAAAAGAAAAATAATAAATAAAATCGTATCTTAATAACGTCCAATACGAATGTAATCACCATGCAAGCAACGAAACGACAAAGTAGGCTGTCTGTCTTGTATATTGCGATGCAATAAAGCAACAATAATGACACCGTTGATATTGCTTTATTATTTTGTTTTTTCTTTCTACAGTCTGCATTGTTTAGTCAAATAGAAAGGTTCCATGGGAAAAAGGAACATTTTAAAGAAAATACTCTGTTGCAAACACAGTTTATCTAATTATATATAAACTGATAATACATAAACTGATAAGATAATTATATAAACTGTGGTTGCAAACAATGTTTTATTGTTAGGTTACTGGTTTTTTAAGTCTTGTTTTGACGGTAGCCGATCACTAAATTCGCCGAAAATTCTACGGTCATAGATGCACCTTAAACTTGGCCTATAAAGGTTTCTAACGCAAATTTTCCAAGTAAGAAGGTTTTTTTTAGCGAGATAATGCATAAAAGATACAAACTTTCATACCTAGGAAGTTCAATAAAACTTTCCTGAGCCAACAAACTATGTTTATCAGAGTGATTGACATCCATGAGGGCAGTAACTGTATCTTGGGCACGACCGATTTCCAGAAACTAGAACGATGGCTGCTTAGTTCTATTGTAGCCAAAGGTGGCTTTATTGTGGCTTCGGTGGCTTTACAGTGGCATTGGCAAATAAAGCACCCTCATTTCGAACGATGGTAGACAAGAATTTCAGACTAAGGCTAGTATTTGTGTATCGAAAATATCAATACTCTTCGAGAGCATTCAAATACCAATGCTGTGCTGCTGAGTATCCTTTTGATTATTAAACCGCCATGAAAATACCTTAGAATTCCTTTTAAAATCATTTGTCTAGTATCGTTTAATTGTAAAAGTGGTTTGATTTTTTAAAAGTGTTGGAAGTGAAAATTGTTCAATCATAATGCAAATCAGAGGCAATACTTCTCCCCCTTCCTTTCCTTGAGCTTGCTATATAAGTATGATTAAACATCGAAGAGAGCATTTTGTGAGACTTTTCTTACGGTAGGATTACTTACCGTAGGCTATTTGGACTGCTTGCCCACGAGCATACTACTTGCCTCTTCATTGTGATTTCTTTTCGTCGAGGATTGAAAATTAAGATCAGTGTAATTGCTCACTACCTGGGATTGTTTATGATAGTCTAATATATTCATCCTTCAGGTACCAAAATTTTATTCATCATAATTGTCATATTTTAAAAGAAGTAAGAATGTGGGGGTCTAAATTATTACATATTATCATACCTACAACCAAAACTATTATATTTTTTTCGCAGTTATTGATATATTTATATTGGATTAAAGTAACGACACTAAAGTCAGCAATACTCCTGAGTTACTCATGTCTGCTTGCCATTTTGCTTTAGTTTTATTTTTGCTTCTATATTTTCTTTATTGATGTTTTGTATAAGGTGTGACTCAATAAATATGTCTATCAATCTATAGAAGATTGCCATAGAGTCAGCTGCCGTTCCGAAATGAAATACACTTCATTTTTGGATTGCAAAAAAAAAAAAAAAAAATTTGAAAAATACGAGCGTTCGTACCTAGTTAGAATGAATTATCTCCTAACCTGGATCAATTTTTTATTTAGGTTGTGCACCCGTAATCCGATGTCCAAAAGGAAATGCTGCAGAACAAGTAGCTGAACGACTATATAATAAAATCAAAAGCAACATAAGCGACACTTCTAACACTTTATTCAACAGAGATGTCGGGTCGCTCGCAAGTTTTAGGTAAATGTATAGTTGACGGAATATTGTATTTATTTATTTTATATTCTAGTGTCCTCAGTCACTAGTAAGTAGTTAAGGCTCATAGAGTCTTTTTGAATTGATCATTGAAAATTAGTAAATAATGGAACTGCTCTTGCGTAAAATTCAAAATCCTCTCCAATTTGCTTTCAAAATAACGTTTTACTGTTAAGACTAATTTAGGTTGTAGTTCCCAGTTCTGAATCAACTAAAAATGGCAATTTATTCTCGCTTTCCAGTTTCTTAAAACCCGTTTTTGGATTTTTGGCTACTATGGGCTGCGGTTCGTCTTTTACTAGATTACAGCTGCCACTGCAGCAATGAAGACACATAAATGTCTTTTGTGTTGGGCCTATAAATATAAAAAGACTTTGTTCTAGTACTTCCAAAGTACTTTTCCGACAAGAAAATGTACTAAATATTTTATTTATTCCTGTATAAAAGTAAATGATATAAAGAGCTTAAAGGACTGAGATTACCTTGAAGTTTGAGGAACAAAAACAACAACAACAAAATATTACTGTTATGCAACAGGGGACAGTAATGGATGGGATTATTTTGTTGCTCAGAAATTCTTGAGAGTTAGTCTATCATTTTATACCTTCTGTAACTATAATGTCCTATATAATGAAAATATATTTGTTTTTCTTGGAAGGGTGCCAAAACGCTAGAACGTAGATTCAAATGTTCGTGTGAAGCTTCATAAAAACTGTGAATTATTTATTTTCTGTAAGATTTTTTTTTCAAACTAGTTTTATCTTTTCCTGCATCTCCTTAAAGGTTACTAAATTTCATTTGACTTATGAAAAAGAGCTAGTATACGTATGTAAGTATTAGAGAGGGGGAACGAGAGACAAAAGTGGATAAACTAACTAAACTAAAACTAAAACTATAAACTAAAAATCTAAACTAAAACTCTAAACTAAGACCAAACTAAAAAGTTAAACTAAAACTAAACTAAAACTCTAAATTAAGACTCTAAACTAAAACTCTGAACTAAAACTCAAAACTAAATCTCTAAACTAAAACTCTAAACTAAAACTCTAAAATAAAACTCTTAACTAAAACTCTAAACTAAAACTCTAAACTAAAAATCTAAACAAAAACTAAACCAAAACTCAAAACTAAACTCTAAACTAAAAATCTAAACTAAAACTCTAAACTAAAAATCTAAACAAAAACTAAACCAAAACTCTAAACTGAAACTAAACTAAAAATCTAAACTAAAACTCTAAACTAAAACTCTAAACTAAGACTAAAACTAAACTAAAACTATAAACTCAAAATCTAAACTAAAACTCTAAACTAAGACTCTAAACTAAAAATCTAAATTAAAACTAAACTAAAACTTTAAACTGAAACTCTAAACTAAAACTCTACACTAAAACTCTAAACTAAAACTCTAAACTAAAATTCTAAACTAAAAATCTAAACTAAAACTCAAAACTTAAACTCAAAACTAAAACTCTACACTAAAACTCTAAACTAAAACTCGTAAGCTAAAATTCTAAACTAAAACTCTAAACTAAAACTCTAACATAAAAATTTAAACTAAAATTCTAAACTAAAACTATACTAAAACTAACCTTAATTCTATACTAAAACTCTAAACTAAAATTCCAAGTTCAAAAATTTTGTTCCAAAAAAATGGGGGGGGTGGGAACCATATCACAACTTTGTTTATTAGACAACATTTCACTTCAAACTCACTTCTATTATTGAACGACATTCTTGGCAAACGAAACTCTGATAATAATGTTTCCAAGAATTTTCCTTATCGTTCTGAATGTGATAACGTAATACCAGATGATCGACAGACTTGATATCTCCATGGGCCAGTTTAAACCGCATACAATAATTTTGACGGTCTCGACAGACTTGATGTCTCCATGGGCCCGCTTAAACCGCATCCAATAATTTGGACGGTCTCGACAGACTTGATGTCTCCTTGGGCACGCTTAAAACTGCATATAGTAATTTGGACGGTCTTTTTCACTTATAACACTTGCTGGCTGTCATAGGAATGTTGGTCACCGCTTGTCAAAGTGGAAGTACGATTAGACCAGATGTGTATGCTTGGAATGTTATAGGGCACCGCTTGTATGGTGGGATAGGGTCTCGCTTAAACCTATTACTATAATACCACTCTAGTTGTCATTGGCTACCAGGTGTCGATCATTGGCTTTTAGATGTCAATCTATAGCCACTAGATGCAGTATGATTGGGTGGAAAATTATTTTGGTGTGCCTTCCGAAATTTTATCTTTCAAAATATTATTAGTACCCGTATCGCATATCATGCATCAAGCAACATCTAGGTTAGGGTCTGCGCATTGCAAGGCACCACAAACGCTACATCGATGCTGCTTTTCACCTTCTGGTCTGGCCTGACAAATGTAACAAAACTGTACTCTGTCATGCCTAGTTTCCATATCGTCTATGATTTGAAGGCACAAGTCCGGTCGGAGCTGCCGAATAATTTCCTGAACCTGCAAATTAGTTGGAAGCTTTGCATGAATAATTTTTTTTTTCAAATATTTAATCGCGTGATAAATAGCGTACATCCCACAGTCCGCTGAGTTATTTTTCCGGTTAACAGGGTGGTATTTATAAGAGATTTTTTCGTATCTGCCATCATTTTTGCAAAAGGCTTTTAGCCTCTTTAGTATGATACCTGCTTCTTTTTCGTTTGAAAGATCAAAGCCATCCAATACGTGAAAATATGAGTCTTTGAAATTTACCACACCCAAAATGAAGTGATTTCTATCAACATTACTCATGTATTGTCCCCCTTTCACATAAAGAGGCAGCAGCAATACTGAACACTGGTGAGGCACTTGGTAGAATTTGTTTGATAACCGTTCGTCTTGACATTGCTTCGAATTTGTGGAAACCAGGGAGAGAGTGTCATCGCAGCTTATAGTGTACACATCAGGATGTGATTGAGTAATAAACTTCAGACTAAAAGATACAGCTTTAGTGGTCAGCCATTTTTTTTAACCTAAAATTGAAAATAAGTCAACCACTGTAAAAGAGTCGATAACACTATCATACAGTAGAGGTTCATATGAATAGAAGAAGTTCAATTTGTTTCTATTGCTAATTCGATATTCACTGTCGAATAACAACCCGAATTGCCTTCTCAGTACTTGTACTAGCCTTTCCTTTATGGCTGTTGATGTATTAAAACTGCTAATATCTAGTGAAAATTGATCACATTTCCCAAATTTCAGTATGTTTTTCATACTTTTGATCCTCCTTTTAACATAATTTTCTGAAAAAGGCTTCTTTTTCAGTGGCTCACCAACTTAAACCTCTGCTTTATCTGGCACTGCTAGGGCTTCAAGTACTGCTTTTCTCTTCCTGGATGGCGTGCATGAAGCTCGTATATCCTGAACTTCCTTTTCTTGTCGTTTCACTTCCCCCTCGATATTCGTAACTCTTTCAATATTTGGGGATGAGGTCGATACCACCTTTCGTTTTTGGGCAATTTTATTGCTATGTGTGAAGGGCTTTACTTTTCTTTTCCTGGATGGTGCATATGATGCTAGTGTCTAATGGACTTCCATTTTTTGTCGTTTGACTCTTACCTCAATACTCGTAACTCTTTCAATATCTGGGGATATGGTCGATACCACCTTTCGTTTTTGTCCTTGTCTCTTTTGAACAATGTTATTGCTATGTGTGAAGGGCTCTGCTTCTCTTTTCTTGGATGTTGTACATGAAGCTTTTGTCTCCTGGACTTCCATCTTTTGTCGTTTCGCTCCTGCCTCGATAATCGTAACTATTTCAACATCTGGAGATAAGGTCAATACCACCTTTCTTTTTTGTCCTTTTCTATACTGAGTCATTTTATTACCTTGGCTTACACGAAGTACCAGCATTTTCTTGTTGAAACGATTTTGCTGAGACTATTTGAATTCTCACCGCTGCTGATTTTTGTCGCACGACTATCTAACTGCAAAAGGACTTACTGACTCTTCTTCTCGCTTAGATGGTTTTGCGCTTAAGTTTTTTTTCTTTTAGTTGAGTTTTAAGCGGCTATCATGATTTAGTCAGATCAATTTTGCTCCTCTGCGATACTTTTTTATGAAGTTGTTATCGTTATGGCATTGTTATGACGTTCGTGAATGGCTAGAACACGTTCTGCGGATGAAGGATGACAGATTGCCAAAGATTGTCCTTGTCGGCCAACCGTCTAAGGGCAAATAAAAAGCGGGGCGTCCCCGTATAGCGTGGGAGGATCTCATAAGGAAAGATTTAATAGAAATGGGATTTTTTGGGAGAGTGTGAAAAGGGATTTTATTTAGAACGAAGCTTAGTAAGTTACGCGAAAGGCGTACAAGTATCTTTTAAAAATTGGTTTTGGTCGAACAAAATTGTTTCAGTATATGAACTATGAAGAGAATTCACTTCTTCTCAAATATTAATTGGAAGATTGTTCTAACTCTATATTTCGCTAAAGCAAAGCCATTAAACTAGCTTTATTTATGAAATCCGTTACATGTATATTATCCTTAGTTTCATCTTTTTATTCTGTTTTCCTCTCTTCTTTGATCATTGTTTGATCATTGCTTATTTTTCGTTTTGTAGTCAAGAAAGACCGTTGTTGGTGATTCTAGATCGGGATATAGACTTAGCGACTTGCTTACATCATACATGGACCTATCAAGCACTTATTGCGGATGTTTTGGACTATAAATCTGGATTAGTCGTAGTTAAGGAGAAGGATGAAAACACTGGCAAGGAAAAGAAAATCACTTGGGAACTGAATAATGACGACCAATTCTGGACGGATCAGAAAGGAAGGTTTGAAGTTCTTATTCCCCTTTTTCCTTTTTGTTGCCTGGCAAAACAATGTGAATTTAAATCGAAGGAAAAATAAATTGATTGTAGCAGGCAGGGCATTTCTGAGTAACCGTAAATTAAGATTTAACTGTATTAATCAAACCTATAAAAGCATAATCAGAAGCATCATAAAGTATTGTTAGTCATTGTAGGCTTGTTATCACACAAAAGAAAATGTGAAAACATATCAAAGCCTTCTCGATTCTTCAGGTTTCTTAGAGTGCTCCATTATGTCTCCAGAGTTTGTAGCTTCTCAATTACTTCGAAGCATTAAAATATACCCTGTAAAAAATCGAAATAGGCCACGTCGCTGAGCGACTAAACTTAGTGAGAAGTAGAAGGTGTAGAAATGTAGGAAATTCCCTAAATAATCCTGAACGATGATGAGGCGAAAGAGGTATAACCATTTCATGTAAGTAGAGTTCGGGACTGGAAGGAGAGATCCTTGAATGTGCATGGGCTTAAGGGCTCTACTTAGGGACTCCACTTTTGGCCACTATGTTAAGCATAGAAAATTTCTGCATGACTCAGGTTTGAACAGTGTTTGAAATGGCCACCACGTGTGAAATATGAATTTAATATGTTTTGAATAGCGCAGTGATACTGCAATGCTATGGATTTTCAGCCGTTGGCAATTAACCATTAATCACCGCTCCTCAAATGATCACTGCATGATCGGGATTCGGTAGATGTACAGCACGGCTATGTGGGAAAAGTGGGATGGGAGGGTGGAGTCGGATCGTAGGGGCTCCGGACCCAAGGGTTCTTTATATTGTCCTTCATATAGGCCTTCATTTACGTAAATTGAAATGCTTGCATGGCACTGACTTCAACAAGGTGTGACATATTAACCGAGTGTGAAATACGCACATGACTTGTTTTGCTTATTGACCTCTATATTGCAATACTAAGCTTGGATATATAATTAGCAAGCTCAGAAATCCATTTTTTGATTGACAAATGAGTCATAAAATAACAAATGTCAAATCTCTGCATAACACTAACAAAACAAAAATAAACATTACTGCTTAATTTCTCAATAAGCCCCGACGCATAGTAGCGTGTTTGAGAAGACCTGAAAAAAAACATTTCAACTATTAATACGATTTCTAGGGAAAAAATCACTTGCTCCTTTTTCCTCCCCACCCCTGCTAAATATTTAATTAATAATTTCTTATAAACCAATATTGGTGGAAATCGAGCATCAAATGGGAATATACGTAGTACTTAGTTGGTTTTGGCTTAAGGCAGTTCTCCTACAGGATCATAAGGGTTTTCAATGATAAACATTTGATCACAGAAGGACCATTCTCCTATAAGATCTGAATCATTATAATGGGCTAAAAAATGTAAAAATCCGCCTATATGTACAAAGTTGGAGAGTTGGTTGTCAAAAGAGGTTGGGTCCCTTGAAATGGGTACTTGAAGTGCTCTGATGTCCGTATTTTAATGATCCGTTTCTGATTTGTAATCAGAAAGCTAAGAAATCTTTTTATACAAATTTTGGGAAAATCTAAAGCCACTTGTGAAGTTTTGCATTTGGATTTAGAACAGTCATACTGCAATCTTAAAGATTTACTTTCAAATGGTTAACATTTGAAAATTAAGCACCACACCCTAATTCATCCCTGAATGATCACGAGTCGAGAAATTAAAAATATGTACATTTGCAAAGTGGGAGGGGATTGAGAGGAAACTGGACCCGCGCGTAGGGTGCTATAATACCGCAAATTGAAAATCCTTGCGTCCAATCAAAGATAATGTCCATCATTCAGGAAATACGCACTTAATGGGTATTTGCTCTTGATATCATTATCTCACAGTTAGCATCATCTATTTTTTTTTTTCAGCAAGCTCAAAATCCTTAAGAACCCCTTTCGGCGAAAGTCAGAATTTTAAGGCAAAATGACCTGAGAATTTGGACGTTAAATAAGGTACGGGAAAAAGCATCTCACTTTCGGCTCTTCAGTCATACAGACCAAGAATCGTTTTAAGATTCTAAGCATAGTTTTAACCGAGGTTTTAACAAGGCGTAACAAGCCTGATTTTTTGTTAAAATGTATCTAGCAAGTCTCTGTTTTATATGGAACATTTTCATAACTTGGAGCGCGCACCCCCTGGGGATACACTTTCTCGACATAACACCTTTAAATTAGGTATTGTTTTCTTAGACCACACTGCCGTTCTAAGACGAACAAATAAATTTTCAAATGGGGATAAATCCATTTATTTAGACAGTGAAAAAACAGGTACAAAAGTCCAGATATTTCGGTCAGATATATTTTGTTTTTTTTTTATCTAGGTCAAGAACAGAGGCTCTGACGCCGGATAATTTAATCACAAATATTCAAGAAGGCTCATTCTCGTTATCATTTTCGTCATTATAAAATTTTAATTTCAAATGTTTTGAAAGGCAATCTGTAAATAAAATAATTTCAGTTATGAAATAGCTATAAATCTTATATCTAAAATACTTTCAGAAAAGTGCTAGTAAAACCTTAGCTAAAAAGGCGGGAGAAAGAGAGGGATAAAAGATTTAAGGTAGTGAGGAATGTTTTGCACTGTCTTTAAAATTTTCGCATCACATTATCTTCATTAGTGCTTATAAGCTGTGGCACCTCCCTTGAATGTTCACCTCCCCGTGAAAACAAAACTGTACCCAAACGCGTGTGCCCAGGTAGAGGCTCTTCGGAAAAATCTTAATCTAAGAGGATGTCTCAACCCTTCTCTCGTTTGCGCAGGTAAACATTTACAATTAATCTTTATTTTGTACATAAAATATTTCCACAGAAAGAGAGGAACTACCACTTATTAAATACCCATATTGCATTCTCAGTGCAGGATCAAACGCATGGAAATCTCCCCAAAAGTTGATAAGAAATCCGTCAAGGTAAAAATGAATCATGCTCAGACTTAAAGAGATGGTTTTTATATCCCATAGCTCCTATCCCTCCATCTATTTATGCATTCTTCCCCTCCGAATTGTGTTTGTCGTAACCATTTTTATCATAGCACAATCGCAATAGTTTCAATTAGTTCGTTTTTATCAGAAGCTCTGTGTATTTGTTTAAAACTTCGCCAGTTAATGCTTATAGATTTAACTACCCTTAATGATGATTTTTTATCTATTAGCAAATTTTTTTCAAAAAAAAAAAAAAAAAATCCTGTTCAATTTAATGTCTTTCCCTAGCGAGTATTGTTTTTATTGATAAACTATTTCACAAATAAGCATCAATAAAGTATCACTGAAGTTTCAAACTTGCACCGATCTCGTAATTTTTATATTTTCTGTCGATTATTACCCTGTTTCCAAAGTAGTCTGATGACTAGCTTTGATTTCCCCAGAAAGAGCTAGTTTCAATGTTTTCACACATTTTGTGGACTAAGCACATTTGATCTGGGTTATTGTTTGCGTTTTGAAATCCTCTTGGTCCTCGGTGTATACCCTGTAACTTTCAAAGTGGTCGAACAAAAATACATCGTTGTGCAATAGGATCTTTCGTGCAGTGTCTATGATCTTTATGTATTGAAACAATTTAATATCAGCCTAAATGATGAAAAATGGGCAAGTTGCATGTTAGAGCTTTCTATTTCAAATCGAATTGGCACCCTCCCAAGTTTTTACGACCACGTCTTCTATACAAGGGGTTATACCAGGGCACGACGAAATAATATGTCTGAGGATGCTGCAATCAAACGTGCTTATCGTATTGTTTCATCCAATTTAAATACGATAGCAACAGAAGGTCGAAATTTTAGTTTTTGGGTGGAACGATATGATATTGACAACATTGTGACTTAAGAAGATGACCAAAACATGAAATTTCTAAATTCTAATGATTCAGTTGCTTCTGGATAACGTATGTATTGGCTTCTTTAAGAAAACAGATTGAAATTGTGGACTATTTTTTTACAGGCTGCCTTTTTTATTAATTAGACGAGCAAAAAATGTGTATATATATGTTTTTATTTTTCCTTGAAATCTGCTAGACATTTTTTTTTAGTACTGGCATGCCGACATTTCATACCTCAAGAAGCGATATATATATAGGTCACGACTTTAAGAAAGAATTTGTTTTTCCTGGGTGGTCGTATCGAACCTACGGTGACGCCATGACATCGAGTAGAAGTTCACATTAATCTGCGGTTAGAAGACAAACTATAGCGAGAATTACATATATACATGCCTGATGCGTGCTGGCAAAGCCGAGATAACCGAAAAGAAAATGCAATAATATTACTATACATTAAAGAGTAACCGATACGAAGAAATACAAACATGATATTCTCTCAATGGGCGTTTACAAGCCGAAAACGTCACTAAAAAAATATTTACTTTATTTGCCAACATTAAAACCTGAAAACCCTAAGGTCTAAACCGCATTAGCATCATACTTGCGGATAAAACCGAAAATCACACACGGCAACGGTGTCAGCAATGTATTTTGAAAGTGATTTGGTGTATTAGGCAATGGTCATTAACCAACCAGAATGAAGGTCGAAGCCAAAATTTTAGAAATGAGAAAAGATAAAAGCCTATTTTTATGATGAATATGAAAAAAATAGAAATACAGTAGACAATATTTGGTTTGTAGGCAATATTGGAGAGAGAACAAGTGGTGATATAGGCTATTCAAACCAAGTTGGTATGATTTTAGCAATATTTATGTTTAGGTACGAATGGTATACTACATGCCAGTATGGCTTCTGAGATGGGGAATATATATAAATACTCTTTCAGTAGTTTTTATAATTTTCGCTCGACGGGATGATATAATGTTCGGTCCAAAACGTTCTAGTGTGGCAATTTTCTGTGGCGTGATCACTTTTGTTGCTTACAAAGCGCATTAGATCTACAAATGTTCATTCGAGTGTACCATCTTTTACTAATCTATAACTAAGGATTGTGGATGGTCACTTGCGTCACCAACCTTCTCTGAAAAAGTAAGAAATTTCACGTTTCGTCAATGTTCGCTTCATTCACTCTCATACATGTTGAGTTGCGTTGCATAATTTTCATCAACACCGCAAACCTCTTTGAAGGAGGTTTATTCCTATTTCTAAAACCATACAAACTTTCAAGTACTAATAACTTTATAAGCAACTTCAAAATTATAAGCAACTTTTAAGCAACTTCAAAATTATAAGTTTTGCATTTAGAATCAGCTTAAACTAATAGCCAAAACATTGTTTTGGCTATTGGCTATTCATGTTTTTAGACATATTCTAATCAAAACTTCGTATTTTTATAGTTTCAGTTTCTATTGACTGGGCTCATTCTTTACTTATAGTTTCCAACTACAAACTATTTACTCCGAGGCTGTCTTAAATGGGAAAGTCCCTACTGCTTCCTGCTCCAACCCTAATTTTTAAATTCAAGTTAGTATTTGTGTAGCAATGCTTCGAGAATTATAATCATCCCTGAAAGAGTACACCTCTGAATATTTATTAAGAGGGGGGGGGGTGTGTGTAAAATTTCAGAAAGGAATTACAGGGTCTTGTAAACATCTATAATGTTTCTAATGTAGATGACAGTTTTTGATATCATCTGATAGGTGTGATTCACTTTTATCAATCTACATAACTATATTAGTGAAGTTTGCTCCGTTTTTTTATTTATTAAAAAGTTAAACAGCATGTCAGAAAAACTACGGAAATGGGACAATTTTTCTTTTTTTTAAATGGTTTTAGACAATTTCACAACAAAAGGTCTAAGTACTATCATAATTCAGGATTTATCTAAAAATGACGAATCTGAGGATTTAAGTACCATGGTCTTTCAGTTACAGTTATAGCTGTTTGTTGTTGTAAAATCACCCGTTTCATAAGGAACATCTATCTTAAATACATAGTCTTTGTGTTTTGACATTTCTTAACCTACAAGAAATCCTCTATTTGGCCTTGATAACAATTAGCACAGAAAAGAAAAAATGGCTTTTTATGCTGGTTTCTGCTTATTTTTTTTATTCTGGTGCCCTTTTTAAGTGACTAAAAGATTGTGCCACGGGAAAGTGGCGTTTTCTGCTATTTTCGGCACCTAACTACAATTTTGCCCCAAAATGTACCAATTTGCTATCAATTTAAAATTCTGAGATGGCCAATTGATTTAAAAGTGTCAAAATACTATATATTGAGCTTCCCAGTTGCAGAGGAAGCTATGCTGGATGGTATCGCATTCGCTCCTGGAAAGTCATGTAGCCCATAAAAGATAAATGGTTAATATGGACCATGTATCTTAATGCTTGATTTAACTAAGTTGATTTTCGAAATTTGTCATGAAATTATGTTTGGTGATGTATAATTGCGCATTAGCTATAATGAAGGATGGGCGGAGAGGGGCAGGTACCTAAAAAAGCACATTTCTTTGCCCAAATTGTCTTGCTCTAAATGATCCTTCAGATAAATAAAGAAAGATTTATGGTGAGGGTTAATAATAATCTCTCATCTTCCTTAATTTAGTTTAGCCCAAGCCTAATGCGTGTCGCTCTGGGATGATACCTCCCTTCTCATTGCAGACAAATGGTTACAATATCAACTATTATGAAGGAGGGGCGACGGGTCATTGTGTAGGCGAGCGGCGAGCAGTTGACTCGAAGAGTATTTTATTGCATTAATATCATAACTCTTATTGAGCTTTAAATAAATATAGAACGAATTCTGAGGAAAGAAATGGGGGTAGAAAGGGATATCTAATTCCTCTTGATTTCTGGGAAAGTTTTTGGTCTTCGCATTTATTATTGCTGCTAAGAGGGTTAATAGTGCCCCTCCCACCGCGACAAACTTTTTCTATATAACAGAAATATTAAGTTTGCCTGCCTATCGGCACAGTTGTGGAAAAGGCGTGACGTGGCATCATGAATCTCGGCTGGAAATTTCTCGGGTGGGGGGGGGGGGGTCAGTGACACCAAGAATTTGGTTTTCAGTGATTTTAAATGGTAAAATTTCTATTTTCCTTTTTATGTACGATGTTTAAATAGTTTTAAAAAAACGTATACAATGCACCGTATTTAAACATCAGAGAACCCTATTGTAGGGGTCCCATTGGCTTCAACCGCGCAGAAAAGCAATAGTGGCGCAAAATTTCCATCCATGTGAATAATAATACCCCTTTCCGCTCACCCGAAATTCTGTAGTAAAAATATTATTAATGACTTATTCAACAAAACTACTGTTCGTCGACAATTTTTACCAAATATTCAAATTTTGTGCAAAGTTTTAATTAAAATCTAACATTTTAATTCTTTAGCAGAAAACTGAACAAGCAGGACTCGACCAATAAATTATATAATTGATATCAATCTATTAGCATGAAATAGGGGGCTTATGGGGCCGGTACCCCGCATTATATCTTGGTTAGCCCTGGGTATGATTGGAAAAAAAGAACAGAAATTGGATGAAAAAACTTATATTTTTCAACTGAAAGCAAGGAGCAATATTAAAACTTAAAACACACAGAAATTATTCCTTATATGAGGGGGGAACTGCCCAATCTTCAACCCCTCGATCTTTACGCTAAAGTTTGACTTTTTGTGCCAGTTTTAAGAACCACACACGGATTGTTAAAATGAAATAAGAAGCTTTTTTAAAGCACTAGTAAACTTTAGCGTAACGAGTGAGCGGTTGAGGAAAGGCCAGCCCCCCCCCTCATATACGGAGTAGTTTCTGTTCGTTTTAGATTTTAATATTGTGCCTTACTTTCAGTTGGAAAAAACTTTTGGTACTTATATGATAAGCCCACTACCTATCAAGTTGTTCATTCAGTGACGCATTATAGAACCGGTTTTTGTCTTAAGTTTCTTTCAGCTTAGCGTGAGATAAGACGATGATAAGTGACAAAATAGGTGGAAGATATATAATTTGGGCTATATATTTGTACGTTAGGGGGTGGGGGTAAAGTATTTGGACAGTGTGAAGCAAGGAAGCAATTCCTACTACATAACATGCAGAATAATTGTACCTAACACATTAGGCATGCAGACCCACTATACTGTACCCCCCCCCCTCAATGTACAAATATATAGCCCAAATTTGTTTCTAAAGTATAATATTGTTATCTTACTTTGGTATATTTCATTAGGATTGAGCGTCAAAGAAACATATTAAAATAATACAAGGCTGTGGATATGTCATACAAGTACCAAACTTTATTTTTTTATTTAATCATAATTGGACACAGTACATATATGACATCAATAATAAGACTTTTTGAGCCATTTCCGGAGTGGAAAAACTTGGAACCACAAGTAGTGTAACATTGAAATCTCCATGGCCAAAAACCCTTAACCGAATATTTATAGTCCTCCTCTGGAATACTCCCCCTAACGGTTCCAGTAGCAAGTATAAAGTAGATATGAGTTGAAACTAAAATGAGAAAAATACTGCCTTGTAAAAAAAAACTATTTAGATTTGATTCCTTTAGCAAGTAAAAAATGAGTTGAAACTAAATTGAGAAAAACTGCCTTGTAAAAAAAACTATTTAGATTTGATTCCTTTAGCAAGTAAAAGTAGAAAATGAGTTGAAACTAAAATGAGAAAAACTGCTTAGCAAAAAGAAAAATTATATTTTATTCAGGAATAATAACTTTTTTTCTAAACGGTAACAGTGGCTTACAAAAATATTTTTTGAGAATCTTGAAAAACAGCTGGAAATCCCTCGAAAATGGTGACAAAGTGAAACAAATGACGAAGTGATGGGAATGGGTGATGACCAAAAATCCTTAACCAGAGGTTTAAAATTCTGTCTCATTATCATATTGAAAATATAGCCTTGTTGCGCTTAAAACCATTGTTTAAATGCAATATTCCAAAATTACGAGTATGTATTTACTCTCCTGGCGATTTAGTTTAAGGCGTCGAACATCGGAACTGTAGATGTTAGTTTTAATCCTGAAAAGTACCAATTTATTTTTATTTTGCCTTTTCTTATGGGAATTCTGTAGAAAATGTGTTTGTCGCTGAAGTGGCTTGAAACTTTCTTCATTTCATAGTTGCAGGTGTAGCTGCAGCCTAGTAAAGAGCAGACCGTGGCTCTTTATAACCGAAGTTTAAAAATGAATTTTCTAGGAGGCTGTTTCAATGTCGGAAATTCCTTTTAGAACCTTCTTTTTGCAGCAGTAGGTTTTTTAAGTACAATAGATAAACTTTTGGATTTTGCCCTATACCTCGAGGGGGGGGGATATTGAACTAATTGAAAAGAGACTACGTACATCAAGGTTGTCAAAATGGCGCAACTGCAATACCTCAGGAATGGCTAAGGTAATGATACTTTCAGTAATTGTTTAACTAAATCAAATATACTATTTTCACCAGGTTGTCAAAGTAGCGGATCCACGATATCTTAGGAACGGCTAAGGGTATTAAGTTAAAACATTCAGGGAGTGTCGAGGGGGATGTTGACTTAAATGAAAAGACACTATGTGGTTCAGGTTGTCAAAATGCGTATCTGCAATATCTCATATCTACAGTATCTGCAATAAGCTAAGGGTTTTAAGTTGAAACTCTCAGGGAATGTTGGGGGGGGGGGACTGTGAGACCGAATCAAAAGCACTGTGTGCTTCCACTTTGTATGTACGGCCATTTTGATCAAAATAGTTGAAAGGTTCAACAAATATGTCTCCAGGGGTGACATGACCGTCACACTTCCTGGAACAAGAGTTTTAACTTCTTCAAGTTGCCCATTGGTTACACATGACTTATATAATGGAAAGGGGACACGTTTGATCTCCGTTGTCCGATTAGCCCGAAACTTTCATAGATAATTCTTTGTGCCGAAAAATTACAAATTTTGTCAGGAGTAAGAGGGGAGGAGGGGGGATGGTTCTTAAAATGACCCAAATACTATTGTTCCTAATTAGTTGTTTTCTGAGTGAGGTCTTATGGATCATTCGCTTGACTTTAATTACCCAATGCTTCCCGTGTTTCCCAAAGCGTACTGTATAAACCTGACGCTTACGTGAGTAAATCAAAAGACGTCATGTGCACCTGTTTTTCAAGTCATTTGCAATATCATGGGATTGGTCTAACGGATCAGAATCGGAACGTTCATGGAGCATTCAAGCGCTAAGAAGATTTATTATTTTGAACTTTGGGGGAGGGGGAGTAAATCGAAAGACTATGCTTTTTCTGGTTTTCGAAATAGCATGCCTGGAATATCCTGGCAATGGCTGGGGGATGGAAACGAAACTTTTAGGCAATACTGGAGAAAGTAAGGGGTAGTGAAGGGCAAGGGAAGCTCGAATTTGGTTTTGTGAGGAGGGGGAAAGGGCTAGCCAATTTTGTTTCCAATCCATACATAAACAATGTTTTTACACTTCAAGCTCCTATTAGGGAATGTGGACTTCTAAGGGAATGTTGGGGGGGGGGGGGCAAATGGAAGTTGAATTGTGGTGTGGAGGAAAGGATGTAGCTAAATCAAAAGGCACTATATGTATCTAGGCTATCAAAAGTTGTTGACGATCAAACTTAATGAATCTTATATATTTTTAATCAGCATAATAAGAAAATTCTTTTGATGTATCTATTGATATTAAAATTCCATTTTTAGAGTTTCGGTCACTATCGAGGCGCATCGCTCCTTACTTACAGTTCGTTACCCCGAACTGTTTGAATAACGAATGGAGTTAAAATATTATTTTCTTTACCAATGGAAAAGACCCTGTCAATAAAACACGAATAGACATTAATAAAAGAAAGATTCAACCCCCCTTATATACATAGTAATTTCTGTTCGTTTTAAGTTTTGATATTGTTCCTTACTTTCAGTTGAAAGAACTTGTTTTTTTCATTTAATTCCAACAAGAATCTATATTTTGGTTTATTATTTATATGTTGGTTAAAAATTTTCAACAATTTTGATAACATACACCCTTTTGAAAATCTGGATACACATAGTATCCCTTGAATAAAAGATCTAAGAACTCTTAGTTTGCTTTAGTATCCCTTGATTAATTTTGACACCTCAAGTTTCTCTGTAAAATAAAATCTGATACCATTCCTAAATTATTATATCTATGCTATTTTTACAACCTGGACACACTTACACTCTTTTGATTTAGTTCAATAGTAAGAGCAGAAGTAGTATAGTAGTAGCGCTGAAAGTTTCAACTTAATGCCCTCAGTCGTTCTTGAGATTTTGCTGAGACGCCTTATTGGCAACCAGCATAGACATAGCGCCTTCTGATTTAGTTTTAAAGCACCATAAACTTCCCATGAAAGTTTCTACTTTATACCCTATTATATACCCTATTTCCGCATGGATATCTTGACAAAGCTATTTTGATTTAGTTCAATAGTAGCAGTTGTAGTAGTAGATGTAGTAGCAAAAATGGTAGTAGTATTGGTAGCCCTGGGAGTTTGAAATTAAAACCCTAAGCCGTGTCTGGGACATTGCTAATACACCCCTTTAATAACCCATATGTGTATTGTGTATTCGATTCAGCTCAACACCGTCCTCACCGTCCTCCGAAAGTTTAACTAATATCCTTAACATTAGTAATAGTAGTAGGCGCAGTAGCAGAAGTAATAGTAGGAGCAATGGGAGTAGTATTAGTGATAGCAGTAGTAGTATTTGTAGTAAGCAGTAATAGTATTCACATTGTGCCTTTTTGGTCTAGTTCAACATACCTTTCTCATGCTCTGATAGTTTGATACTTTAAGCCGTTTCTGAGATTTTGCTGATACGCCATGTTGATAACTTGCATGTGCACGATGTGTTTTGATTTAGTCCAACATTTCCCTCAACAGTCTCTGAAATTTCTACAGTAACACCATTAGCCCTATTAATATTAGTGTCAATAGCAGAAGTAACACTACTACTAGTTGTAGCATGCAAATAGTGTATTTTTATCACTAAAACATACCTCTCAATGTGCCATGAAAGTTTCAACCTGATACTTTAAGCCGTTCTTGAGATACTGCTGATACGGACTTTTGGCAGCCTGTATACACACAGGGTGTTCCAATTTTGTTCAAGATACCCCTCATACCCCTCAAAATCATGGTATTATTAGGTGTAGTACTAGTAGTAGTAGTAGTAGTATGCATATAGCACCTTTTGGTTTGTTTGACATCCCCTCACCATGCGCTGAAAGTTTCGGCTTAATACTCTAAGCTTCTTTTGAGATATAGCTGTTGTGCCCTTTTAATAGCCTGCATCCACATAGCATGTTTCAATTTAGTTCACTATCCTCTTCAACGTTCCCTGAAAGTTTCACCGTGATACCATTAGCTTAAGTAATACTATTAGTAGTCGTCTTTGTAGTAGTTGTAGTAGCAGTAGTCGTAGTAGTTGTAGCAGCTAGATTAGTAGTTGTAGTAGCAGTATTAGTAGTAGTACCAGTTGTGGTATTAGTAGTAGTATGCATATTTTGCCTTTTGCCTTGCCCAACATCCCCTTAAAATGCCCTGAAAGTCTCAACTTAATACGTTAGACCATTCCTGGGATATTTCTGAAGCGCAATACGACATGCACGCAAAGAATGTGTTTTGATTAGGTTCAACATTCCCTGAAAGTTTCAGCTGATTACCCTTAGCCTCAATAGTAGTAGTATTCATAGTAATAGTAGCAGAAATAGTACCAGTGTGTGCATTCAGTGTGCCTTTTGGTTAGTTCAACATCACTCTCAATATGCCCTGAAAGTTTCAACTTTAATACTCCATGCTGTTCCTGAGAAATTGCTGAGAATTACAGTGTGTTTTGCTTTACTTCAACATATCCCTAAATATTCCCTGAAAGTTTCATCTTAATACATTTAGCCTCAATAGAAATAGTAATCGTAGCAGTCGTAATAGTGGCAATAGCGGTAATATGTATATAATGCCTTTTGGTTAATTCAACATTCCCCTCAATATGCCCTGAAAGTTTCATTTTAATACGACTAAGTCCCGACTTAGTGCCTTAAGCCATTCCAGGAAAACTTCATTTTGACAACCTGCATACACATTTTGTGTTTTGATTAAGTTTACCTTTCCCCTCAATATTCTCTTAAATATTCACCTGCATACTCTTAGCCTTAGTCGTACTGGTATCATAATAATAGTAGTAATAGTGTTGTATTAGTAGTAATAACAGTGATAGCGGTGACATTAGTAGCCTTGGTAGTATGCAAATATTGCCTTTTGGTCAGTTGAACATCGCCCTTACCGTGCCCTGAAAGTTTCAGATTGATACTGTAATCCGTTCCTAGGGTATTGCTGATACACCTTTTTGACAATCTGTATGCACATAGTAGGTTTTGTATTAGCTCAACTTTCCCCTCAACATTTCCTTGAATTTTTACCTGAATATATTCAGCCTTAGTAGTAGTATTCGCAGAAGCAGTAGTTGTAGGAGCAGCAGTAGTAGTAGTAGCGTCCAAATATTGCCATTTTGGTTAATTTGGATGATCCCCCTCATCAATCCTCGAAATTTCCAGCTTAATATCTCCATTCATTCTTGAGTTACGCCCTTTTGACAGCCTGCATGCATATAACGTGTTTTGATTTAGTTCAAGATTCCCCTCAACATTCTTTGAAAGCTTTACCTGAATGCCTTTGGTCTTTTTGAACACCAAAGGTCAAACATGCCCACCTCTCCCAATTTCAAATATTAAATGTGTAAACAATGGGTGATTTGGTTAACTTACCGCCCTTACCCCGACGGCAGTGGGTAGCAGACATCCACAGAGACATAGTTGTTGTTGGACCCTTCAATTATGCTGAACAAAACGGGTGTCTCAAAATGTTAATTTATGTATTTGGAGAATGAACGGTCATGGGAGAGGGGCCGATTACCTTCTAATCACTTTTGATTCTTAAAAAGGACACTAGAGCTTTCAATTACTAATCAAATGAGTCCCTTCCTAAGTTTCTACGATAACTCCTTCTATACAAAGGACCTTGGTGAAAAAAATAATATTAAAAAATAAATAAGTAATACATTGTGCACGCTTCGCTCTTCACTTTGGTTACATTTTGATTAGTTCAACATACCCCCCACAACGAACCCTATAAGTTTCAATTTCATACTTCAAGGCGTTCCTAAGAAAACGCTAATACGCCCTTTTGGCAACCTGCTTGCACACCGTGTGTTTTGATTCATTTCAACTTTTCCCTCAATATTCCCTGAAATTTTTACCCTCATACCCTCAGCCTTAGTTGTAGCAGTAGTCGTAGTAGTATTAGTAGGAGTGCTAGTAGCAATAGTAGCACTAGTAGCAATAGTAGAATTAGTAGAAGTAACAGCAGTAGTAGACCTGAAGTTTCAACTTAACGCATTAAGCCGTTGCTATGATGTTGCCAATATACCCTTTTGATAACCTGTATACTCATAGTGTATTTTAATTTAGTTCAACTTGTCCCTCAATATTTCTTGAAATTTTCACCTTAATACTCTTAGCCTTAGTAATAGTTGCAATTGAAGCAGCAATTAGAGTAGTAGTAGTAGTGGTGACAGCATTAATAGTAGCGTGCACATATTGCCTTTTGGTCAATTGACCTTCCCCCTAAGCATTCCTCGAAAGTTCAATCTTGATACCTTAAGCCGTTCCTGAAATAGGTCCTTTTGACAACCTGTATGCACAAAGTGTGTTTTGATTTAGTTCAACTTTCCCCTCAATATTCTCTTAAATTTTCAACTCCTTACCTTTAGCCTTAGTAGTACTTATATCATAGTAGTAGTAAAATTAGTAGTAGTTGAAGTAATAATAATAGTAGCAGTAGTAGTAGTAGTGCTGTAATAGTAGTAGTAACACTACTTTTTTTTGTAAGACAGTGAAAAACACAAATGAATATATAAACAAAACATTTACATCAAAATACGACCTTTAAAATTATTTTTTTTTTTTTGTAAAACTGTCCCAGAAGCCGTCATGAAGCCTCATTCGACAAAGTTCAGCAAGGACTGATAGATAAAATGATATGAAACGATGCAATTCACTCAAGTGAAATAAAAATAATTACGAACACGCTTTCAATGCTATTCTTGCCTTTTTGGCAGCTAACCTCAAAGGTTTTTAGTAACAGGTTCACTGGTATTGATTACTGGTTTTGCAATATAATTTGTTCAATCGTTTTAGTTAAATTTGTGTATAAAGGATGGAGTGAATAATCCCCCAAATCCCTATTTAAAGAAATATTGTTATTTATTTTAAGTTTAATTTGTATTGCTTCACGAACAACCTATTTTAAACCTAAATCATTGCTAATGAGGGATGATATCACTAAATGTGATATCTAAGGATTTCTCAGCTAACTAAAAATTTAAGCTAAATAATGCAATATAAAAAATCAGTTGTCGGAACGCATTAAATACATATCTTGCCAATAGAATTTGATTTTCATTTCTGAGGTTGTTTGTTTCAAACCTACGACTAATATTCAGAACTCTAAAATACAGAACTCTAAAATCATTGTGTGGCTACTCCTGCCATGACTAGTCCCAAACCGACTGCTACTCCCTGCGTGTTTCCGGTTTGCAATTTTCTGCAAAATTCGTGTAAATCCTATTATTACAATCATCAAAATTTTGTCTATATTAATTTTTTAAATTGTTATATTCATTTTAAAATTATAATTATAAGAAAATGTATATACCATTTGCCAGCTTTAAGGGGCCTCCCCCAGGCCACTCAGCGTGTCTCCAGGTGGCGATAGGGGAACGTCCTACAGATATGTAGGGTACCATAGGAGGCACGGACCAAGGGGGGACATTATCCCTGGGGATCCATGATAGAAACTGGGGCACCCTCACCCGGGGCCATAAATACAGGTGGAGGAGGAAGAAGACCCCTCAAATGTACTCTCAACAGGGCCAACCGGCGTGTTCACACGTCCCATGAGTTACAAATCTTCTCCCAGTAATGGGTGAAATTGCATGGTGACGCAGAACACCGTCGCGGGAGGATCCTCTGTAGGAGGACAACTGCGGCGGAGCGTAGGATCCAGATCTATGGACAACTGCCTCTGCAAAGGGCTGCCTCGACCCTTTCGGGGTACCTGCAAGACTGGGACCTTGCGGTCAACTCTATTCCCACTTGAGGAGTGGCACCCCTCGAGAAAAATATAGCCTAGTAAACGACACAGCATTCGCACGGGGTTCTGATTAATGAACAATTTTTCTGGGCTTGGTTTGTTTTGACTGGCTTTTTGGGCTGAAAAACCTCTTCCTAGCTAATTTATCTACTATGGGCTGCCTCCCCGCAGTAGCATAATATTTGTAGGCATGAATATGTAATAAGTTGGAGGTAATAGGCTTGAGACTGTATGTACAAGATTTTGACTCTTGTTGATAGAAGAGCATCCCCAAGTGCTGAAAACCATTTTGTGACCAAGATGGGCCCAGGATTGCGCACAGCCTCCATTTATACTGGAGGTTCCAGGGACTTTTGCTGTCCGGTTCTAAGCCGGCTTAAGCGCTTCCGTGTAGACTTGAGAAGATATGTGATCCTTGTCCTGTACTGGTATCCGGGATCATTGCTTTTCCTGAGGCCAAAATAATTTCAATGATTTAAAAAACATGAAAATTGGAACTTGGAATGTTACGATGTTAAAAAATGACCATCGTATCGACATTTTGACTTACGAATTCAGATGATTCGAACTGGATTTATTAAGAGCATAAGAAACTCATATCCCAGGGGTAGGAAGCATGAAATTAGGTGATATAGAATTTGTTTACTCAGGCAGGAAGGATGGGGTGCATAGACTGGGAGTAGGACTCATGATGAATAAGGAAACTGCTAAGTCTTGTTTAGGCTGGGAAAGTATTAATAATAGAATACTAATTGTTCATTTTATGACAAAAAAGTTCAGAACATCAATTATAGTAGTATATGACCCTGTAGAACCGGCTGACGGAGATACTAGTGGCTCAGATGAATTTTACTTACAGTTACAGGAGCAAATAGACAGGGCCCAGGTAGAAATATGATGTTTTTATTAGGATATTTTAACGCTCAGGTCGGTAGAAATAGGGATAGATGGTATCCTACCCTAGGTAAATTTGATGTAGGAAAAGAAAACAGTAATGGATACAGATTTTTGCAATTTTTGGGTATAACAATCTAGTTATAACCAATACGGTGTTTGATTATAAAATAGCCTATAAGTTAACATGGTATTCAAGTGATGGTAAGACAGCAAACCTTATTGATTATGTTATAGTAAACCGAAGAATGGAAGGATCAATACAAGATACTAGGGTATTTAGGAGTGCTGCAATTGATGTTAAAAGTAAAGATCATTATCTAGTAGTGTCTAGGGTTAATTTAAAGCTGAAATTTCGGAATGGTAACTACCTCCCGGGAAGTTATGATGTTGGTGGACTCCGAGATGAGAATTTGAGAGAAATTTTCCAGGAACAGTTGAATACTAAACTTGAGAGTTTAAAATTTGACAATGTGAAGAATGGTTGGAATACCTTTAGAAAAACAATTTGTGAAGTTGCTGAAGGTGCCTTAGCGAAGAAAGTTAGGACTGCAGCTAAGAATATTAGTGAAAAAGCTTTATGTTTAATAGAGAGGAGAAGGGGCTTGTACAAGAATTATCTGAGTGATAGATCATATGAAAACAAAAGGAATGTAAAGAAAGTGGAGAAAGCATTAAAATATGAACTAAGGAGGTGTGAAGTGGAGGCCATGGATAAAATTGCTGAGGATCTGGAAGATGCAGCTAGACGGCATAATAGTAAAATATTGTACTGGCATGTTAATAAATTGAGAGGGAGTAGTCAATCCTTGTCCCAGTTAAATATAGGAACGGGGCCACAATCAATGATAAGGAAAGGGTTAAAGAGAGATGGGCAGAACATTTTGAGAATTTGCTAAACCGAGATAGAGTTGCAGGCAAAGATATAGAGGAAAATGAAAAAATCTTGTGATACCTTGGATGTGAACAAAGATTTGTTTTGTGAGGAAGAATTAGCGACAGTACTAAAAGGATTAAAAAATAATAAGGCTCCAGGTGCTGATAGTGTGGTAAATGAGTTTCTTAAATATGTTTGCTCTGAGGTTAGAAATAAGTTACTGAAGACTATGAATATGATTATTGAAAAAGGGGAAGTACCTAAAAGGGACACAGTTTTAAGAGAAGAACAGTGCAGTTTTAAAAAAGATTGAGGATGTGTCGACCAAAATTTTACTCTTAGGTTAATAATTGAGAAGTGCCTGAGTTGTCAAACACCTTTGGTCCTCAGTTTTATAGATTATGAGCAAGCGTTCGATTCTGTTGATAGAAGAGCTTTAGCAAAGGTCTTATCCTTGTATGGCATACCTGACAAATACATTAAAGTGATTAGTGCTATATACGAAAATAACACTGCTGTGGTTAAGGAAATGTGGTTAGCAGCTGGTTTTGTATTAAATCAGGAGTTAAGCAGGGTTATATTCTATCTCCCTTTATATGGATTATTTTGAGTAACTTTATCTTAAAGAGCACAGGAAAGGCAATGGGAGACCACGGAATCAAATGGGGAGGAAAAGCTCTCCTGGGCTTAGATTATGCTGATGATTTAAGCATCTTAGATGAAAGTGTGAGGAAAAGGAATGAACTTTTAGAGGCTTTGCGAGTTCAGGGTGCTAGAATAGGTTTGAAAATTAATTTTAAGAAGACTAAGTCACTAAGGTCTAAACGGAAAGCAGGTCGTCCTCGTTTGGGTTGGGAGGAAGTCATAAAGAAAGATTTAAAAGAAATGGGAACTTCCTGGGAGGGTGTAAAGAGGGAGGCTTTGAATAGATTGGGATGGAGGAGGAGCGTGCGTAGCTGTGTTGACCTCAGGTGGCTTGGTGCTGCGATAATTTATTATTATTATTATTAGTAGTAGTAGTAGTAACAGTAGTAGCAGTAGTTTTAGTAGCAATATTAGTATGCGCATATTGCCTTTCCGTCAGTCTAACATCCACCTCATGATACCCTGGAAGTTTCAGCTTGGTACGGTAAGGCCCTCCTAAGATATTGCTAAAACCCCTTTTTGACAATCTATATGCCCGTAGCATGTTTTGATGTAGTTTAGCTTTCCCGTCAACATTTCCTCAATTTCTCACCTCAATATCCTCAGCCTAAGTAGTAGTCGCTGCAGAAACAGTAGTTGTAGCAGTAGTAATAGTAGCGGTAGTATTAGTAGTAGTAGTAGCAGTAGTAGCTGGCAAATATTGGTTTTTTGGTCAATTGATCATCCCCCTCAACATTCCCTGAAAGTTCCAGTTTAATACCTTCAGTCATTCCTGAGTTACGCCATTTGACAACTTGTATGCGCGTAATGTGTTTTGATTTAGTTCAATACTCCCCTCAACATTCTCTGAAAGCTTCACCTAAAGGCTTTTCGTCTTTTTGAAAATTGAAGTTCAAACATACCCTATTTCCCAATAACAAATACTATGTTTAAACAATGGGTGAACTGCATAACTTATAGCCTTTGCCTTGATGGCTGTGTGGGTTGACATCCCCAGAGACATAGTTTCTTCACTTTTCTACTATGCTGAACAAAATGGCTTAAAATTTGATTGTATGTGTTTGGGGAATTAATGCGTAAGAGGGTTGCTGGTTTCCCTTCAATCACTTTTGACTCTTAAACAAAGGCACTAGAACTTTCAATATCCAATTGCATGACCTCCTTCCGGGGTTTCTACGACAGCTTCTTCGCTACGAAGTGCCTTGGGTGGAAAATAATAATACAATGTGCCCACATCACTCTATTGCGCAGTCTATGATGACCACAGTTTATATAATTAGGCAGTAAGTTTACCGCAGATTATTTCTGGCTCTTCATTCTCAGTGCGAACAAAAAGCTCCTCCCACTTATTCATGCATTAGCGGAATCCACTCATTCATGTGGATGTATTCATGAATCCACTTATTCATGAACGCGAAGCCAAGTTTTGCGTTCAAGAGAGATCTGACTTGTCTACCCGTGAAAATGTCGCTAATGTCGCTTATGTTTATGCGTTCTCTGGAGCACTCGCACCTCGGTCCGGGTTTTTATAATAGGTGAGATAGGGAAAGATCATACTGCTAATTATATATACTGTGATGATGACTAATGCCAATAAGACCAAAAACAAAAGCAACGACAGACTTATTTTTAAGGCAACTTATCGGTCTCACCAGCCGTTTTATCAATACCTACTAATATTAGTTTTTATCTATGTAAATGCAATTTAGAATTACTCGAGGTCAAGAATTAATAAATTTTAATATAAACTCCAGGAATCCTGTTATTTCTGTCTGTGGTGCGGATACTTTTAAGCAATGATGCGAATTTCTTAGGTTAATATATAATAAACACTATTCAGACACTTTCAGTTCAGATTTGTTTACAAAATGACAATAATCTACAACACATACCAAATTAAGCGAGTGGAATTAATATAAAAACATCCTAAAAAAAACTTTATTTTTCGACTGTAAAAGACATACTAAAGCTAAAGCACCTTATGTCTATACTCTACAAAAATTACATGTTGTTTTGTGTTTCCAATAAAGTACTACTTTTAGAACTCTACAATCATTGAAAAATATCACGAGTCAGTTTATTTGAGCTAGTTTTGTAGATATATCTTGCGTAATCTGCGAAGCAATAATTTTTGTTCATTTTAATTTTTAACTTTGCTGTTCACTTTCATTAGAAAAACTATTTTTTTTTTAGTTAAACCCAACCAAAACTCATCAAAATATCGTGTCATTGCCGTAATTATTGGGATGGCTGGCAGAATACAACCTGACCAACAACTATACTTGTGATTTTGGGCGTCCTTGCTCGATCCAACCTCTGAAAGGAAGGGCTACATTCTTGCTATCCCCGTCCATCAGAAGGGATTATTGAATCTCAAATGCGATATGGATCAGTAGCTAGGTTTTCAATTGTCCTTATATTGGGTTCGAATCCTAAAGCTTATTGAACGTTTGCTGTGACAAGCAACTTTTGTATGTACTGTTTGGCTTCATTTTTCGGTTATGTTGCCTCTCAACGTCCGTGAACAGACTGATTTACAAACGGTTCCCAATAATGAGAAATTTTGCATGGCCGTCACAAAAGTAGTAGTAAAAGCAGAAGCTTAATGCAACTTTATAGAATAGATATCTGCAAAAAACGGTTTTGGTGTATTTGTTTTATCGTTGCATTTGGCATATAAAATTTACTTCTCCAGTGTCTAACTCTACGGCAAACAGGGAACAAAAATAGAACATACAAGTTTTTTCTTGTGAGACATTGTCGAATCTGTTGCTCCTCAACTGTAAGACATGGGTCAGAGATAATAAATATTAGACCGCGGATTGTTGACTCTTATTGTCTTCCTTTTTGGGCTTACAGGGCTGGTGAGAAATACACACTTGTGTGTCTTACAGAATATGTTTCTTGATCTGCTCCAATAGCACGCAAGGCCTCCCAAGTTGATTGAATACAGTAGGCTGAAGGCGTCTTTACATTTGAGTAATGCATTCCACCTAATCCATTATTTGTTTAACCATTCCTATTTACTATTGTGTTGATATCTATTGAACTATTTCGTGGTAGGTCTTTCGGTAAAAACCCTGTCATTTTCCCGTCGATCCGGTCACTAAGATCATAATAAGCTCTCAAGGTATCAAAAATGCTTAGGAAATTATTCACATATACCCTACTAACGATTCAATGGGTTTTCGGCATTCTTGCTAATTACTAAGCACTGGCTATATACTATCCGGTTCACTTTTTCCTCAACCTTTTCTCAAGAAGCTTTTGTGAGGTAATTGTGCATTGATTTTCATTGACAACTTAAAAACGTTAAAAGGGTAACCTGTAATTATGTTGTCATTAAGTGACATCATTGCCTTGTCTAGCCGCACCGAAAAAAGAGGAAGAAGAGAAACATCAAAAGTTTTTTCTTCGTTCAGTATTGAATAAGGTAGGAACAAGAATAATAAAAAAAAGAACAGCAGCCATAACGAGTTTTTTTAATAGTTCTACGGAATAATGCATTGGCATAAAGGGCACAGTTTGGGGACTCACGACATGAATAAAAATAATTATTACAATCATATTGTTTGACTGTAATCTCGTACAGTTATTACATATATTCATAAGACCCTGTAAATTGAGACCCTACAAGAATAGCAGTGTCGAAATTGGATAGTTTTACCGAATATCGCACCTACAAACAAGGGATATATGGAAAGGGGCCCCTCTCAACATCCCTATTGGCTAGCAAATTCACCTATTTTTGGGCTATTCTTTATTTCATGCCACTATGCCATTGCCACTATTCTCTCCCTCGCTATGATCAGAAGCTCGGGCTTCGGCCTTGGGCCCTCTGAAAGGACTGTTGCTTCGTTAAGTTGAATTTGGGAACTTCTGCCCTCGCTTATGAACTTTAACTTCGATCGATTGGCTTGTGGGTATTTTGTCATTTGCAAGTTAAGCCTTGCAGGATTTTATATAAAGCTTTTTTCGTATTTTGGCGTTTTCAGGTGTTTTGGTGAAGTTTTTGCGTATTTTTTTTCCGATTTCTATACCTAATTTCCTATATGGTTTTAAAATGGTTTATGCTGTATTTCCATTCCACTGTGCTGGCGATGAATCTCAGATGACCGAAAACTTTTTTTAGGGTGAGATTTTGGGGGAGCATTCCCTAAATGGTAAGGCTTACAAAAAGCATATATTGGTGCTACCACTTTTCTTAGAATATGCATCCCAAAATTCACAGTTTAGGCACGATGGCAATATACTATATATATATATATATATATATATATATATATATATATATATATATATATATATATATATATATATATATATATATATAATATATATATATATATAATATATATGTATATATATATATATATATATATATATATATATATATATATATATATATATATATATATATATATATATATGTATATATATATATATATATATATATATATATATATATATATATATATATATATATATATATATATATATATATATATATATATATATATATATATATATATATATATGTATGTATGCATAATTTTATGCCATACATATATGCAAGGGGCATTCAAATAATATTCGTCATGTTGTATTTCTTTTTTGATTTTATCTATTACAATGTATCTATTTTTCAACATAACCTCCGTCAAGGATGACGCATATCTTCAAGTAGTGTTTCCAATAGTTTCCATCCTTTTAGGCCGTTTTTGAAGAGATCCGGAAACCCCTTTAGGAACAATGTTTTTGTTGCGTGTTAGTTTCATCAATGGTATTAAAATGGATGGTTTTCCAATTTTCTTTTGAATTTTGTAAATAACCAATTGCAAATGTAGCTAGGTTTGGGCTATAAGGTGGACGTGGCAATAATTTCCACGGAAAGTCTCTCGGCGCTTTTTTTTTCTATACACGTGAAGAAGTCGCTGGGACATAGTCTTGATAAAACAGGATTTCACGATGGAGCCTTCCCGAACGCTTTGCAGCTGATTTGCTCTCATTTTCCTGGAAATTTCTACATTATAGGCTTTTCTGGTATATTTTTGACATTTAAAAGTCTACAAGTACAATTGGCTCAGAGTAATACAATGTTAATTCAAAATATTTTAATATTTAAATCTGTTAAGCAGTTAAGCTTTTGTTTTGCAGTGCTATTCCATTCGTAGCTGAAGTTCTGCAGCAAGAAATTGACTCTTATAAATCTGAAAATGAGAAAGTCAGGAGGCTTAAAGAAACAATGGTAATTATGTTACTTTCATGATTAGTTTACTAAATTTGCACACTTTTAGCTATCTAAGTCAGGGTATGGAAAGTCTTTTGTTTTCGGCTAGATGTTTTGGTCTCTTGGGAGATTATTAGTATTGAATTAGGAACTGTATCGTATTCAGAGTCAGCTGTTGCAATTTATAAAAGATCTTATCACTATATCACTATCAACAGCAGAGTTTTTTGTTGCAATTATCTTATCACTATCACTAAACATTCAATGTAAAAAATAATATGAAAGTTTTAACGTTCCTACACTTAGAAAAATCTCAAAACGATGAAAATGCTTGCTTCGCGAATAACTAGGAAACATTCGAGTTAGATTATCAGAGAAACATTAATGAAGATTGAAAAGTAGCCTACTTAATTCGCTCTATCTCCAATTTGTTTCATTTTTGTCGGAATCTCTTATTATTTTCCTTATTACGCTTTTTATTGTAATTTTTATTGTTTCTGAAAGAAATGCCGCTCACTAACATCTGCTGAAGAAAACAAAGTGAAAAGTATGCAGCACTAGACTCTAGTCTAAACCAGCGATGCTGATTTTCGTTTCATGGCCATTCTACCAGGAAGTGCTATGGGAGGGGGTGGGGGTTGGGAGATAGCCATTTGGTGTTTCCGCACGCCCTTCCTGTTTACCTTCCCCGTATTTCTAAAGGTACCTATTTAGAGCTCAATCGACTCTAGCTGAGCTTACAGAATTACGCCACCGAACCCCGTTCCGAGCAAAATAATCACCGACAACAGTACTCGAGGCCCCGCCCTTGCGGTCACAGGATTGCGAGTCCAGCGAGCTAACCCCTTGACTAGTTCAGCCCTAAGCGATGATAGTTCTCCTCGTTATCCAGATCTTTTCATTCTTTTTTGCATCAGCTTCTATTTGAAGACTTTATGGTGTTCTGAAGACTTTTATTTTTATTATTATTTATTTGAAGTGTAACCTACTAAAAGAACAAAATTAATAATAATGAAAAATAAGTTCAATAATCTACCCGAGAAGCAAAATTTAATTATGGGTTAGTTATCTTTTGATGCAAACGTAAACCTCACATAAACAAAAAAGAAAAAAAACAAGAGAAAAAGAAAGAGTTAATGAGGAGTAAAAGGAAAGAAATGAAAATAGAGTGCAAATCGGCTGCTGCAGTCCTGACGTGCATTCTAAAAAAAAATTCAACAATAAAAAAAAATCATATTTCTAGAAATGCTATCCAAATCTCCCAATAACATAAAAAAAAACTCCTGAATCTACCTGTAAATCATGCCTAATGACCAATGTTATTCTAATTTTATGCCAAAGTGTCAAATGAAATAAACATCTTTTTTGGAAAATTTTGGATATGATTCTTCAACTATTAGTACCCAATTGTTGAAATTTTTGTG
>CM051263.1:41340585-41398085 GCA_027921565.1 Artemia sinica | reverse complement strand
TTATTAGCTTTTATAGCTACACAGCTATTGTGAATATCACTGACGTTCTTGTGTTTTTTATTTCTTAGCGTGTCTGGATAGTTATCACTAACAGACGGTTAGTGTCTGAGTTGATTATTCTTACTTACTAGTACTTACTTACCACCTTACTCACTTACTTACCAGGGCCCCTGTATCAGACAGCAAATTCCAGATTGATCCAGTATATTCCCAAGACTATCACTCCACTGGAACTTGGGTCTTCCTCTCTGACGCTTCCAGCCACTATTAGTTGGTTCAAAGTTGCAAAGAATCCGAGCCGGGGTGTCGGTAGGCAATCGCAAAAGATGTCCAAACGAACGAAGTGTCCGCTCGGCAACCAGGTGTGACAAAGGTGACTGGGAGGTCATACTACGTAGGTGGTCGTTGCTGACAAAGTTTGTCTATCGGATTCCCTCAATTGTCTGAAGCCACTTAGATTGAAGAGTGTTGAGATGGCGCTGGACAGCTGCAGTTTTAGGCCAAGTTTCAGCTCCGTATAGCAGGATTGAATAGACTGACCCTCCAAGGATCTTGATTTTGGTAGCTCGTTTGGTCATTGTCTTCTTCCAAATATGGCTCAGTCTACCGAAGATGGCAGAGGCCTTGGCCGTGCGGGCAGCAACTATATGATCGATGAAACCATCCAATGATGTAATAGAACCAAGATAAGTGAACTGGTCAACGACTTCGATTTGGTTTCTGGCGACCAAGTAATTATAATTATTGGCGTCTGACGTTGGCTGCACTGCCATGACCTTCGTCTTCTTCCAGTTAATGGATAGTCCTGTCCTGGCAGCTTCCCCCAGAAGCGTCTTTAGTAGTCATGAGCAGCTGTGACTTGGAGCTGGTGACTAGTGCTATGTCATCAGTAAAGTCACAATCAGTGACAACTCTATCCCCGTACTTGAGTCCAAAGCTCAACTTCTGGATCGTCCAAGTCATAATATGACCAATAATACAGTTAAATAGCTCAAGAGCAACTGAACAACCTTGACTGGCTCCTGTTCTTTCTGGAAAGAGCGTGCTACATCTACCATTCACTTGCACTAAGCTTTCAGTCTCTTGATGCATGGCCCTGAGTAGGCGGACATATTTTGACGGGAGGCTAGTATTACAAAGGATATTCCATTAAGAATCGCAGTCTACTGAGTCGAATGCTGCCTTGAAATTAACATAAGCAATGAAAGCCTGCTGGCGGAACTTGTTTGCCTTCTCGATGATTTGTCTTATAGACAATATCTGCTCTGTCGTTGATCGGCCAGGCATAAAACCAGCCTGCTCGACTCTGCGCTTTCGTCGGAGCTGTGCAAAACATCGCTGCAACAAAACCATAGGAAAGAGCATGCCTGGTACCGAGAGGAGTGTTATCCCTCTATAGTTGCCTGCACTCCCTCCTGGAACCTTTTCTCTTCCACAGTGGTAGGATCACCCCTGTACGCCAGTCTTTCGGGATGATCTCTGAGTCCCATATTGCATTCAATAGTGTTTGGAGCCATAACAGGATATTGTCACTGCCATTTTTAAGCAGCTCCGTGGAGATTTCACAGATCCCAGGAGCTTTGCGGTTTTTCAATTTCTTCAAATCATTTTGAATTTCTACCCACTGAAAACTGCTTAATGTCAATATTAACGAGGTTATTATAAATCACAGGTTGTGGGATGGAAGGAGGTGCTACAACTGGGGAGAGAGGGGACGCGTTAAGCAAAGATGAAAAGTTTTCGTTCCACCTTGAAAGGTTGAACACTATGTCTTCAAGGATTACTCCGTCCACAGATAGTACGTTTTCTATTGGTTGAGCACACTGGCCCGAGAGGTCACGTAAGTGTTTGTACACAGCTCCAACATCCTTCCTCGCGGCAGCTTCTTGTAGCTCATCTGCTTTGGTGTCAACGACCGACTTGAGATCTCTATGTATCAGCTTATTCCAGACGGCCTTGAGATGTCGATAGGTCTTCATGTCCCCCCATAGTCTGGCCTGCCTTCGGAGGGTAGTGGCGTCCACAGCCTCCTGTGACAGCCAAGGCTTTTTGACCTGAACATGCGAGCCAAGAGTTGTTCTAGCTGCGTTGGTGACTCCAGTTTTAAACGAGTCCCACATGGCTTCAGCATCCGAAAACTTGGACAGGCTTTCAAAACGGTTTTTAATCTCAACTGCATACCGCTCTTTGATCGCAGGAGTATCAAGACTGCGGAGATTTAGCGTTTTAATTCGCTTGTCGACCTTCTGAAAATTCAGCTTAAGACGAATTTTTGCAACTACAAGTCAGTGATCAGTATTACCCAGGCCAGCACCACGAAACCAGTGGCAATTAGAAACCGAAAACCTCCATCGTCAAGAGATGATGATATAATCAATCATTTTCTTTGTGACTCCGTCGTTACTATGCCAATTATACTGACGAATTTGAGGTCTTTCAAAAACTGTGTTGGAGATAACAAGTTGATGGGTGCTGCAGAACTGAAGCATACGATTTCCATTGTCATTTGTTACGTCTGGGGTAACATGTCCCATGACGCCTATCCATATGCCAGTGGGATCACTAACGGAAGTGTTCAAGTCCCCAACCAGAAGTAATATATCATGGGGAGAGGCAGAAGAAATCAGTTGTGTGAGGTCTGTGTAAAGCTGGTCCTTAACATCGGGGTCAGCCTCATTTTTTGGCGCATAGCATACAGCTACAAAGAATATTGCACGATGGTGTCTCAGGTGGACTGTGAGGAGACACCCTGATATGGCATAATGGGATATAAGTGCATTTCTAGCTCTCTTATGAAGAACCAGACCAATACCAGGTTTCCTTGTGTTGCCAGTAGCCGACCAAATGAGACTGTAATTGTCACTAATAAAGTTCTCACCCTTCCCTGGCAAATGCGTTTCTGTAACGCCAGCAGTAGCAACAGAATACTGTTTGATTTCATTAGCGAGAAGTAACTCAGAGCCTGGAAAACTCAAAGTAAGAATATTCCGAGTAAAAATTTTCATAACACCCTGTTTAAGGAGGTTTAATCTTCGGGTGGTTAGACCACCGTCGTCAGGATATCCGGGGACATGCTGGGGTCGGCATCGTAAGTAGGAAGAAATATCCGAGGCTTGATTGAAGCTTTTCGTTGCTAGGTAGTTTTCCTTGCCAAAGCAAGTCCAGAGGACAGGGTGCAAGCCTGTTATTTAGTATTCATGAAAACTAAAAATTATTTTTTTTTAAGTTTGACTTTATGTGTCTTCAGTAAGTAAAAATATAGTGAGAAAAGTCTCAAACTGAAATATTTAGGATTTCCTTTGTAATCCTTCATGCAAGATTTGTCTTTAAGACTGTGCTAACTGTCTTTTCGTGTGGCTTTGATGGCTTATTATAAAATCTTTTATAGGTTTCTCTCTTAATGGTGAACTTATGATGGATGCGATTGGTAGCGAAACAGCCTTTACTGATGTCCAAGGCGATAGCTTTGTCCCCTGCTGCACTCTTGGTATTGGCCAAAGAGCCAAGTTTGTATTTGGCCATGATGTAAACGCCTTGAAGTTTTTTACTACCTGTGGCCTGCAAGAAGGCTATGAACCTTTTTGTGTGTAAGTGCTCTAACCGTATTGAACTTATTGTGTCAAAATTCAAGCATGTTTTTGAACACAAATAAGAGAGAGATAAAAAAAAGAGAAAGAAAGAGAGAGGGGGAAGAAAGAGAGGTTGGGAGGGAGGATTAAAATCAAGTTGCCATCAAGCCTTGGCTAATTGGAGATAAATCCAAGACAGATGGTCTGTGCGAGAGGCAAAGCTGGCATAAGCCTTTTCAGGATTGTATTGCGACTGCGATTGGTAGTGAATCAGTATTTACCGAGATCCAAGGCGATAGTTTTGTCCCCTGTTACATTCTTGGTATTGGCCAAAGAGCCAAGTTTGTATTTTGCCATGATGTAAACACCTATGAACCTTTTTGTGTGTAAGTGCTCTAACCGTATTGAACTTATTTTATGAAAACTTAAGCATGTTTTTTAAACGTAAATATGAAAGAGAGAGAGAGAGAGAGAGAGAGAGAGAGAGAGAGAGGAGAGAGAGAGAGAGAGAGAGAGAGAGAGGAGAGAGAGAGAGAGAGAGAGAGAGAGAGAGAGGAGAGAGAGAGGAGAGAGAGAGAGAGAGAGAGAGAGAGAGAGAGAGAAAGAGCAAGAGAGAGAAGATAGAGAGGTTGAGAGGGAGGGAAAGCAAGAGAGAGCCATTTGAACGATTGAGGGATTATTTTGTTGTATGTACATACTTTTTTAGGAATATGACTCGTCCAATGACGTTTTGGTACACGAAGGATCAACCTATTTTTGAAAACAATGAAGAGTTTTTTGATTCTAAAATTGATGTTACCCGAATACCCGCTGGCTCAGATTCACCGCCATGCCTCAAAATATCTCACAAGACATTTGAAACAATGGAAAAAGCAAACTGGGAGTTTCTAAGGTTGTGTTTGCCAGTTTCTTTCCGAAACGAATTTATTAGGTAAGTATTCAGTTTATTAGAGTTTTTAGCTTTCTTGATCCTTACGTCTTCAGAAAAACCATAAATGTACAGAAAAATTAGACAAAAATGTATATCAAATGTTGAATTTATTTAGTTACTTGCCAATTAATGCAGTAAGTTTTTTTAACTTTTTTTCTACTTTTTTTTTGTGTTTTTCTTAACAAAAGAGAGAAAAGTTTACTATTCCATAAAGATTTTTGAACAAGTATTGTATCATTCTGGCCTAAATCATGGGGCTATCCTTACAAAAACAAACAGCTGCAGTTTTAGTTACCATTTGCGAAAGTTTTTTAAATTTCTCAAACATTAATTTCTAAACGGTAGTTTGTTTTTATGCTTTTATATTTGCTTATGAATATTTATGTTTTATCAAGGTTAAGCTTGCCATTTGGAAGTAATCAATTTAAGAAAGTTTTTTTTTTTAATCCCTTTCATAGATCTTATGACAGTTGTTTAGAAGCTTTTAGTTTTGGCCATTGTAAGGCATAAAAAAAAATCCAAAATTCAGAAATGGGCTGTAATTTTATAACTGATTTCGCATTGAAGTATTCCATAAAGCTGTTGTATAATATGACTACAAAGTAGATAATTTATATTTGAAATTTTCCTATTCCTCTTTACATTTTTAAAATAAAAAGCAGTAACTGTTTTATCAAAAATCGAACTGTAAGTAAAACTTTTCAAATTCTTCCTTTTGATAGAGTAAGTGTTGCGCATATCATTATCATACTATCGTGCACGCTATCATAATCTATATATAAGCCTGCCAAAATATAAAAAAGATATATTATTTCTTCTCAAAAATCAATTTAAACATTGTGTAATAAAAATATTAACTTTAATAAACATAAGCTTATTTTTGGTTTATGTTAACAGAATTCCCTTGATAATCTTTGATATGAGTTGACATATTGATTTGGGCTAAATTGGTTAATAAAACAAAATGCCCTAATTACATTATGGTGGTAAATATAGCATTGTCCTAAGATTTGAAATAGAATGATTTCGGTGTATAAGATGCTTTACTAATAATCAGCAGTTCCTAAAAACTTTAGCGTTTTGTAAACTTAGCATAAATTATTTTGACTTTCCTATAAAAAAGAAGAGCGAAAATTTCTGTCGATGGAAGCGATCTGATTTGTATCTTTTCTCTTATTTCTATTTTAAGCGAGCAAGAAAAAGGGCGAAGATGGCAAGAAATAAAAGTGAGACAAAAGCGGCTTAAGATGGAAGCCATGTCAAGACCACAACCAATTATTGTAGACGGTAAGTTTATTATGCTGGCTTTGAATATAGAGATTGAATAAAAATATATGGATAACGCAGGAAATCCATTTTTCATTATGTATCATCTTCGCAAATCGAGGTCAGTTAGCATTGAGAATGGCCTCCTTGCTTAGATATGGTTGTAAATTTGTGTGCTTACTGGACCCGGTGGTCTATAACTCTATTTCGTCTAAAAGATAGACTAGAGAATAAAGGTCTTCAAGGAGGAGGCAGTCATCCCCTGGAAGGCTAAAGTGTATGATTTGTTCTATTAAAAGTTATTCTAATTTTCTGACCAAAGATAGAAACTTTTATCCCCGAAGAATGTATAGGATCCCCCTTCCTCTTACTTGACTTACTTAAGACTCCTACCGAGGGTTGGGCGTAGAGAACGACGAGACCAGGCGTCTCCAATTTGACCTATTGCTTGCCAGGCTCGTAGCTTCTTCCACTGGAATGTGGGCTTGGGCGAGGAATTCATTGGCTTTACCTTTCCATTTGGTGGAGGGGGGGGGGGGTCCTCTGAGTCTCTTCCATCCGTGCAGGGTGGGGTTGAAGTTGAATGCGATCCGTGCTGGGCGTCGCGTGACATACAAAGGAGGTGGCAATACCACCGAAGAGTACGCTGGGCAAGCTGCGTCGGGAAAGGAGTTTGTGCAGGGCGTGACAGGAGGGTCTGGTTGCAAATGAAGTCAATGCAGTGAAGTCCCTTGATCCTTCGAAGATGCTCCGTCTGTGTGACATCGACGGCACTAAGGATAGATTTTGCAGCTGACCACGTCTCCGCTTCATATAGCAGCATGGTGCTGACTGACGCATTGTAAATGCACATTTTGGTGTGGAGGCTTATATTTGGCTTTCGCCAGGTGCTGTTCAACCTCTCGACTGTTGCCGAGGCTTTGGCTATTGCTCATCGATCCCAGGTAATTGAAGTCTTCAACCACATCTGCTTGGTTGCTCCCAATGTTGACTTCCTTTACAGTAGAACGGGACGTGTGGGGCTTGATGAGCATAACTTTGGTTTTTTGCCTGTTGATCTTCAGTCAAACTTTCGATGCTTCTTCTGAGAGCACCCGGAGAGCTTCGGTGACCTTTTCGACGGTGTCCGCAACCAACGCTATGTCGTCGGCGAAGTCAGCGTCATGACTCATTTTGTCTGCTTGACATTTTTGCTCCTCGTGTTTGTAATTTCAATTTTTCATTATAATGGTTTTAAACTAGTTGGTTTCCTTGATTTTTTTTTCTCACCGAGAAGGGCGTATTTGAGTGTATTTGATAGTATTACAGTACCATTCTTTATAGGCTCTAGTAAGTTCAGCATAGCTTCAAGTAAATGTAAATATAGTGATAATAAGAGCAAGAGGAGGTAGTTGCGCTATCTGCCCCTGTTGGTTATACATTAAAATAACGCTTATAAAAAGATCATGGGATCTTTAGTATCTAGTTATCGAATTTACTATCAGCTGTCAAAGTTTTGCTTTTTTCTTGACGGAAAATTTTAAGCTATTCGTCATTGAGATTTTAGTGTATATTAATGCTCCTACGCTATGATCAAAACAATATCAGTTCATATCAAAGTTGGATTCATTTCCTTTAAACTAGAAAGTTATTCAAATTTATGTTTCAGCCTGGAAATATAGTAAAAATATTGTGATTTGGATTTCACTGTTTGAAATTTTGAAGCCAAATATAACTGATGAAGTTAGACATCTGATCACTTATGAAATATATGTTCATTGTCAACCTATCTGTTCATTTGATGCTGGCTACGACTCTTTTGTCGACTATAGAGTGAGGGCTACGTTTGGATACCCTCAGGCTGTACATGGATATCAGTGTGCATCTATCATGCTATGTTTGTTGTAAATGCAGACTCTTTCGCTTCCCTTGTGAAATCCCGTCTCTGATTTTACCAAACTCATCCATTATGTACCTATGCCAAAATACTTGATTTTCTGTTTTGTGTTTTCGTAAATTATGTATGGAATGTGTGGGCCGAACAACAAAGAAATAAAATTTTCCAAAAAAATCTTCGAAGAAAAGTGAAATTGGCCTTATTCCACTCTGAGAGAGTGGTTATGTGATTTATTTTAAAATTTTTCAGTCGATTTTCTTTTTTTGGATTAAAAGTCATCAAGCCGACATGCAAATCAAATTTATCACTTTTTAAGTAAACTAATTTCATCACTTTCTTTATTTCTTTTCTCTTTCTCGAGATTTTTATGTATTTTAACAAATTCCTTGGATTCTGCTTTGAATTTAAGATCATCCTCTACGAATAACTTTTTTTACTTAGCATTGTTACACTATTTTTGATATTTTTCTCTTTTAAAATGTTTGAAGGTATTCTTTCGCTCGAGACGAACTTCTGGCAAACAGAGGCTTCTTTTGCTTTTTTGCATGCGTTTAGACGTTTGCTTTAGGTTATCACTAGGCTATCTTAATTGTCGAGGTGTTTTTCAAAAAGAATTCGCCAATCTGTTTCTAATAGTCTCACCTTAAAAACTTCTCGAAGCGATTCCACCGTTTATCAGTATGATGGGCTTTGGGCTATTTGTGACACAATGACAGTTGCTGTGACTCAGATGACTATAACTAATATGACATACATCTATGTTGAAAATTATATACTTTATGGATATAACTCCTTCCCAAAATTTTTGGGAAAGTCTTGTGTGCCTGGTGGCCTTACATATCTGCGGATGTTGCAGGCTCAAACTTTGAAATGAGAAGACCTTCCTAACTCGAAAACAAGTTACAACAAACGAAGAATATTATGTTTATTTGAATTTGTACTATATTCGATATAATTAAAAGCTCTGACGTGAGATAACTATTGTTAAGGTACCGCAAAACCTAAGATTGAAACCTTGGATAGGAATTGGAATTGTTACAGGATATTATAACCACATAAGGCAAGTTTAATCTCTACAGTGTTTTGCTGAATTTTGCATGGATTTATTTAATGTATTCAAATCCTAATGTTCTTCAAGTTGTTATTTGGGTGCTAGCCTATTTTTTTTGTTACATTCCATCCAGCACTAGTCCAATTTTTTTTAGATATGAGCCGTCCTTTTGACGATGCAGTTGAGTCAGATGAAGTTATGGTAAATGGAGTGAGACATGAAAAGTCAGGCGCATCATACAAGCAGCTTTCCCCTAACGAAGATAAACCAGAAAGACCAGGTTACATTATCCTTTTCTCCTTAACATTTTCAATGTCGGGCAGGTATTTTTGGTCAATATACAATTCCCTGAAAATAAAGGAATTTTTGGCCAGTCTCAACTTATTGAGAAGCATGCCATTGCAAAATTAGTTTTGAAAATATTTTAGCGTTTTTAAATTGTTGAAATCAGGTTCTTGTTTTCTATAAATTTCTAGCAACATCTTGCTTTTTCAAAAAAATTCAATTTTCTAGTGTCATTTGGTTTTAAAGTTTTTTTTTGTATCCTAATGGTCGTTTGCTCTAGTTAGCAGAGGAACTCGAACCGCTACTAATTCGTTTGTTTTCAAATATACCTTGACAGCTAAAAAGCACTGAGGAAAAATTTATGTATTTTCTTTATAAGGAATATTTATAATAAATATTGATATAATTGAAGGCCATTTCCCTGTAAAAACTGAATACCAATCAATGCAAAATTAAAACTAAAGTCAAAATAGTCCATTCGCCTTTTGAAATTCATCAAAGTATTTATAGGGTTATAAATTTTTATGTATACATTTTAGTTTGCCAAAATGTTACAAAATTAGCATAAGTTTACAAATATTTTAGATACTGTCTAATTTTACTTTTGAGTTGACAAGCATTTTCAGGGTTATAATTTATTTTTAAATTCAATAATTAAAGGTGTTTTATTTTCCCAAATTTTTCTAAATATGGCAAATTCAACAGTTATTTTACATATCATCCTCATTTTGCTGTGAATGTACTAAAATCTAGCACTAAGAAATAACGAAACAAAAATAAAGTCTTACTAAAAGAATAATAAAATAATTCATATTATATTCTTTGAAGATCCTTAGAACTATGCCAAAACAAAATTGGGACTCCCTCCCCTGAAGCTAGTTGAGTGTACCCACCCTAAGGAAAAGTATAACATTACTGTAAAAGAATTTTATTGCTCCTTTTGGACGTGATCGGATGTCCATAAATTCGGTTTTAGGTGACAGATTCCGCTCTGGTATACAAGTTTTATTTTACTGATTTTGATTCTAGGAATTAAGGTAAAAAAAAAAAATTCATTTTTTGATTTGAGTAAATCTGCATATAGGCATTGAATGAATAAATATATATGAATGAATAGATAGACTTTTCCTAGGGATTCTCATGATTGAACATTTTAAGGTGAAAAAAAAACATGAGTTTAGGTCAGAGTTGTCGTTATTTAGAGAAGTTTTCCAGTTTCTCTACTAGAAAACTTTTACTCATTAAAAAAAATATTTTATTTCTTTTAGTTGATTGAATTCCTCTTACAATCTTTTCATTTTATTTCTTTTAGTTTATTAAATTGCCCACGCATTCTTTTAATTTTATTTCCTCTTTCCCAATAGCGAATGTTAGTGATATAGTCGGATCGGAATATCTTACTAACTATCTTCTGACAATGTCTTCTGGAATTCCAAATTTCATATTTCATATTTGCTATTTTAGGCGTGAATATGGAAAATAAGTGTCATTCTTGGCACATTTTTCAAAGTTCCTTGTTTTCACATCTTACAACTTTGATTTAACGATTATCAGTATTCCGAAAAGAACATTTTTTGGAAGCTACTTAGTAAACTTTGTAGTTTTCCGTACGTAATAAGATCATTTTTTTTTTTCAGTCCGAGGAATGACTCGCGCAGCCAGTGAAGTTGATTTTAATCGAGGGCAGCGAGATAAATCTCGAAAGGCTCAGACTCCAGATCCAACAGATAAGTCAAAACGCGGGAAATCGCCATTTAAGTTTCTTTCTAAGTTAAGAGAACCATCATCAGACAAAAAATCAAAAACACCAGAGTCCAATGCAGCTCATACTGTAGAAAAATCCTCCAGGTTCCCGTTCAGTGTTGAAAATAAGCTGCAGAATATAAGAGGAAGATTGCCACAGGACTTACGCCTCCCTCTGGCAAGAAAAGGTGCAAATTCATCTCCTGCTATGCAACAAAGAGGTCCCCCAGTTGAGCCAGACGAGTCAGAGTTTCTTGATGCTGATTGTCTTAAATTAATGGACGAATATTTCTATGGCGTTAGGGTTTTTCCCGGTCAGGTAGGTTTTTTTACGGTTTAGGATATTTTTAATGCAATATTTTAGGTCCCTTTTTCTATGGTTATCTGTTTAGGCACATGTCCTTAGACGTCCTTAACAACCTGAATGTCATTAATTAGTTGTCGAAGTTTACTAGTACTGTAGATGATTCTCTTGATAATAATTTTAGTTGATGTTTTAGAGGCGCTTGACTCTTGTAACTATAGAATCGAGCGAACCAAATTATAAAAACGTATTATTCATGGGGACGCCTTTCGACTTTTGCATATTGCTTTGAGTATCGGAAATCTGTGTGATAAATTTGTAAAAACGTTTTTCGAAATAAACTTTTTCAAACAAAAGTAATGAGCAATATTCAAGCCTAAAACCAGCAGAAATAAAATCATGCAACACTTAAACTTGATAAAATAGAAACTGCTATAAAGATATACAAACCTGCAGAAACTTATTAGTAATAGAAATTAAAATCATTAATCAACTTATACTTCAAATAACATATACTACTGTGGACGAACAGATGAAAGCTATTGCAAACAGAACCTAAACTAAGCAATCAAGTCGAACTTATAATGAACAGAAATATCCACAAATAAGAGTAGGGCCAACGCTCCCTTAAACTCTCCAAAGACTTGAACATCATTTGTACTTTACTTAGAATAAGTTGAGTTTCAAGCAATGTGTTTTATTCTTCATAGTACCATTAGCAATGCTGAGAAAACCCTCCAAAAGCAGAACAAGTCCTGCAAAAGGCTATCATTATTTGTGGTTCACTGAAAGCGATGTTTGTTTTGAACACTGTGTTTTTTATTTCTAATAACATCGTAAAGAAAATAGAATATAACAATGCGTATCAAGATTGCAAGAAAGAAAAAAAAATTCTTAGAATAGTTACATTTGTGACTTGTAATTTATTTTAATATTTTAATAAGCACCGTTTTTTTTCGAATTATTCCTTTTGTTTGTATTTCATTCAAAAATTTGTAAATTCCTGCCTGACTAAAGTTTATACAATAGGGCATTTGCAATTTTCCAAGCAATATGTTTGCTTTATTGAAGCAATTTTTGAAGGGGTACATCAATAAACGGTTCACTAATTGAGTCCATATTCATTTGAAAGTAAAGTACTGAAAGAAAGAAAGTATTGATGAAAATCTACTGCATATTAGACTAGTGAAACTAGATCAATTGTTCGAAATGTAATGTGACTTTTTGGTTTAATATCTGTTCGTTGTAAATTTGACATAGGAAATGACTTTATTTCTGCTTGCTTGATGTTTTAATATCGCTGTTTACTTTTTTTCTTTTTTTGAAGATATGTGTAAAATAATTTCTATTCATTTTTCAGTTGTTATACTTTCATTTTTAGCCAACTATAAGATATTTTTAAAGTCTTTTCAGCTTTTCATATTAAGAACTGAAATGTTGTAATGCAATTAAAACTTGTGGCAAAATTTAAACATTCGGTCAAGATGTATGATGAACCGTAATGGTGTGCAATAGTTTTAATAGTTATTTTACCATAAAAATGGGGGCGGATTAGCAGAGGACTTTGAATAATAGAGATTGCAAATATGGCTGATTTTTGGTCTTCTATGAGGCTGTAGCCATCCTGGCTCTTATCCTTTAAACACACTTAAATATACTTGTACTTGTTCATATTCAAGCCGCATCCAGGCGTATCGTGGCGCCCAACATGCATATTCTCCTTTGTTTAGATCAACCTCCGTTAACCTCGACCCCATTAAACTCAACAACGTTGTCTCAACCCTGATTTAAGTCAACAGCCATTCAGTTCATTCCGGATTGAACTCAACCCGATTTCTTACAACCTAATGCAATTAAACGATTTTCAGGTCAACCTCATTAGACTCAATACTTGTGAAATTAAACCTCATATTAATATTCTTCGAAATTTGATAATTTAATCAGTTCATATTTGACAATAAAAAATCTATTTAAAAGTGATTGTCAAGGGAGACTGATTTTCTTGGGGTCCGACAATACTCCGTAAAACTTTCCGTGTCTGATCGGCTTGAATCTTACATCTCTGAGTCATCTACAGTAATATAAAATAAGAAACACTGGCAATGATTTATAAATGAGAAAAGACTTTTTCCAGCTTTTATCAACTTTTAAGTCAAACTTTTATAACTTGCACTAGAATATATTTTCTGATATATTCTTGCAGTAATTACGTTTGATTTAAACGCAAGTTTAGTTGCATCTTGAAGGGCTGGTTTGAATTATGGGGGTTGCATCGAATCAGGGATAAGTTCAGTGGGGCTCAGTTAAAAGGGTATTGAATTCAATGAAGGTTTGAGTTAAGTCAGGTTAAGTTGAATGAGGGTTTAGTTGTACAAAGTTGAATTGAATAGGATTAAGTAGAACGGATTTTAATTCAATGCGATTGAGCTGAATGGAATTTGAGCTCTAACAGTGTCAGGTTAAATGAGTTTGAGCTACAATGGAACCTCTTGACACTATCGAAATGCCCTTTAGGTTTCAAGCCGACTTCTGAAAAAAAAAAAAAAGGAATTACTTGCGGCAGGGATCAATATAAAAAATTGGCCGATCAAGATGTTTTTCGTCATTGACGTCCCCTTGGTCCAATCTATGTAATTCAAAATTTCAAGCCCATCAAAGAAAAGCGATTTTTGGCCCATCTGATGGAATACAAAGAAAAGTGCCTTTTTTGGGTTTCACGAGTTAATACAAACGATGTTTCTCAATGTTTTGTGTCTTCATTGAGGGCTCCTTGTCCCTATCTACATATTGTTGTGCAGCAAACTGATGCAACCGTAATTTTTCAAAAATTGTCGATTTTTCAAAGTCTACCTGGCCCTGTCTACATGCCTTGTAAGTTTCAAGCAGATCAGAGTTATAAAGTATTTTGTGCCCGAATTTCGGTGTCACGAATCAGTACAGCCAAAGACATTTTCAATTTTATATTCTGTATCTGGGGCCAACTGGCTAAGGGACGTAATGCACTTGACTCTAATATTCAATCTGATCGAAAACATGAAATTTGGGTGCGCGTTTTTGGCTGCTACATATCTGATAGTCTTCTGATCTGTAAGGAACAAGACATCCTATTAAGTACTTTTCGTCCAAACTCATTGATAATATTAGGGCAGTGATTTCCAAGTCACTTGGAAAGTCGTCACAATTTTGCGATTGAGCGATAATCTTTTGAAAGAGTGAATGCTTATAGTGGCCGGATTAACTTCTATTTTCGGTATCAGTTTTCATACAGGATTATATTAATAGTATTGTTTGTGCATAAATTTTCGGCTCAATTTTGGGCCTCATTTTCTTTGTAGAAGTGAAAGGGGGATGTTACCCCAACCAAAGTTTTTATTATTAAGGTCCCCTTGGTTTAGGGAGTTACGCCTGTAAGCATCAAACCTTTTAAATCCTATCGTCTTTCCTCTTATCGCTTTTCCCTCCCTTTTAACAGTTTTAGGTCATCTTGACCTCAGGAACTAAGCCAATCGAACATAAAAAAAAAGTATTTTGCCTTTTTTCAGACCCTATCTTGGATGAGCCTCCCCGAAACACTCCATGAAATTTCACTAAATTTCTCCCAAATAGTTTGGGAGACATGACAGATAAGGTAATTGAGGACTCGGATGCACATTACGCATTTTGATGTTCTTAGGTAGGCAGGTCAGGGAAACTGGGAAAATTTGGCCTAAGGAATGATATTTGCCCCGACAAAAGTTACAAATTTATAATATTATAACAACTCTTTTAAATATTTTGCTGCAATATTTTATAAAACCTTAAACTTCTTGAATCATATTCAGTTTATTTTGCCAAAAATTCATCATTATTAAAGGGTCCTCAGGCAATGGAATCATTTTTTGCTATGTAGTCGATTCCAAGCTGATATATTGTCATAATCTGCTAGTTTTTTTGTTTTTTTTAAACTTGGTGATTCTGACATTGAACAATTGTAATAGTCACAAGTCAGTTAAGAATAGCTACTATGATTAGTAACAGTAGTATTTTACTTCAGCTTTAATTATGAATATATTGGGCATGATTACAGACTTGCTAGAGGTCTGCTATATCTGCTAAAAGATCTGCTGCTTTTACTTTTAGACATCGCTCCTTTCTTTCCTAATTTTTGGAGCCCGTTCCTTGAGATCTTGTCCCTGGAACAGATAGGTGGGCATTCGGTAGGCTCCTAAATAGCCGTTGTTGCAGTATATATGATTTTTTTTCCGCTTTTTTGCGTAAATTCTTAAATAGCCTACTCCTGTTCATCATCGGAAAATCTGCCATAAAAGCTATCGTATCTCAACCAACTTTCAAAGCCGGGAATCAATTTAAGCTCAGTGGCAGAGGAAGAAAGGGGACTCTAAATTATGGCCTTAAGCACTTTTACCAAAAGGGGACATCAGATCCAAATCTAAACCATACTTGATGGGAAGTAAAAACTCGGCTTATGTTTTTGCCTTTTTATTGCTTGCACATGATCAATCTATGTGGGAGTAAAGAGGCTATAGGTATCGAAATCTCTTTTTATTAGTCTAACTACTTGGTGGGCTGGTGGAAGTCCTTCGAAAACATTCTGACGTAACATGTTGCAATTTTCATATTATTTAAACTATTGAAATCATTAGACCTTCAGGAAAAGAAAACAGGGCAGCCTAGAGGATCACAAATCCTCCTCTAGTCTTGAAGAAGCACTAAAGACGGGTTATAAAATTGTTTACAGCGATTTCAATGCTTGGCGACGTACATCTATCAACAAGAGTCGACGCCCTATATAGGCATTTTCCTAGGCCTATTACCACGGATTTATACATTTCTACATGCGAATATTAGGCTGTGTTATGTTATGTGTTATATTATGCAATGTTAAAAACAACATTGCGATGAGGGGTTTAAAAGCCTACAAGAACACAAAACCACGATCATTTATTCAAAATAAAATATAATAAGTAATTAAGTTACAGTTAATTAAGTTACAGTTTCCTCAATAGGTCCAAGTTGTCAAGTGAACTCTGCAGAATTCGTAATCGCGACTCCTGTTAGATGAACTTGTGAAAAGTCTAACATGACCTCGCTATGAGACCACATAAGCAGTATTTTCCTTGTAGAGCTGAGGTCGAATTATGAAGCTCGTAGTAGAGCAGTGACCCACAAAACTGGAACAGGTGCATTGTTTTATGTTCAACCTGCTCTTCGTCAGAGGCTTTGGAGACGAGAAAAAGAAATTCGACCACAACTGTCACAAGCACATCTCAATAATAGGTTAAATTGCTGAAAGAGGGTCCCTTATCAGTAATAGACCCCCCCCCATCTCCTGGAATGATAAGACAGAAAGAGTTTGCCGTTGTCATAACCTCAGCAAAGAATTTGTTTCCACTTTGAAAACCTGATAAAATAATTTTTAATAAATCAATTGATGCTTCATCAAATATAAATGTTTGGTCCCAAATTAATTTTTTTTTTTTGGGGGGGGTCTAAATCCCACTTTTATGTATTTTCTTGCACCCGCAGCTTAAGACTTTATGGTATATGATAATGGTCGTTCTGATTAATTCATCAGACACGCTTCATAATAAATATTATAATTTTGATTGTTTTTTTAAAGGATCTTGCTCATGTGTACATCGGATGGGTGACAACCCAATATCATTTGGCAGATAAGACATTTGATCAGACAAAAAATAGAAAAGTGACCGTAGTCCATGTTGATGAAGGGGATCACGTTGTGGAAAACATAGACCGTAATACTTGCTACATGCTCCGAGCAGATGAGCTTTATAATGAAGTGAACCAGGATTCAAGCAGCAAAGGAGCATCGCAAGGATCCTTTATTGGATGTTTCGTTGATACAGCTACCGGTTTTATAACCTTTCAATGTGATGGTAAAGATACTCGACACAAATATAAGGTTAGCCTCTTTTTTCAACTTTTCAGGGATTTTCTAAATATTTTTATAATTAGAAGTACAGGAATTTTTATGAGAGTAGAAAGAGATATCTCTTTCTGTAGACTTGTATTACAAATTGCTTAAATCATCAGTACATTTCTTGGTGTGGAAGGGTTCTACCATACAAATAAGTTGGCTAAGCTGGCTGTTGGGTATTTGGTTAAATTGGCTGCTTGACGGTCATTTGAGGAAATAGGTGATTCGATAACTTTATCAACTAGCAAAGTGTATCAACTTGATCCTTATTAATAAACAACACATTACGTTGAAATTTCTAGAAACACACGTTTTAGTTAAGAATTGTTGCTTTAATGTTTTGGTGGAGGGGCTTATGTTGAGGAAAAATTTTTTTTTGTCAGAAAACCTTCAGACTTTTTTTAAGTATTGCAGAATCATGTACTTTCCATACATTTTTTTTTCCAGGGTGAGGGGGAGGAGATAACAGTCATCGAACTGCTCTTGGTTTCACCTAAAATACAAAAAACTAATAGATGGAACGAAGCATGATTGTTGTTGGCTATTGAAAATGAGTATTTAAAGACGTTGGAAAGGATACCTGGTACTAAAAATAATACTTTCCTTCGCACGAATGCTGCATTGATTACTTTTAAATTTGTAATACCTAAATAAAGCCTTTTCGTATGACAGATTTATTCCATTTTGTTAGCTGAAAAAAAAAAATCCCCTTTTTCTTCTAACTAAACAGTCACACAAATGCACTCTGTTTTAAGATGAATTTTTGTATTTGAGAGTTTTTATTGTAACTCTGGGGAAATTAGATTTTAAAAGGCTATTTCAACATTCCGATCTGTCAAGTTTCACTACTTAGTGTTGTTGTCTTTTTTGATAATCCAGGGAAAGGTAACTCATAGTTTACGAAGCCAAATAATATCATTAAGCTACGGAAGTTTTGTTTAGTAGCTAATTTCTTGGTTTTGGGTTTTTTGGCCTAGGATTTTTCTCAAGGTTGATATAGTTGGTTTTGAAAGACATATTGCTCTTTGTCGATCAGGTTTTAACTTATTGCCAGCAGTTGTTTTTGTTTACTTTTTGGCCAGAAAAGATTAGTTTTTACGTAACTAGTTGAACAAGCGCTTAAAAATCCCTTTAAAAAGGATGGAGAAAAGTTTGGTTCTTTGAGAGAGAAAAAAAGTGTCACTGGAAATTCTATTTGGTTAAATTAAAAATTAACTCTTTTCTCTGTTAATCTTTATTTTTATTCTAGATTCCATTGTTAAGCAGCATGATCATTCTGTATGATGGTAGTACAATTTCTTGTTTTAAATTTTAAGTAATAATTAATTACAGGGTACAGAAACTGTTCAGTTTTGTTGTAGGCTATGGCGGTTTTACTTTATATTTTGTAAAGTTCTCTACAAAGGTACTGTTTTACGTACGCAATTCGACTTTTGGAGCTAAGGAACATAAATTAGCAGACATATCAAGCAGATTTCAATGTAGTTACTTTGTGCTATAATGAGGTAGCGCAACTCTCTATTTTGGTCTCGAGAGAGCTATTTTTTAGAGCTCAGAGGCGTCTATGTTTGCAACAAATGTAACCTCTGACAATTTCTTAAAGGAAAAGCTAGTGTTTAATGCCATCCATATGGAGACTATGAAAAAAGTTAAATAATGTAACTACATTTTTCCAGATATTTAATATGTAGGTTGCTACGTTTGACGTCTTTTTCCTAACACTTTTTAGTGAGAAACTCATTTTAATAGGATAATAAACCAAAATGATTTGTCTTAAATATGCTGGGTTATCCTACTTGAGAGAGAATCAAAAAGAAAATAAAAAGAAATAGAGGGAAAAGGGAGGTGACGAAGGAAACTATTTGGAAAATTGACTATTAGTAATATTTTTTAGTGGCTTTAGCTGGTTAATGAATTATAATTGTTGTTTTGACTTTTAATGTATTTTCAAAAATTCCAGATGGAGCCGTCAACAAAACTGTTTCCTGCAATATTCGTTGAGGCAACAAGCAAGGACATGCTTCAATTTGAATTAGGTCGAACACAAACTACTCTTCCCCTTTCGGCAGCCATTTTGCAAAACTCGGAGAAGCACCATACGCCTCAACTTCCTCCAAGGCTGAAAGTTCAGTGCTTACAGCAGCATCAATGGGCACGAGTACCCAATGAATCACTTCGTGTCCATGCCCTCAAATTGTCAGACATCCGAGGATGGTCTTTGCTATGCGAAGATGCAGTCTCAATGTTAGCGCTGCATATTCCAGAAGAAGATAGGAGCATTGATGTGTTGGAACTTATAGAGCACGAAAAGCTATTGAGGTATCCACTTGCTTTCTGTTAGTGCGGGTATAATAACCTAATTACCACCTAATTACCACCTGGTATCTTGAATTACGATATTCATTTCTTATAAAATCTGTTTTTAATTTCTTCAAATAATTTTTTTTTACTATCATATGCAAGATGCTGCTGTACCCCTCAGTCCCTCACTCTTTACATTGGAATTTAGCCTTTATATGAAAATACACTGAGAAAAGGGCTCATTTAAGTATGTTTGTTTTTCAAAATAAAATCAAATTTTCCTAAATAAGAGGAATGCCATCAGCTATTTCAGGCCTTCACTGCTTACAAATAAACTCACAATTTTTTGAAATTATCATAGGCAGCGCAATAGCGATGCCTAAGTAAAGAGCAATGTGTTCACAATTTTTTTTTTTTTTTTTTTTTTTTTTTTTTTTTTTTTTTTTTTTTTTTTTTTTTTTTTTTTTTTTATTAGACCAGGGCACTTAGTATCGAAGGAGTTGTCTTTAGAATTAGGTCGTGTACGCCTTTTGGTGTATAGGGCAGCAAGGTTTGACCTCAATTTCAGGCAATCTTGAGCCAGAGACCACAGCTCATTGATGGATGATCGTATAACTCTTGCCTCATATTAAAGAAAACGACCAATAGTGGTTCACCCTTCCGGAGGATTCCAGCACCAAACATCATAGGGAAGTCATCCTTGTCTCATTCGAGTCATATAACCACAGTAAAACCGCCTTCTAAGTCGGACTTCGTCGGTTATTTGAGGCTGCTTGGTAGGAAGCCTGATCCAGGAGTTGGGTACTCTATTAGCCCAACAAATCGCAAGTATTCTTCGTAGGTAATTGTTCTCAAATCCAAGTAAGGGTTTCTCCACAGCTCTAGACAGACTCCAGGATTTGCACCCGTAGATTACTATGGTGATAACGATGCTATTGAACAGGCGCAGTTTCGACTTCAAAGAGTAATTCTAGATCTCCAAACACTATTTAATTGAGAGAATGTTTCATAATTACGTTTAATTTTTAATGAATTGCATATATGTTTAGCGACAAATACGCCATCACGTGCCAGTACGATCTCTTAAAATGGGAGGGTATTTAAAATATCCGTGTAATAGTTCTAAGACAATTGGCTATCTTAGAAATTTGCTCGATAAAATTTTGGCCCTAGTCGAGCAAACATTATTGCTTTACAGTACAAAATGGCAAATAGTGTGAATAGCGAGGCATGATCTCTTAATTCTTTGGAATCTTAATTAGAGATATAAATTTCTGTTTGAATGAGCCCTCTTCTAAGTGACAATTCTTCTCGAGAAAAATGCGAAATTCTATGTGTTTGTAGATAAGAGCTAAAAACCTTTGTCCTAGGATTGCCTGACTAGAGTAAACCTTTGTCCTAGGGGTAATTTCAGGTAAAATATAGTGTAGTGAAAGATATATCATGGTCAAAATATTCACTAAAATGGGGGGGGGGAATCTGAGCATGTTTTCTGAGGGAGGAGGTTCAGTTCAAAACTGCAATATTCAGCCGGCCACTTTAAATTTTTTTCAGGGACGAGTTCTTCGAACTGATGTCAGGGGAGAAAGAGGGAATTTCCCTATCGCTTTCAACTCTCCTCTTCCTTGTATTCTGGTATAATTTGCGGTTAAACTGTAAAACTGGTCATTGTACTTTAAACTTTAAATTTCGTTAAACATCCGATTGTGAATTTGGTTTTCAATTGTTTTTTGAAATTCAAAATTTACAGTTAAATTTACAAACAATAATTAAAATTTCTAAATGGAATGTCGAGTAGAGTTGGCAGGAAAAAGAAAAAATGCAGTACGACGGTGAACACTGATTTGAGAACCATATAGAATCTGTTTAGATTATGCATGCATAATTTAACCGAAATTGTGTAACAGTCCTAACAGAAATCCCAAATTCAAACAGCCTAGCTACTCAAAAGGCCGGTCTTAACAGGCTTTTCTTGCCGTTTTTTTTCATTATTTTTTTTCTGAAAACTTCAAATTTAGTAATAGCGTAGTGAATAATACATTAAGTAGAAGTGGATTTTTTTCAGTAGGAGAGAATTTAACTCTAAAATTTGCTTTCAGCTTCCATTCGCATACGTTGCAGCTGTACTCAGCTCTGTGCTTCCAGTCTAACTTTCGAGCTGCACACATAATCTGTTCTCACGTTGATAAGAAGCAATTACTGTATGCAATTCAGTCCGAATACATGGCTGGCCTTTTACGATCTGGTTTTTATGATCTTCTTATATCCCTTCATCTGGAATCCTTTGCAAATACTATGGAGGTAAACCAAAATGAATATATTATTCCATTATCACCACAACTGAAAGAAACCTACTCTGTCGAAGCGCAACAGCATAGTTTGAGTTCCCTTCTATTTGAATCTGTTCGTCCACAGATGAAAACATCAGAAATCCATGATGTTGTTGATAATATTAAGAATTTAAGCTCTCCAATATTTCCTTTTGAGGCTGTGAAGGTGTTTACAATGTCTTCCTTAGAAAGGGCAGTCAAGCTTAATCAAGTGCACAATAGAGATCCAGTAGGAGGTAGCAATGAGAAACTATTTGTGCCTTTATTGAAAGTGTTGGATAAGCTTTTATTATGCGGAATCCTCGATACTCAAGATATTGAAAGGCTTCTAAGAATGATTGACCCTGAAGTGTTTGACCCAGAATTTGATAAAGGTAAGATCTTTTTCTGTGCTGACATTAGGGTCACCATATAAACACAATGTTTAAAATTAATATAAAAAAAAGAAAGAAAAAATAGAACATAAATTTATCGTTTCTTAGGGTATTCGTTGGTTAATCGTCAATCTAGTACCTTCTATCAGGACGTTGCTAGTACCTATTTTTTAACATAAGGGAGTGGACGCATATATATAAAGATAATTGGGTGTGTTCGTTTGTTTTTATATTTTTATTTTTTTATAATAACTTTTTCAAGCTAATTTTTTAGATTGATGAGCTAATTGAACATTAAAAAAAATTCTTTTTGAGTACCCACACACCAGACACAAAAAAAAGATCATTTAACCACCTAAATGGATTGATTTATAAAAAAAGAACATTTTTGAAACTTTAAATCAAAACTTTAAAACAGTATGCTACGAGTCACTCCTAAGTACCAAAGAATACTTTTACCTTTAATTTCAGCGAATTTTACTTTTGTTTCTTTGGTTTATGTGTGTTTTATATTTTGCATGTTTTAATATCTTTTTTAAAGTTGATTTGTTATTATCTTTAATCTTAATAAAAGACTAAAAGGGGATAAAACTTTTTGATTAAAAGGTAATATACGAGATTTTGTAATAATAAAAAAAAACTGTACGCCACTGCGTAGAGAGTAGAACCAGTCATCGCTTCTTGCTTTAACTTTTATTGAATAAAAACAAACAAAAAAGCACAAATAAGAACACAACTCAAGGGATTGGTCAATGATCCCTAGGGCCTTCTCGCACTAGATATTTTCATGCTTGTGAGATAGTTGCTAAAAAGCATTTGCTAAGCTGTTCTCAAAAAGGAGGATTAGCAGGGTAATGTATGTTCAATCCCACTTTGATCAATCTGATACCTATTGCCGTGGTGATCCTCTCTTTTAGAATAGCTCAGCAAACGATTTTTGGCAGTTGTCTCAAAAGGGCGGAAATGTCACAGACAGCCTTTATCTGTGACGATGACAAAATATGATCGAAATTTTGAATTTGAATATGTGAGTCATTAGTTCCAAAGAGTGTCTCTATTGATCTTGATTTGACTTGCTTTTTTCTTTATTTACTATGATAATAGATAAACTATATATGCACACAACCGCCCAGGGAAGACTCAAAAACCCTGATGATGGAGGACTGCACTCCTCTGAATATCAATCATTAACAAAATTAATTTTTAAAAAAATGGACTATAACACTCTCTTTCAGTTAACCACTCATACCAAAATTTAAAGAAAAATGTCTTATTTCTTTTATTTTTTAAATGTAGATAAGGCATTAATTAACAGGATTAGGATGTTATGCTTAATTAACTACACAGAGTGACCAAAGTCTCTAAATTTTGCTTAAATCATGATGAGTGAAACTTTTTTTTCTTTTTCTTTTTTTTTCTTTTTTTTTTAGTTGGAAATGATGAACACCGAAAAGGTTTGCTTCAGATGAAACTTGCTGAAGGCTGTAAGTTCTACTTGTGCAGTCTGGTACATCACTTGTGTGATATTCAACTCCGCCATCGTGTCGAAAGTGTAATTGCTTTTGCTCACGATTATGTTGGTGAAGTGCAGAGTGATCAGTTAAGGAGATATATTGAAATCAAGCAATCAGACTTGCCATCTGCAGTTGCCGCTAAGAAGACTAAAGAGTTCAGATGTCCACCAAGGGAGCAGATGAACGTCATCCTTGGGTTCCGTAACTTAGAGGTAACTGATTTAAATAATTAAATAAAATAAGCTAATTGGTAGAGAACATGATAAAATGTATTCCTAGTTTTAAAGTCAAAAATTAAAATTTATCATCTGTCTGTATATTTGAATTAATTCGTATTTGAAAATACTGGAATCAACGTTTAACACTGCCCTGTTAGGAAGTCTATTTTCTTTCCTAATGGGCATTTAAAATTATTTGAATTAATACACAATATGTTATATCTTTGAAACTTAGCTGCCCAGAAGAAAGGGTCGACAAGGGAACTCCCGCCCCAGGATCAGTCCAACTATGATATACATAAATTGCGGCCTAAAATTCGATCGTAACTTATGATTTGCAGTGCCCTCTTAGTGGCCAAAACCAGTTTAGGGTAACCTGTTACCGTTTCAATGCTCTATATTCCCTTTGATGCTCCTTAAAGCCCTAATGGCTTTGGGTAAAAATGTTAAGATACCCATTAAACAGAACTATGGAACTCCAAAAAACGTGACACCCTCCAAATAGCACTAATTGTGATAGGCCAATAGTAGTGTTTCCAATTAGTTATTAAAGCTCTATTACTTACTGCAATAGTTAACAGTATACTATGACAGTTATTTGGACAAAGTTTCCTTTTTTTTGCAGGAAGAAGAAGCGGAAAATTGCCCTTGCAATGAAAATCTCAAGCAAAAAATAATAGAATTCCATGACATATTTCTTTCTCATATAAAAAATGCTGAACATGAGCTTGATGGCCAGAACTTGGATTCTGAAGAGAACAAAAATGGAATCGTTAAAAAATTCAAAAATTTCATCACCCTTGTTAAAGATGAACAGATTAAAGAAGATGCTGTGCCACCAAAGCGACTGCCAACACGAGAAGGTAATCTTTATTATCAGTTTCGTTCTCTTCAATTTTGCTCGACTCTTCGAGAGAATGACTCCCCAAAAAATTCAAAAATTAAATAGTATTTGATAATTCATTAGAATTGCTATAAATTGGAAGTAATGCATATGATAGTATAAAATTATTTAATTGAATATAATTTAATATTTAACAAAATATCCTATTGGTTCCTTTTTGACTCTGATATCTGGTCTCGTTTTACTTTTTCAAAATCTTTTTCAGATGTGAAAGGTACAATTTTAAGCATTTTCCAAATATACTTCACGTACAGTCTATCAAAGATTATCCTATTGTTTTGCTCCGATTCGTCTCGAGAATCATCATTAGCCTTCATTTTAATCTGCTTACCGTTCGATACGCTAAAATGAATGTTTTATAAAACTTTTCATCGTGAAGAAAATCCATTTGACATGTGAGTTCTGAGAAAGTTAGGAATACGCGTATTGTTTCAGTATGTATTGGTAGTTACATAAGAGAAGCTGAGAGAGGAGCATACTGCTCGCATTTTGGCTGTGAAAAATTCAAGGTTGTATAGAAAGGTAACAGAGAGAGAGAGAGAGAGAGAGAGAGAGAGAGAGAGAGAGAGAGAGAGGAGAGAGAGAGAGAGAGAGAGAGGAGAGAGAGAGAGAGAGAGAGGAGAGAGAGAGAGAGAGAGAGAGAGAGAGAGAGAGAGAGAGAGAGAGAGAGAGAGAGAGAGAGAGAGTTTATTCATCAATAAATACAAAATGGAAATTAAATAACCTTATTCCCCTCGAAAGGCTCCATGTTCAGGGATACAAAATAAACAGTATTCGCAACAACCAAAAAAAGAGAACCAACCAACAAGCAAAAAATGCAAAATTCCACATTTTTGTAGATAGGAGCTTGAAACCTCTACAGTAGGGTTCTCTGATACGCTGAATATGATGGTGTGATTTTCATCAAGGTTCTATAGCTTTTAAGGGGTCTTTCTCCCTTTTTTCGAAAATCAGCCAAATTTTCTCAGGCGCGTAACTTTTGATGGGTAGGACTAAACTTGGTGAAAGTCATATATTTGAAATCAGAATTGAAATATGATTCTTTTGATGTATCTATTGGTATCAAAAACCCGTTTTCTAGAGTTTCGGTTACCATTGAGCCGGGTCGCTCCTTACTTACAGTTCGTTACCACGAACTGTTTGATGATTTGAATTCTGAACTATAAACCTCACTTCAATCGATGTGACTCACACTAAGAATAAAGCTTTTCTATGAAGCTCAATGAATTTATTCAGTCTAAAAAAAAAAAAATGAAATACAACAATTACAGCACAGGCTTTCCCCAAGAAAATCCAAAAAGCACAACCCCCTGCCAGTCCCTTTGCCTGTCAATTTGTATTTTTCTCAGTCAATCAAAATCTTCCAAGCCATTGTTTGGAGGATAGTTATGCCATACTTAGACTAATCGAAACAATTCCCCATCCCTAAGATAACAACGAACTTACGTTGTTCCAGAACTGCTTAAATTGTCTTAACCAGGTTTTTTCTACCGCAGCTCTCTTTGCTCAAGAAATGTCAACTTTCTTACATTCTCTAATAATTAAGTTCACTTCTATTTTTATTTCAGCTGACTCGTCACACCTCCCCTTATTAAAAGACTGTCATCCCCCTCGATAAAGTTACAGATTCCTTTCTACTAAGTTTATAAAATTACTTCAACTATCTTTATCTTCCAAAACTAAAGACTGTTGGAACTTTTTTCAATTAATGATTTTTGTATCTCTAGAGGATTGTTTCAAGAAAACTGAAATTGGTTAAATCTATTAAACAGTTTTTAACACTCTGTTGAGTAAGAAAGTTTAGGGTATAATAGGAAGCCCAATGAACCTAAAATTGAGATAAGAAGCGTAAAATTTTATGTTTAAAATTTCTTTTAAAAATGCATACAATTTCAAACTTACATTTAATAGAGAAATGTCTGTCAAAAACATATCAAATGCAGTTTTACAGTTTACCGTAAAAATTTTCTTTTAAAATATCGGATATTTTATAACTACAATCCATTCCCTTTTAAAAACGTGTAGAATTTTACACATATATTCGAAAAAAAAAACTTCCTTTAAAAAGTTTTAGTGTTGACCCACTGATATTTTACTACTCAGGTTAATGTTTCATACTCTATAAAAGAGTTTCGAGTTCATTTCTGATTCTAGAATCAACTTTTGTTCCAGAGTGGACAATTTTACGGAAATTTAGTTTTTGTGTGAGGCTGGAAAATCTTATAGGATATAGCTGATGTATTCGCGGGTGATGATGTTAAGTCTATAACACTTATTTGCACATAGGATCCCGATTAATTCTCGCTGCGTCCTTTGAGGACGTTTAATTGTGTCCTTTCACGGATTTTTATTGGCTATAAATGAATTTTTGGATCCCTTCAAAATGTCGTGAGTGTTGAGGCTACTTCACTCGCCCATATTTGGTTCTCTTATTAAATTGTATGAAACTAATGCGTTACCTCATGTGTATAATAAAAGGAAAACATAGGTTTATAACTTTTAACTAATTCATCAACTTATTACCTGTAATCTGAATTCATTAATTAGGATTTATAATATTTGCAGTTAAGTTGTTTAAGCTGATTTTACTCCTTTATCCCCCAAGGAAAGATCAAAGATCTTTCTCATAGTCTCAATAATCACAACAGAAATTTCAGAATCTCTGTGTTTAGTTCAGAATTTGAAACTATGCATGCATATTGATATACATGTATGTATACACATACACATATAAATATGCGCTTACATGCATATATACACAATACAACGATTCTATAAGAATATGCAGGTTATAAGATGTCTTTGAAATTGGAGGTCTTTTCTATTTTTTATTAAAAAAAAAAGAAAAATAGAATATCATATACACTTTAACTCATAGCTCATTCGTTATGTACAATATTTCATTGCCTTATTATCATTATTCTTTAATGTATTGTGTCAGTCTTGGTGTTGTTTCTTTTGTGATTCTCTTACTATTTTGCTCTTTTCATCTCTGTTTTTTTTTTCGTCTCTTGTTTACTCCGTCTCTACTCTTATTCTGTGAAGGATGAAGAAAAATAGAGGACAGGTAAATTCTGACTCTTGGGACCACGAAGAATATATGCTATTCTTTTATATTGTACCTCTTTCACCAGTTTCTATATGACGCATCTCGAAACCTGACAACAAGTGTTAGCCCCTAAGCCCTTATCTTTTTTAGTCCAATTTTACTCTTGATGAGACAATTCATGTATAATTAGACCTTTTTTCTCACGTCTTTCTTTCTTGCTTTTTCTCTTATGTCTTTTAACTTCAAAAACGTGTCTTGGGATTTCGTTTTCTCGCGTGTTTGTAGAACACGAGAAAATTCCCGCGTTTGTGTTAATTTCATAATATAAAAAAATTAAACCGCAACCTTTAGAAACCTTTTTACATGAAATTGAGTTTCCATTTTTCAAATATAATTTTGTGCATTCATTTTCAGAAAAATTCAGGAAAGTGTTAATTACGACAATTGTGCGTTGGGCAGAGGAATCAGAAATGGAATCCAGACAACTTGTTCGTGAAATGTTCAGGTATGGGTGCTTTGAAACATGTATAATTCCTTGTAAAGACTAATTTTCTGTTTCAATTGGAGCGCACAACAGTCCTTGCAAAAAGGCTAGCTTTGCTCATGTTCTCCGAAAACTTAGGCAACTTTCCCATATTATAACATATTTTCATTCAATTCGTTTCTTATTTCCAGTTTTATATAATTTGTAGTTTGATTAGACACATGCAGCTGCTTCCACATTACTTCGGTTAGAGGGAATGATTTGGGTGAAAGGGTATGGGGTACAAATCTCAAGGAAATAGGAAGTATCTTCTTCTTGGTCCCACCTCATGGGACAGTCATGTAGCTAATAAATTTTTATGCTAACTGCCAACTGACATTGGATATATAAGACTAAATGGTAAAAGGTTTGGGAGGAATAAATAGTTACTGGTAAAGGGAGAGAGACATCATCTTATCAAAAGAAACCATGTGTTTCCAGGTTTTCAAAAGGCATATTTACGATATCTCAGCAAAGGCCAAGGGTATTAAGCTGAGACTTTCAGGGATTGTTGAGGAGGATTTTGAACAAAAGCAGAACTCACTATATTTCCTCAGATTATTAAAAGGGCCTATCTGCAGTAAATATTACAATGCTAATATACCTGTAATATCTTAAGAGTACCTAAGGGTTTTAGGTTGAAACTTTCAGGGAATGTTGAGCTAAATCAAAAAGCACTATGTGCATCCAGCTGGTCAGTGAAATGTATCTGCAAAATATCAGGAATTGCTAAAGGCATTAAGTCAAGTCTTTATGACATGTTGAGGGAGATGTTACACTAAATAAAAAACAAACAAAATGTGCATTCAAGGTTGTCAAAAGGGTTTATCTGTAATATCTTAGAAACGCACAAGGGAATTAAGTTTTAACTTTTAAGGTGTGTTGACGGGGATGTTCGATTAACATTTTTCTGCATTCAGGGTTGTAACATGATAGTGATGAGAAAAGCTTCAACCCTATAGAGTCCCAAAGACTATGAAAATTTTCAATCCATTTATTTGAAGAATATTCTACGTAACCATCCATCCATTGTTCTATAGTACAACTATTATCAGTATTTGCTGTAAAATTTTGTTCAACACAGAAATAGCAAACCAATCTTAATTCTTATGGAAAAAAAACTTAAGGAAATTCTTAAGGAAGCAAATGAAGTTTCGAAAGAAAAATAAAGAGCTGCATTAAACCTAAGACCGGCAGAAATAAACTGTTCAAGTGTAAAACAAAACATCAATCACTATCAATAAGTAAGAGAAACAGCAAAAGAACATAAATTACAATGAATATTGAAGTTAAACACAGAACGAGCAGAAACAGAACGAGTAAAAAGCAGGACGTCATTAGCCCTACACTGACAACATACATTTTAGGTGTTTTCTCTTCTATAACGTTAAAAAAAAAATACAAAATTGCCGAGACTTTCAGAAATGGCTATCAGTATATATTAAACTGTAAATCTGCATTCCGTAAGATATTTTCAGTAAACTTGGTTAATATGATAATTTTTTTCTTTGTTTATTTTTTGTTGATGTTATTACAAATAAAAACTGACAGCTCGAAATAAAAATTGTTTTCATTAAAGCGCAAGTGACGTTCTGGTCTTTACAAGACACAGGGGGCGTTAGCCCGACTTCTTATTTGCTGTATTTTCTGTTCGTTTTAAGTTTAACTGGGCAATATATACATATATATATATATATATAACTTTCATTATATATATATATATATATATATATATATATATATATATATATATATATATATATATATATATATATATATATATATATAATATATATATATATATATATATATATATATATATATATATATATATATATATATATATATATATATATATATATATATATATATATATATATATATATATATATATATATATATATATATATATATATAACTTTAATTTTTTATAGTATTGGTTACTATTGAGGATATACTTGTCGTTTAATACCACAAGTATTATGATATCTCTGTCGTGGTCCCCTATTCTCTGGTGGTGTTTTTTTTTTTTTTTTTTTTTTTTTTTTTTTTTTTATTGAAACCATTTAATGGTGCAAGTCCTACAAAAATTGTGATCCGAAGTTCAGCAGACTATTTAAATAGAGCAGTTACTGTATGATCAATTCATGGTAAGACTACTGTCTTGAACCAGCGCATGGGAGGGATAGGGAAAACTTCTGTGAGATTGGCCCGAAGACCCTCCTCCTCTTAGGTGGCCAGGACTCCTCTTAGATGTCCTAGAAAAATACCCTTTCGTTGTCAATGCTCTTACCTTGTCTATAGAACATTCCTTGAGTCAAAATTCAATATGAAAACAGTGCTTTACGTGCCCTTTAAAAAAACTATGGACTAAGTTGACCTGGTATACAATTCGTAGTAACACTGTCTTGAACCTGCGCACTAAAAGAACAGGGTGAATATTTCCTCTAATATTGACCTTGAAATTAGTCATTTCCACGCGGTGTAGTTTCTCTGAAATGTCTGGAACAAACTAAAATGCCTATGACCAAATATCTGGAAGACCATAGGCTCAACAATGTATAACAAGTCTACCTTTCTATGGAGGATTTATTTATGAATCTGTCTGTATAGAATAAGCAGTTCTTCATAACTTTAGTCTCTTTCCCATGGCGTGGAACCGCATTGCTTGTGCTACCCTTGAAGATATATTGTTCACATATTTCGACCTTTCTAATTAAAAAAGCTTGACCTGAAATGTTGACTCGATGCCGTGTTTACCTGTGAAGGGCTTAGAAGTAGAAAACTGTGCGGAAGGGGTAGTGTTGGTTGTTTGGATAAGTTTTGGCTGCTTAAAAGGGCACTGCAGTTTACGATTTCTGTTCAAAAAATCTTTCCTGGTATTTTACGACCGCTGGCTCGATACGAGCACCTCAGGTGAAAAAATAACAACAAATAAACACATAAAATAATATACACTTACTTGTGACGCGAAAAATATGAAATTTTGAATTTTTGGAGTTACAGGCTAAAAATTCCTTTGTTTGGCTCTTAGTCACTTAGAATTTGATGCTGCGAGTTTTGTTAAGACTGAGTCGCGTTTCTCTCCATTTTGAAATTTTGCAGATTTTGACTTTTGATTGGTAGCTTGAAGCTTATTAAATTTTAGATATTTGGATACAGTATTAAATAGGGACATTCAATGTTTATATACTCGTCAAGGATATACAATAAAAATTGACAAGAGAAAGTAACGGAGACAGAAAAATGACATTACCTTTCTGAAAAACTTTGTAAAGCCTTTTTATAGTCAAGGAATTTCAGGGAACCCCAATAATTTAATGTTAATACTTTTTTTAGACTGCTCCTTCGTCAGTACGATGGGGTAGGAGAAGTAATGAGAGCCCTTTTGAGCACTTACGTCATCAATTCTCAGACTAAAAAAGATGTTCAACTTCTTTGGGAAGGATTGAGTCGGGTCAGAGGACTTCTACCTGTGCAGATGTCTCAAGAAGAAGAAGAATTGGTTAGAGTACTTCTCTGGTAAGCTTTATAATGTTTAGCCCTATTGGTTTTATTTGAATAGTCGAAAGATTTTCTTATGAATTTTCTTTTTCATACGGCGGAAGTAGCTTTCGACACTATGAACGCTAGTTGGTACAAAACTATAGTACTGAAAATTATAGAATACAGTACATTTACACCGCAAAAAATATTTGTTATTACAGCAATACACCAAAATTTACACACCGCATTTACATCGCGTTAACCACAAAAAATGTGAGATAAACTATGACTTCAGAAATCACTTTTAATTTGCTTTAATTCTAGTAGATATCCTTTCTTCATAATTTCACTTTTGAAAAGTAGACGGAAATCAAGGCATCTATTAAGTTCAATAATGAATGTTTATTGGTAGTCTGAATTATCAAAAAAAAAGTTTCGAAAAGGATAAAAGCCAGTGTTTATTTGCAGTTATAGCAGTAAATTTTTATGGTGTCTATTTTACTTTTTATTGGTCAACCACAAAATTGAATGTCGTTACAAATATTTGAATCGCAGCCAAAACTAGCTTTTGGAAAAGATAGTTTTCAGTCTCCAATTACCTTTTGGTATTCTAAAAAAGTAGAAGACTCCACTTTTCGGCAACCCAGCTGTAGCCAAATGAAATACAGGTTGTCATGGAATAGATTATAAGAAACGATTTAAAGTAAGTAAGAATCTTGTGTGATGCATTTAAAAATGAACCTCTGGATATAGTAGGTTTAGAAGTAGAAAATCAACTTCTGTGATACTTGGCTGCTAAAGTGACCAATTTTCATTGTCTTTTTCTTTTGTTAAAACAACACATATGCTTAATTGCCTTTAGCAGCAAAGAAGGCAATTTTGGGGTTAAAACCGTAGCGTTTCTTCAATTGAGAAACATGAAGTAACATATTGGAATATAAGTCGTCAATTATTTCATTGACAAGCGTCTTGTCAATGAAATAATTCTTGATTACCCCTCGGAAAACAGGGGACTAATTTAATCAACCTGATCAATGGTGGGATATAAATCTCAACCGGAAAAAAAGAAAGTCGCATTGCCTATTTTAATTACAGGGGCGTTATTTGCTATTGGGAAGGGGTGGGGGCAACTGCATCTCCCAGACCTCGGTTCCCCCCTCCCCCAGCTGAAATTTAGTTTCTTCCTAAATCTTGTCAAAACTAAGATAAACCTTCATAATTCGAGCAACAACAGAAACAGATCAGTTTTTTTAGTACATATTTACCTTTATAGAACTATATAGTACCCTTATGTTATTTTTATAGTACTAAATAGTACCTTTATGGTACCGAATGACTTAGTTTTTAGTTTTTACTGTCATTTTGACTTGATTTGGGAAAATTGGCTCCAAAATTGCCCCCACCCCCCAGGATATTGACGAAATTATGCCACTGTTTACTTACTGCAACCAAAATCCCTTTGACAGAAGATTTTTTTTCATACATGTACTGTAAAAATCTGACTCTGTATAATCAAACAAACTTTTTCTAGGAACATGGTTAACAATCACGTGTTTTTTCAACATCCAGATTTAATTAGAAATCTAAGAATGAACGAAAATGTAATGGCTATCATGATGAACACTCTGGGAAGAAGAGCTCAGGCTCAGAGTGATGTACAAGTCCCACAATCTCAGGCAGCCATTGGGGATATGGAAGCTACGCCAGCAGCTCCGACGGAGAAAGTAAGCTTCTTCAACGCTTTTTAAATATTTATAGGCAAATATTAAAGAAACATTTAGCTATAAAAATTATAGTCATTAGCTTAGTTTGGCGGTTGATCTACAAAATGTTGAAGCTTATCCTTCGTTGTGGCTTAGAGATGATACTTTTCATGATGTTTTATTTTCGAAAATGTGCCTAACCTTTGTAGAAATTTCTTCGTTGAGCTAAAAGAGGATAGGGGGGGGGGGGGGGGGGGGGGAGACTGTAAGGTCGTAAAAAAGGAAGTTGAATTTGTCTGAAAATCGTGAGAAAAATTACATGCTCCAAGGTTGTTTTTTTTTAATTTAGGGGCAGGTTTCAAAGTCCTAGCTGCTTCGAGATTGTTTCTATTTAATCTCAGAATGTCTTTCAGTTATACATTCTAGAAAATGAATCCAAATGCTTAAATTACTTTTCTTAACGGATATTATAAATTTGGAGCCTTATGTATATTTTTCATTGTGAAATCAGATATTTTTATCTAATTTAGGGGATTATATTAGTAGCTTAGTAGGGAGGAGGGTCTGTTCTCCATTTTAATAATAATGATCAAATTAAATAAAAAAGAGAAAAATCGTACTTGAAGAAATTTTTTATTTAGATCTATTAATTAGATTTGTAGAAATATGATTTTGTCCCAGTCTGGATTTGACTCTATTCAAGTTTTCTTTTTATCCATGTGGTTTTGCACTTTTTTCCTGATTATGAAATTACAGGATACTTCCCATGAAATGGTTGTAGCTTGCTGTCGTTTCCTATGTTACTTCTGTCGAACTTCGAGACAAAATCAAAAGGCAATGTTTGACAACTTAGCATTCCTTCTGGAAAATTCGAATATTCTTCTCAGTCGACCATCTCTAAGAGGATCAACTCCACTAGATGTTGCATATTCATCACTTATGGAAAATACAGAACTTGCCCTGGCGTTAAGGTAGTATATCTTCCTTTCATTTCGTAATGTTTTCCAAAAGACGAATTTTTCACAGAAAAGTCAATAGCCATATTGCCATATAGTCAATATAGTCAAACAATATAGTCAATAATAGCCATATAGTCAAAACTGGTAGAAATAAAGTTTTTTAACAATTGAAACTTAAAACGAACAAAAATTATTCTGAATAGATAAATGAAGTGAAACAAAAAACTGAACAGAAATTAAAATTAATAATCTCATCAAACATAAAGACGATAGATACTGCTATGGATTAGTAGATGAATCCTAAAATGAACAGAAATCAAAGCGAATAATGAAGTGAAACACAAAACTAACAGGAATTACATCAAATAAGAGTAGAGCTAAAGCTCCCCAAACTCTCTAAATTGTCATTTGTGCTTTACTGAAGATCAAACATATTTTAAACAATTTATGTTTAGTCATTACAACATTGAAAATCGAAAATTGCTGATTTTTATTTAGGCATCGACTTGCTACATGTTTAGATGAACTAGAATCAACAAGAATGTTTTTGACAAAAATATCCGTTTAAAATAGCAAATTTAAATTGAAAGTCCTAAATTTAGTCATTTTGAGAAATATTTTTTTCTTTCTTGGAACTTCGATGCTGTTGGTGTAACAGGATTCTCATTTGTTGTTGATGTTTTGACTAATAATAGTCACATTGTTCAAAACTTATATTGTTTTCAGTGAAGTGCAAGTGACTTTGTAAAGCCTTTTACAGGGTTTGAGAGGGGGGCAGAGTTGTTTGCCTAATCTTCACCTTAATAGAAATTTGGCCCTGTTACAGGTCCTGAAATTTTCAATGGAATCAGTGAAAAACAAAATGGAATTTCCTATGGAGCGATACAGGGAAATTTTCCTTCCTTAACTTGTTCTCCTCATTAAAGTCCCATTGGTTCTAATTACAATGACGATGTCCTTTCGATTGGAAAAAAAGGACATTTGACCTATTTAGGAAATGTCGCATCGATACAGCCCAATTTTCTCAAAATAGTTTCTCCTCTTAGGTTTCATTTGTCCTGTGAATATGCTAAGTAAGTTACAAGCCGACACCAGACAAAGCATATATGGGCCTACCATGGGCGTCACGAATCAGTGCAACAAAGTATTTTGTCTTCATTGAGATCCTTTGGTCCCAGTTTGACTGCCCTGTAAATTCGTGCTAATCGGATAAAACAAAATTTGTTGCCTAGTTTCATGTATCAAATATAGATAAAATCACGCTTCAAAATGCCTTCTCTTCACTGAGATCTACCCGACACTGTAGGTTTCAAGCCTGTCGGAAATGAAACAAATTTTGAGCGCACTTTCGGGCGTAACGAATTGATACAGCCAGAGTTAGCTCCAAACTTTTGTCATTATAAATTATGTTTACTTTCTCTGAATAAATTTCTGTCTCAAGTGCTTCTTGTATTTTTTTTTGTAGTGTGCCAGAAATGGGTTCAGTTTTTCTTTGTTAATAAGTTCAAATTACCTCGGCTTGAACCTATTCTATATTTGCTTAGATAGGGAATTTTTTGGCATTTATTAAAAAAAAACAACAATCTAATCTAAAGCATACTCCAAGAACAAGTAATATTCGGCCATACACGCGATATGCTATATCAGGTGGTAGACTATAGGAGATACACAAAAGAATGTTAAGCCTCGTTTCTGACGTCACGGGTCGATACTTCGTATTATTAAGGTTTTTGTGGCCCTTTCTAGATGTGACTTCAAAGCCGATCGAGAAATACCTATCTATGACTCACTAAATCTGGGCTTGGAGAAAAAAGTTGGCTCTTTTTTGGGCCCCATTTGGCCCAGCAGAATTTTTACATAGGTTCCTCTTGGCCCAGGGAGCTACGACTGTAAGTTTCAAACTGATCAAGGACGACAATTTTGTTGGCCGATTTCCAGGCCTCCTAATCCCTCCTCCAATCAAAGATGTGTGGTCTCTGACCTGTTAAGACATATTTATTCTTTTAAAGGATTAAATTCCAGTTTTTGAACAGGTGTGAATTAAAAGGATTATATTCGGACTTAATTAGAGACTAAACTTTATTTTATCCTAAACCCCAAGAATGACTAGGAGAGTATGCCCCGAATGTCACTGCAGGGCAACTTTAAACTGTTTGATATGCAATGACTGTGGATCATATTTCCACGAACAATGTGCTGGAATTGAACGTTTCCAATGGACTAAAAGTTGGCTATGCCTAGTTTGTTCTGTGAAAAAGGATAGTCCAAAAAAGGTAATTACTTTTGCTGATACTTGTTCCAGTCAACCCCAGCCTCTCCCAATTACTCCCCCTCGTCGTCTATCGGGCAATGACCTGGCGAACATTGTGATGGAAATTCGATCATCCCCTCTAGCTCCAAACCTTACAAGTAATAATAACCATCTCGAAGTTAACAAATCTAATGCCTCCTGCCAGACTGAAACTACTACTTGTGGCCATTGTTGTTCTAATCCCCTATCGGACTTATCACTCCTGTCCCTTATAGCAATGAGAGATAAATTAGAATTAATAAGCAAGAAAATATCTGCAATCATAGACCTTAGATTGCGTCTAAATGAAATCCCTCCAATGTCGTCTGATGTTAATGAGGATCAAAATCAGGAAATTATCATTAATAAATCCCACCCGGATAAATATTCAATTGTTTCCTGTAACAAAGAGGTGATGAAACAAACTAGTATTTTTCAAAAGTTCAGTTACCTTGGGGATAACATAATTAAGAGTTCATCTTACCTGGAGAACATGAAGTTGAATACTAATGAATGCGAACTGAAGGTCAAGTCAATCAAGATAAGCGGTCATGAACTGACTACACATAAGGGTGTATTCAAATTTTCCTGGAAAGATATTTGCAAAAAAGAAAAAAAATGTAAATATCTGCATGTTTGCAAGAATTTTAATGTTGGGGGTGAGCAGAAGGTCTCTGACTGCCAACTATTATACCAGAAAGTTTGTTTTAAGTTTGGAAGTGGCTGTTGTTTTGGTTGTGACTGGATTCATTTGAATCATGGCTATGGCGCATCCAAAAAACTTTTTAATAATACCAGAAAGAGTTATCATCTACTGTCAAACTCTCTCCCGTGTATTATCACTATGAATATTGAGCAGCCAAAAAACGAAGTTCGCCACACCAGCCCACTGTTCTCACCAGCCCTCAAAAGCGACATGAATCCGAATTCTCAACGGCATCGAACAAACCCATTCAGAAGACCTTCATGTTACGTTCCAGCTCCCTCCCATTTAAATTGCCAAATCAGTCCATCTCCTCAGTCCCGTTATTTACATCAAATGAACCCAAATTATTTACATCAAAAGTCCCGTTATTTACCAACAAGTCTACAATAACAAATCAAGAAACCCTGGTTTGATACATTGCTCCTCCTCCTACATCAAATTATTTACATCAAAAGTCCCGTTATTTACCAACAAGTCTACAATAACAAATCAAGAAACCCTGGTTTGATACATTGCTCCTCCTCCTACACATTTCCCAGAATCCTTCTAGCGAATGTAAGGTCACTGGTAAATAAAATGGATGAACTTCAAATTAGTCTTGACAAAAACCATATAGATATTGCTTGCCTTACCGAAACATGGTCTGCAACTGAAGACTTTTGTTCCATTCCAAATTATGTTTCCCATTTTAAGACCAGAATGGACAAAGATGGTATCCCTCTATCTCATGGTGGAGGAGTAGCTTTTTTTTGTCGGTCTACCCTTCCTAATTGGATTCTTTCATTTTCTGAAATAGTGAACAACTCCAAAACCGAAGTTCTATGGCTATGGACCAGACCCAAAAACCTCCCAAAAGAAGTATCTTGCATGATTTTTTGTGTTATTTATTACCCTCCTCGTAGTGGATTTAAGAAGGAGCTGACGGCGTATCTGCAGCTTTATACTGACAGAATTCGCTGCAATTACATTATGTGATGATTCTAATAAGTTATTGTATTCGGACCCTAAGAAATTCCACAAAAGTGTCCAAGATCTCATGGGAAAGGTCTCTTCAAAATTTTTCTTACTGGACAGTAATGGTGACCCAGCCGATGCGGATGTCATAAATGATCATTTTGCTTCAATTTGTAAAATTCACCCACCATTCCAGCATATGCCGGCCAACAGTGCAGTGAGTGTCATTCCTGTGATTGAAATTCATCAGACTCAACTTAAACTCGAAACTCTTGACACAAATAAGTCAGTATACCCAGGTGATATCCCTACCAAATTGATTGTGGAATGTGCCCAGTATCTAAGTGTACCTCTAACTGCTATTTTTAACCAATGTTTTGTAGATGGTATTTTTCCAGTTGTTTTAAACGAGCTATTATATCTCCTATACCAAAAACTAAGACCCCAAAAGTTCCCTCTGATTTAAGACCAATATCAAAAACCCCCATTTTCTCTAAAATCTTTGAAAGTTTTATTTACCATTTCCTTTTTGACGATATTCATGGTAAAATCAACCCAAATCAGTTTGGCTTTAGGCCGAATCATAGCACCACGCATTGCTTAATTTATATACTTGAAACTATTTTCAAACATCTTGAGTTGAATAATTCCTACGTTGAGGCTGTTTTTGCTGATATTAGCAAAGCCTTCGACAATTTGGATCATCAGACAGTTATAGATAATGCAAGGGCTTTAGGTGCAAGAGATTTTGTTTTACGTATGTTAGCTAGCTTTTTGTCTGGCCGTGAGCAATGTGTGGTCCTCCCTAATGGGGATTCATCAGGTTTTTCCTCGATTTCCTTTGGAGCACCTCAAGGGACTAAGTTAGGTCCTTTAGCATTTTCAATAGTTTTTAATAATGTTTTACCAAGTTTTGACAAGTCTTTTAAATTTGCGGATGATTTAACATTACTGAACCTTGGTCAAACATCTAATACTTTGAATGTTACGCTCGATTCACTAATTAACAATTTAAAGAATGATCTTGACAATGTTAAACTCAACTTAAGCATACCCAAAAGCAGTTTCATGTTATTTTCTTTTTTTAAAAATATACCCCCTATCAATAATTACCTTTGCATACCAAATTTAAATACTGTTAAACTGCTTGGTGTGCAGTTGGACAACGACCTTAAATGGAACTAAAACATTTCCCACTTATTTAAGTCAGGTTGTTTCTCCTTAAATCTTTCTCCCTTCTCAAACGGTTCTCCATATCAATCCAAAACCTTGAAATAATTTATTGTTCTTATATAAGACCCTGTCTGGAATATGCTTCTCCTGTCTGGCACCCTGTGTTGACCAAAGACCAATGTTCTAAAATTGAAATCATTCAAAAAAGAGTAATAAAAATTATTCTGGGGACGGCCTATACTACATGCGATGAAGGTTTGGCTAGACTTGAACTTATTACATTGGAATCACGACGTCACATCCTTACCATGAACTTTGGTCACAAGTGCCTTAGTTCTGACTATCATTGACGTTTTCTCCCTCCCTTTAAAGAAAGTCCCCCAACCCTTCTTAATACAATACTCGTAGAGCTCCAAATACCCAACTGGACCTGTATCCCCAAATGATGACCATGAATTACAAAATCTCTTTTGTCCCTATTTTGTTTCCCATTTTAATAATTGATATAACTTTTGTTTTATGTTTATCCCCTAACATCTGTTTTATTATTGATTCAATTTTTTGTTTTATGTTTATTCCATAACATTTGTTTTGTTATGGTAATTCTGACGTGCTTATGCTAGCTTTTGTGCTATTTTAGCCAATAAATCATATTCTATTCTTGAAAATTTCAATCCAATCGGAAATAAAAACATTTTTTTTTTATCATTTTTTGGATTCTATTTTCAGAAGATGGACCTACCTTCAAAACCAAAACTTTTCTTTTGCATTAAGGTCCACTTAGCACAGCATTTACGGCTTTGAATTTAAGCCCGTTCAGAAACAAGGGTCTTTTGGGAGAACCAGTATTTTTGTTTTTTTTTCTATTGTCTCTTGTGCATTTCAGATCGGGGTCCTTTTGGCTAGAGGACTATATATTAAGGGTATATGTTTTTTATGCTCCTTTTGTTCCGGGAATTTCTGGCTGCAATTTCAAACTGATATTGGACAACACGTTTTTAGCCCATTGCCGAGCCCCCTAATATCCCCCTCCAAACTAGAACATGGGGCTCCCTAGACCTGGCAATGATCATCAAGAGTTTCGTGTCAGTCAAAATAAAAGTTTCCCGCGCATTTTCGGGCCAGTATTTGAAGAGAGCATACCCTCAAACCAGTTTATTCTTTTATCAAGGAGGCACACTTGTGCCTCTATAAAGAGGCGACCCACCACAATGTTAAGCGATTTCAGGTCCTAGAGGTCGCAGAGAGACGGCGGTAATCGCATTTTGTAGCCCAAGCTCAAACTAAGAAACTTGCAAAATTTCATCCTCCTCCGACTTTATCTTCATGGGGTAAACTGGGCCGGAAGTTTGGACCCTCCCACCACAGCCCCCCTTTAACGTTGTCCGATTGGGCTGAAATTTAGAGGTTAAGCTTTTCTAGGGCCCGGGAGCTTATCCTCGAAATTTCAGCTCAATCCGATCACTCCTTCCCTGTTTTCAAAAAACCAAATATAGCCACTTAAAATTCATCATTTCTTTTTTTTTCTTAGCCACGCCTACAGGCCACAGTTGGCAACGGATCTGGTTGAATGAGGACTCATTCGAAGCAGAATTCGACCTGTTAGGGCCTTTTGATATTTTCAGACCGAAAAAATTATCCCCCGAATTTACATTTACGAAAAACCTTAGTTTTTTTCAAATAATACAGATAAACAGGTTAGACATGCTTTGTTATAAAAATATCTGCGCGTCAATTTTCATAACAAAGCATGTCTAACCTGTTTATGTGTATTATTTGAAAAAAACTACGTTTTCTAAAGAGTTAAAGAGGCTGAGTTACAAGGTCAACCCTTAAAACGTACAGGGATTAGGAGGCACAGTTGGGGGGCTGTTAAAGAGGCTGAGTCACAATTTCGAACCTTAAAACGTACAGGGATTAGGAGGCACCCTGTACGACGTGATTTGAGTATTCAGGAATTAAAAGCCTTAACACAAGAATGTTCAAGAGCGGGGGGTTTGGGGGGCGGCAGCCCCCCAACTTCAACTCCTGACACGATCAGCTAACAGTTAGTCAAGCAATAATAAGTAATAAACTGTACAAAAACGTGCAGAAATTATTTGAAAAAAACTACGTTTTCTAAAGAGTTAAAGAGGCTGAGTTACAAGGTCGAACCTTAAAACGTACAGGGATTAGGAGGCACAGTTGGGGGGCTGCCGCCCCCCAAACCCCCCGCTTTCGCAGCCTTTAAATAAAAAAAAAAAAATTTTAAACTGAAAGTAAGGAGCGACATTAAATCTTAAAACGAACAGAAATTATTCCGTATATGAAAGAGGCTGTGCCCTCCTCAACGCCTCGCTCTTCACGCTAAAGTTTTTATTGTTTAAAAAAAGAGTTATGAGAAAGTCAAACTTTAGCGTAAAGAGCGAGGCGTTGAGGAGGGCACAGCCTCTTTCATATACGGAATAATTTCTGTTCGTTTTAAGATTTAATGTCGCTCCTTACTTTCAGTTTAAAATTTTTTTTTTTTTATTTAAAGGCTGCGAAAGCGGGGGGTTTGGGGGGCGGCAGCCCCCCAACTGTGCCTCCTAATCCCTGTACGTTTTAAGGTTCGACCTTGTAACTCAGCCTCTTTAACCAGTATTTTTGTTTTTTTTCTATTGTCTCTTGTGCATTTCAGATCGGGGTCCTTTTGGCTAGAGGACTATATATTAAGGGTATATGTTTTTTATGCTCCTTTTGTTCCGGGAATTTCTGGCTGCAATTTCAAACTGATATTGGACAACACGTTTTTAGCCCATTGCCGAGCCCCCTAATATCCCCCTCCAAACTAGAACATGGGGCTCCCTAGACCTGGCAATGATCATCAAGAGTTTCGTGTCAGTCAAAATAAAAGTTTCCCGCGCATTTTCGGGCCAGTATTTGAAGAGAGCATACCCTCAAACCAGTTTATTCTTTTAAATTAGGGTCCATTCGGCCACGGACTCGTGGTTTTAAGTTTTAAGCCGCTCATTAAAAAGAAGGTTTGTTGGCTCTTTTTAGGGCCCAATTTTCAAGCAAATCAATATTTTCTTCTTTTTATTTGTTTTTGCGAATTGGGGTACCCTCGACCCAAGGACTTTCAGATATATATATATATATATATATATATATATATATATATATATATATATATATATATATATATATATATATATATATATATATATATATATATATATATATATAATATATATATATATATATATATATATATATATATATATATATATATATATATATATATATATATATATATATATAATATATATATATATATATATATATATTTCAAGCCAACCGCAGAAACATTTTCTGGTACCAGTTTTCGGGGGGTACTTGCTTCCAACCTAAATTTTTTGTGCATGAGGGTTTCCTTATCCTGGGTAAGAGGTTATGGATGTAAGTTTCAAGCTGTTTGAGAAAAAGTATTTGGCCCTTTTTGGGGGGGGGGGTGGAATTTTCTTCCTCCTTTTTTCCTGTGCATTGGGTTACTGTTGGTCCAAGCAATAATATTTTTGCCGTTTTTGAACCCCTTTTTTGGGGGGGGGGATAAACTAGCTCTTTCGTATTAGACTCTATTTGGTCCAGGGGCTGAAGGCTGTTATTTTCAAACTTTTCGGAGAGAGTAAGCTTTTTGCACTATTTCTTGGCCTCCTAACACCTTTATCCCTCTAAAAAATGTTTTCAGGCAATAATTCTCGATAATATCAAGCCGATCAGATTTTTTCCCCTTTGTGGGCCCCATACTTATGGGGCTTATGCCCTTATAAAAAAAAAATTCGGACTTTTCTCTTAAGGTTCAAACTAATCAGGTTTGACTATTTTGAGGACCTATGGCCCCAAATTTGAATTATTTTTGTATTTTAGGGTCTTTGGCCTAGGGGCTTAAGGATGTAAGTATCGATCCAATCGGCTGAAAAACTTCTATCATTTTATTGAGCCGTCTGCCCTCCTATCGCCTTCAACACTTAAGAAGGGCACTAGAACTTTCAGTTTCTAATCGAATGAGACCCCTCTTAAGTTTCGACGGCCGACACTTCCATACGAAGTGACTGGAAAAAATAATACGTGGGAGGCATTAGGCTCTTTAACGTTTAAGTATTGTCTTTAATAACGAATAGAATTACAAACCCAGTCAAGGCCATAGCCAGGATAATTGTTCGGAGGGGGGGGGAGTACTAAAAACTTTAAAAACCCATCCAAAATTTGTTTATATGGATTTTTGTTACCTTTTCGTGAGTTGGACTATTTTTTTTTTGGGGGGGGGATCAAACCCTCTGACCCCCCCCCCCCCTGGATGCGGCCTTGAACACAATGTATGCTATTGGTAATAAGCTGAGAATCCTTGACTGTTAAGAGCGTAACCCATCTTAGGGGTTACTTGTGCTTTCTTAAAATCAATATTTATTCGCAATAATGTTCTGATACTCTTTGTTAAACAGAGTTTTAGATTTCATGGCTTTGGTCAAGCCAAACTTCTTCCCTCACTAAAAGTCTGTATCTGCAAAGTTTCAGCTCGCCCGCCTAAACTCAAAGCATATCATCTGAAAAAGAAATTGGGTCTTGTATTAGCTTGTCTTTATAGGTAAACTTCTCCTGCTATTTCGATTGCTGATGTCTGAGATATAGCTAAGTTTTTTGCTTTTGGATTTATTTTTGTTCAAACACATTATTTGCTATCAATATCTATGCAAATTAATATATTTTAAAACTGCAGTTGCTAAAAAATTTTTTTATGTAATGTATTTTAGTTATGGTCAGCAGAGCTATGGGTCTCGCATCCTTTTTTTTATTATTGTCAGAAAGATAAAAAGTACGTCTTTGGGACACTACCTCTTGCGTATAGGAGATTTTATACCTAAAACCTTCAAAGATTTGTCACGAGCAAAAATGTTGAGGTGGCTCCTCATTCAAAATAGGGTGGTAGTCGGTAGATAAACCTTTGGGATGGTTTTCTGTACTTTAAGGTAAATTTTCAACGTATTTCACTCACTATTTTTCTTTTCGATTTATTCCTACTTTCATCTACTAGATTTTAAATATATTTGATTTGAATAATTTTGTTGCCTGTTTAAAAACAACGTTCCCTTAAAAATCCTTTCTTTTTTTTCTAACACTCCCTTATGCTAGCAGAAGTTGATTTGAGTCAATTATAAGCAAAACTCTTGAGACCTGTTTCCGGTTGAAAAGTTAATTTTCACTAATTTACCTTCAAGGCAATTACAAATTGGCTAAGGAATTTTTTTTTAACCCAATCCTGTTTTTTTCGACTTCTAAATCAGCCGTTTTGATTTTGATCTTTTTTTTGATTAATTTTAATCGACCGCTTTTATAAAAAAAAAATTCAGCAGTAAACTTCCTTACTTGTTATCTTCGTTGAAAATATAATTGAGCGGCTACAGCCCTGTCTAGAAAAGTTGCTTTGGGGCTGTACCTCCACTCATCTCTACTTGTGAGGCTTGAAAGGCTCTAGGGAGACTGGTCTGAAACATCGAATATATTTTTTATAACTTCTGCCTGCTTTTTATAACTTATAAGTGCTCGGAAGCAGCTTTAGTAAGATGTTTCTCAGGTTGATTTATGTCGAATTTCGATGTGTTTTGTTGTTTATGTGGAATCAATTTTTGTAGAATGTTTGTAGCTTAAAAGTAGAAATGTAGAGGGAGGAACTCGGAAAAACATTCATGAATTTTAATTTGGGCCTTCGATCAATCCATGTAGGCCTACGTTTTTATTCACATTCCACAAAATAATTCCATGCTCATGCAAAGTAAGTGTTCTGAAGGGAATGAAGAGAAGGGCTTAGCAATTTTAAAAGTCTTTTATTACTGTAGGTTGTAAATCCATTTCAGAAAGTTTCACTGATACAACGTTAAAATTCCTCAAAATAGCAAAAAAAAAGTCTCAATTATCTTTGGTCAAGCTATTTAATTACAATTGTATATCCTTTTTGCAAATTTTATCAATTTTCGCATTATACATGTAATATAAAATATCTCAATTTTTGCATTCTACGTCTACGTCTATGTGATATTCGGCCTTCTTCGGTTCTGTTTTTTTCCTTTTGTATTTAAGTTTTTTTTATTTTTGACATTTTGTGTTTTGTTTCGGTCTTTTTCGACATTTTCATTTTTCAGGGAACATTATTTGGAGAAGATTGCTATTTATCTTTCCCGATGTGGTCTTCAGTCGAATAGTGAGCTGCTTGAAAAAGGGTATCCAGACCTTGGTTGGGATCCAGTAGAAGGAGAAAGATACCTTGATTTCCTCCGTTTTTGTGTTTGGGTAAACGGTATGTCCACGAACGTTTTTTAATCACTTTGATTTACTTTCAGTCCCGTACGCCTTACATACTTATGCATGAACTTGATCTGTCCACTTTTTTTTCTCAATTCTGTCTTAAAGTGGAAATAAATTTTATCAAAATTTTACGGGTACATTTTATTCTTTTCTTTTAGGATTTACGTACGAAAAAGTATCAGTATCATGGTGGGCACCTGAATTATGTGGCTTCATCTTGGTATATAATAAATAAAATTATTCCTGGTAGTTTTGGGACAATTGCCTAAACTGAAAAAAACTGACTTCAAGGGTCTTAAATATGACAACTATTATCCTTCGTTTGAATATAAGAACTCGTGCTCAACAAACTACGTATAATCGTCACTTTTTAATGAAACGTACTGACCGTATGTAAGTTCTGTAATGAGATGTACTCGCCTGCCTTTAGGGTTCAGGCAAAATAAAGGAGAAAATTATATTCTTATTTTTACGCCTTTCAAGCGATAGACTCTGGTTGTGAAATCATTCTGGGAAAACAGTTACCTGATATTTAGTATCACGTGATTATTTTCAGATTAGTGATAGCTAAGGTGTTATGGACAAATACTATTTATATGAAGTAAGATTGCAATGTAAAAGAAAACTTCTAATTTCTCTTTTCTGTTTTATACAAGCAACCCACTGGGCTAAAATTTAGACGTTTTCTTTTTTTAATTGTTTTAAATATCTATTAAGTAATTGCTTTTAGTTACGACAATTCAATATCTGGCGTGTATCAGGAGTGAAACTCAAATTAATTGTAATGTCTTTCACCTTTATTTGTCTTGATTGGCTTCAGGAGTTTTCTTAATAAGGAAAGTTTTGTTTAAATCTACTTTTACTTGGTATTTTCAGGCGAAAGTGTCGAAGAAAATGCAAATCTTGTTATTCGACTCCTTATTCGTCGACCAGAGTGTCTTGGACCGGCTTTAAGAGGAGAAGGAGAGGGTTTGCTTCAAGCCATTGTGGAAGCAAATAAGGTATATACTTTCAGTAGTTGCTACTCAGATTTTCCAGGAAGTTGAATTTATTCTTTCGCTTAGTTCATTACTGAATAACTATATTTTATCATACTTCGCTGGAGGGACTTCATTTACATTAGACTTGTAGAATCCCACCCTCTCACATAAGGGCTGAAAAAAACTTACAAAGTTTCTTGCCAAAAATGGATAAAATCTTAAAAAATACCTGAAATTGAGCTTTCCCGTAGTTTCACCATCTCCGTAAGGATTTGAATCTTGCCGCTCCCGCAAAGTGAATTTGAAATGGTGCCTCAGGTGAGCCATAATGGTTATGTCGAGTGAATTTTGTTGGCAATTTTGAAGGGGTTTTATCATATATCATTGGTGGGTTTTGTATAAATGAAAACCTTTACCGAAAAAGGTTAGAAAATCCTCTAAGTTAGTTCCCCTACATAGAGTCTTGTAGATACAGTTCAAGGCTTTATCTGTATCTTGGAGCAACGCTACTGCTGAATTATTTTTTAAGTGGTCAACAGCTAGATAAAGATATTAAAATTTGAAACTTCTTTCAGTAATAGGCATCATGAGACAAAAAAAGAGTTCCTACATCCGTGGAATAAAAAAAGTAATTAAAGATCATAAAATTTCTAGTCAGCCCCCTTACCCCTTCCTCCTCCTATAATTTTGCATTAAAAATATGTAATTAGAAGACGGTGCTTAGGCTCTACTGCATATATATAATGTCAGTCATCGATTGTTGAAGTATGGGAAATTTTGACCTGTTATTTGCTTCGTCATCATTAGGCTTGATATTTTCTGGACGCTTGGCGATTTCATTTTTTGCTCATATTTTGGCAGAGAATTTGGATTCAAATAAGCTTGTTGAGGACGCGACAAAGAACAGATCGGAACATTGCTTTGAGGGCAGACACAATGTAAACACTATGAGGGAAGGGGGGATCTCTAAATTCTTGTCCTCAGGACATCTACCAGAAGATGTTGTCGACCGAACCTATTTCGATGTAAAAGTTGTGTCCTTGTTATGTCCTTTGGGGATCAGGATTTGATTAATGTCTTGAGGAAGAGAATGGAGAATGTTCCTTAAATTCTTGTCATCATGTTATTATCTGCCAGAATGGTTTATTGGATCTCAACCAAATTTGGTCAAAATAAAAGTGTCCTGATTTGGCCTCTATAAGGGAAAACTCCTTAGATTGTTTTATCAGGACATGCACCAGAAGGTGTTATCATATCCCAACCAAACCTGGTGGGAAGTAAGGGTATGGCTTCTAGTTCATTCAGTGATATTCAGGGTCCAGGCCCGATCCTAACTATGTGGGGAAGTGGTGAAGAGGGCTATAAGTTCTTGTAGTGAGGGGATTTACCAGAAAAGTTGTCGGATTTCAACAAAACCAGATGGTAAGCGAGAGCTATTTTTCATGGTTTGCCTTTTCAGGGTCTTTCCGAATTCATGAGAGGTAAAAGCGTCTCGTTTTGTCTTTTCAGGGTCAACGGTACTTGATGAGAGGTAACAGTTTTCGTCCTTCTTGGGTTTTTCAGAGCTCAAGGGTGAATCTGACTTCTTTGGTGGAAGGGAGTCCTTAAATCTGAATTAGTAGGATATGTATTGAATGCGGTTGTATTGTTTTGCCAACACTTAATCATTTATAGCAGTTGATGTCCTACTTTTTCCTTTTCGAGTCCCGTCACTGACTTGACCCCTGTTGGAGAAGAGAAAGGGTAGTCTCTGAATTCTTGCCTACATCTGATCTCAAAGTTATGCCTGTTTAGAGCCTGTTTTGATTTGACTGCTGTTTGGAGGTTGGAGACGGTTTCCAAAGTATCATATTATCAACCAACTACTTGGTGGGCGGAGGTTAGCCATACCTGCTGCAACAGTCACAGTTATAGTTTTGCGTGTATGCGCTTCATCTGGCTTCCACGAGGGTAGGATTATGTTGCTGTCATTCGTATCCATCAAACTCTGGTTAAATTGGATGAGAATATCAGTCAGGGTTAAACTTTTGTCTCTAATTCCTTCAATCTGATACATTACCTTTTAAAGCATTTGCTTCTAGAAGGAAATACCGCAGATCAGCCGTTTTAGTGACGGTCCATAGCCACAGAAAATTGTTTAGGCTTGCTTACATTATCAAATAAAAGATACTTTGGGACTACAGAGATGTGTAAAAAATGTCTTCTGTGCATTCGTTTTATCAGTGCTTCATTGCAGGTCAGGTTTTTCATAAGCTTCGTGACTTATTATCTTAAAATATCGTCTTTGGGAGATCGAGAAATTTCCCATCATTTAGAAATCTCTGCTTTGAGTCTTTCAGTCAAATTTTTGTTAATTACCTGACCATTCTTTACTTACCTTCTTCTTGAATGGGACGTCGAATTTTGAACAGTCTTTCAGCACCCTTGCTCTAGCATGTAGCTGCTAACAGACGGAATTAGTTGGCCTCCGAGACTATTTGTTGTTGTCTAGTGGGCATGGGCAAAAGGTCTTACAAATTATAGTTTTAAATGTATATCCAGTAATGACGTTACATCTATTATTCTACACGGTATTACTCTTATTTTGAGCTTCTGAAGTCCTTTAGAATAAGATTTGTGTTTGAGACTGCATAGAAATGTAGTGGGACGAGGATGGACATCTTCTAATTTCACTCTGGCTTTCTGGATTGGTGGAACGCCTAGAGCCAAAACAGAATAGAGGTTGAGTTACTATAGAGAAGAATGTATAGGATTACTTGCCTAGGATGCTACTAGGATGGAGGGGAACTTATTTGACTATCTATAAGATAACTATAGTATTTGGTATAGCTACGAAAAAAAATCAGTAACCTTATTAATTCTTGATGATCAAGAAATGATAGAATAGATTTTCTCCCTGACTTGTCTCATTTGATAAATAAATAGTGTTGTCCCTATAGCTTTAGTAAAATTAAATTATTTATTATAAACGTTGATATCGTCGTTCTCCGCAGAATTGTTATCTTGTAAGTTTTTAGTTTTCTTTACGCTTATGTCCTATACTCAGCTCTATATATTCATGTCTATATAGACAGCATAAATAAAATATTGAAATATATCCAAGCTATATTTCTTCCACTTTTTAAATTTATTTTTGTTTCAGCTTCTTATATTTTGAGTGTTTACGTGATATATCATATTTGACTTAAAAGTAAGAAAAATTTGCTTATTTGTTCAAGCTGTTCTATGCTTTGCAATTTTTTTACGACTTGATATTTTGTGATGCAATGTTTCTTTTTTGTTAGGATTTGAGGACAAACCTACTGATATTGTAAGGATTATTTTTTACAATTGTAGTACAGACCAAGAGATTTCACTGAATAAACAGTAGCATAGCCTAAGAATTGAGTCATTCCTTACAATCACCTCTTTTAGGAGGAATGAGTCTACATTATTGTAGGCTAAAGGTGGCAGTCAAATTTAATGGACACTACAAATCAAAAAAAATTCTTGCCTTTAGCACACATAATACCGTTCGTCACTGAAATGACAAGAATGATTATACTTTATTTCGTTGTATTAATTCCTGCTTCATTTTGGCTAGCCTTTAACATATTTAACAGTAACCCTTTTTGTCTAATTTTTATATTCATTTGCTTTCTATTTATTTTCAAGATGTCCGAAAGAATTCAAGCAATGCGACAACAGACTGAAGATGGTGGATATATTGATAACACATTGAATCACCCATTACCAGCTGGAGATGAAGACGAGGATTATATTGACACTGGTGCTGCTATACTGAACTTTTATTGCACTTTGGTTGATCTGTTAGGTAGATGTGCTCCCGATGCTGCAATAATCGCACAGGTTCAATTTTTGCTCTTAATTATTTTCCTTGATAAACTTGCCTACTGGAATTCTAATTGAAAAATAGGAAAAAAATTGGGGTGAAATCCCGATTGACTAAATCCTAATCAACAGTCCGTACTTAGGGCTCTTCAGTTACAAGTTTACGAAGTTTTCATATTCCTAAAGTGTGTTAAATAACACATTAAGTTGATGCAAAAAAGTTTAAACCTTGAGTGGGAGAGAAATATCATTAAATTGTTCCATTGATCTATTATTTTTTTAATGGAGTGGTTTTCCCTGAGGCTAGGGGCAGTGAGGTGTTTGTTTAGCCTTTTTTTGAAAAACGAGAGGGAAGGCGTTGTCAGAGAGTAGGAGCAGTGGCCACTCTGTGTATTATGTTTTAACAACGTAAAAACGTAAATACTATGGTTCTCAGCGTCTAGTATTTTGATTAAGTGAGATTTATGTTCATTTGGTGATGAAACCATTAAGCCTGAAACTTGAACTTGATAGAAGGCCAGTAAACACACAATTTTCATCTTAGGCCATATATTATCGTATATATCGTAAAATTGAAGAAATTTTCCTTAATATAAAATGATACGGCAATTACTAAAAGTCATTTTTTTTAATATTTACACAAATCTTAATAACACAGAGTAAATAATCACCCGAAGTAGCTAGCCTACATGCATTATAAATTCACAATACCATAAAATATGTTCTATTTACTTGGGTATACATCAGTTATGTGTGTTTGTGTATTCTGGTTTTCTTCAAACTCATTAGTTAATATTTACCCGAACCTAAATAGTTGGAACTATCATTAGTTAATAGTGAGAGTTTTACAACTTGCTCTGTTTTGTAGGGAAAGAACGAATCTTTGCGCGCCCGTGCTATTTTACGTTCCCTTGTCCCCTTAGAAGACCTCCGTGGAGTGCTTAGTGTGAAGTTTACTCTTCAAAACCCGCCAATAGGAGAAGATGGTCCTCAGTCTGATATGCCTAGTGGCCTGATTCCTGCACACAAACAGAGTGTGGTTCTATTCTTGGAGCGTGTATACGGAATCGAAGACAAAGAGCTGTTCTTCAAATTGCTGGAAGATGCTTTCCTGCCTGACATGAGGGCAGCAACTGTTCTAGATAAGGTGAATCTAATTTTCCTGTAATCTTCCTCTTTTCTTGGAAATATTCTTTAAACAGAATACAACTTTCCGAAAACTAGCCTAAGCGTTTTTCTTAGTAATTCCATTGTTCTTATTTGAAACTTTGGCTACAATTTAGTGATGAAACAGCCCTCAACCACATTTATTTATATTCAGCTAGATATTTTAAAATTTTTCATTACACCTTGCGATGGTAGAAACAACATTATCAAACAGTTCGTGGTAACGAACTGTAAGTAAGGAGCGACCCGGCTCAATGGTAACCGAAACTCTAGAAAAACGGGTTTTTGATACCTATAGATATATCAAAAGAATCAGATTTCAATGCTGATTTCAAATATATAATTTTCATCAAGTTTAGTGCTACTCATCAAAAGTTACGCGCCTGAGAAAATTTGGCTGATTTTAAAAAAAAGGGGAAAGACCCCCTAAAAGTTATAGATCCTTAATGAAAATCACACCATCATATTCAGCGTATCAGAGAACCCTACTGTAGAGGTTTCAAGCTCCTATCTACAAAAATGTGGAATTTTACATTTTTTGCCAGAAGAAAGATCACGGATGCGTGTTTATTTGTTTGTTTGTTTTTTTTTGTTTTTTTTTTTCCCAGGGGGATCGTATCGACCCAGTGGTCCTAGAATATCGTGGGAGGGCTCATTGGAACGAAAATTAAAAGTTCTAGTGCCCTTTTTAAGTGACCGAAAAAAATGGAGGGCAACTAGGCCCCCTCCCACGCTTATTTTTTTCCCAAAGTCACCCGATCAAAATTTTGAGATAGCCATTTTGTTCAGCATGGTCGAAAATATGATAAATATGTCTTTTAGGATGACTTAGTCCCCCGAAGTTCCCAGAGGGAGGGCTAAAAGTTATGAACTTTACCCAATGTTAACATATAGTATTGGTTATTGGGAAGTATACAGAAGTTTTCAGGAAGTTTTTTTTCTGGTAGTGGGAGGGAAGGGTGTGTCGGTGGTTATGTTGGAGGATCTGTTCATGAAGGAAGTTTTCATGGGGGAAGGGAAATTGCCATGAAGGGGGTGCCGGACTTGCCAGCATTATTTATTGGTTATTGGGAAGTATACAACCATTTTCAGGAAGGATTTTTTCTGGAGGGGGGGGGGGAGGGGCTAGAGGAGGGGGTTAATCTGGAAAATATTTCCGTAGAGGATGTTTCTTTGGGGTAAGGGACATTTCTATGAAGGGGGCGCCGGATTTCCAAGCATTATTTAAAAAACCATCAGAAATTAAATAAAAAAAAACAAGTTTTTTCAACTGAAATGTAAGAAGGAATATTAGAACTTAAAACGAACAGAAATTATAAAGTATGTGAGGGGGTTCTCCCCCAAGTCAATACCTCGCTCTTTACGCTACAGTTTTTTTTAGTGCTTTCAAAAGAGCTATCTATTCTAATTAAACGGCCTTTGTGATTCAGGGGTTTGTGAATCAAAATTTTTTTTAACTTTTAACGTAAAGAGCGTGGTATTGACTAAGGGGAGAACCCCCTCATATACGTAATAACATATACGTAATAAAAAAAAACAATAAAAAAACAAGCGATACGGCTCAATAGTAATCGAAACTTTTAAAAACGGAATTTTGATGTCAATAAATGTATCAAAAGAATGTGTTTATAATGCTGATTCTAAATATATAAATTTTATTAAGTTTAGTATTACTCATCAAAGGCTACGAGCCTGAGAAAATTTACTCGATTTTTTAAAGAGGGGGGAAACATCCCTACAAGTGAAAGAATTTTAATGAAAATCACACCGTCAGATTCAGCGTATCAGAAAACCCTATTACATAGGTTTCAAGCTCATATCTGCAAAAATCTGCAACTTTGTATTTTTTGCCAGAAGAAAAATATACGAATATAGAAGTTAGTTACGTAAGTTAATTTGTAAAGACATCCATTTATCAAAAGAAAAGTAAATTTTTATGCAAATAAAAGCTGCATTAACTAAAAAACGATCAGAAATTCAATAAAAAAAAACAAGTTTTTTAAACTGAAAGTAAGGAGCGACATTAAAACTTAAAACGAACAGAAATTATTCCGTATATGAAAGGGGCTGTCCCCTCCTCAACGCCTCGCTCTTTACGCTAAAGTTTTTTATTGTTTTAAAAAATAAAGTTGTGAGACAGAGTCAAACTTTAGCGTAAAGAGCGAGGCGTGAGGAGGGGACAGCCCCTTTCATATACGGAATAATTTCTGTTCGTTTTAAGTTTTAATGTCGCTCCTTACTTTCAGTTTAAAAAACTTGTTTTTTTTTATTGAATTGCTATGAGACACGAAGTTTATAATGAACAAAGATTACTTGAAGAATCGACTCTATGTTCCATATTAGAAAAAAAAGTGCATTAAATTATATTAAAAGACATTTTGAAAATACTGATGTTTTTTAATCTTGTTACTGCTTATTATTAGGTATTGTTTGTGTTGTTAATTTGGGAAGTTTTTTAAATTTGTATTTGCTTTTATTATTCCTTTGGATCCTGAATTGAAATTTATTATCGGCCACTTCTGTTGTTCTGAATTTTTTTTTTTTTTTTGTTAACTAATAGGGGATTTATTGAGAAGTTGCAGCAAGTTACGCCAGGTGTATATTGAGGTTGCCATTTTTTATCTTTTTTTTCTATTAAGATGCCATTAAAACGAAATTATGTTGCCACTAAAATTTTTTCTGGGTCAAATATATTACTGAACAAAGTCAATATAAGATTCAAAATTATGTAAAAAAGGGTAGGAATCCCCTTCCCCCTACCTGCTAAAGAATGATCCAGAAGTTCCCTTCAGAATAAATAGAAAGATTATTGCCTCCGTTTTTCCCGTTTTCAATTAATGTGTAAAACATTCCATAAATAGCTCCAGGGAAACCGTACATCCAATTCGAGTTGTGTTTTTAAAACCACTACTGAGTTGGCTTGTAATTTGCAATGCTAAAATAAGGCATATCGATTCATTTTGAATAGTTGTTACTTCGAAGAATGCAGGCAACATAAAAATAGAATACTACTCAAAATAATGGTTTACTCCCTAGTAATTTATTTTGAAATAAGCAGATATTTTTTTTTTGTCTCAGCTGTAAATTATTCATTTTCCAGGTTCAAGGTGGTGAGTCAGACATGGGTCTTGCCTTGAACAGATACATTGGTAATGCAATTTTACCTTTGTTAATAAAACACGCAAAGTTTTATGCTGAAGCAGACAATTATGCAAGTTTATTAGATGCCACCCTGCACACGGTGTATCGACTCTCGAAAAACCGAATGCTTACCAAGGGTCAAAGAGACGCTGTTTCGGATTTCTTGATTGTATTGACAAGGTAAGTAAGAGGAACGATCAATTTTCAGGTTATAATTATCTTCCTACTAAATTCAATCTGGAGCAATGCTTAGTGTATATTCAAAGGGATTAAAAGATAAAAGACAAAGATCCTCTAGAGCCACTGATAGTGCAAAGGGCTTCGAATCGGCGTTTCACGTGCTGGATAGTTTATACAGGGACAGGTAGTAGGCCTATCGCACAACCTTGCGGCAGCGGGAATCGAACCCATGGACCACTATTTTCAGGTTAACCATCACTTCGTTGTGGTGCCACAAGGTGCACAGGTATTTCGCTCCAAAAAATCCCGATATGGAAATGGCCTGCGATATATGGAGATTGAAAATAATCTGGGACAGACAATCAACAAAAGTGGGAACGGGAACGGACTAATCTTGCTATTATTCCAGTGCCTCCTGGTATGCCATAATTGTTTGATGTAATTATAATGAGCTGTAATTTTAGCCTCGTTTACCAGAGTTTCAAAGCTCTGAAATACCTATAGGCTACCATCATCTGTCTGATGAGCCTTGATCGACAAAATATGGTTTTTTACATATTCTTTCTGTATTTTTATTAAACAAAATAAACTTATAAATCGTGGCCTGTCCCAGTAAATATGAACTTCAGGTAGGCGACGTCTAGAAAAGGATTAGCTCTTGGACTGGCTTTGTTGGAGTAAGACCTTGACATTTACCTTCTGGGTAATTTTGGAAAAACCAATAAGCATCTCCTAGCTAGAATACTTGATACCTTTCTTTTATGATATTAGTTCTATTGACCGCAAAAGCTGTTAAATTTCGCTTGTCTTTTTTTACAATTAGTACGAATAAAAAATGAAGATTCCTATCTCCTCTTTAATTTATGGAATCTTTAATGTCGTCTAAAAATACAAGCTTCGTAATAGAAGGCGCCAAAATTTAAAAATCAACTAATGCTGTTAGTTTTGCATTCTGCCATTTTGTTTCTTGTAAGCATAAAACCTTTATCGTCACCTTTATCAAGTGTAAAGGGATAAATGAAATTATTGACTAAATCCCACCATTTCAATACAGATAGTTTTTGTGTGCCCTAGCCGGCAAGTTTATCTTTATCACAAGAAAAGCAAAAAAAGAAACATTGACAAGTTATGACCAATTTTTTTTTCTATTTTTAACGCTTACTAGATAATTCCATGCTGTTGTAAGACTAAAATTTTGTTTAATTGATTTCTTTTTCAAGAAACAAAGAGTGCACTCGATGTCACAATGACCGTCAGACATTGTTTCTGCTTATTTATTGATAAAATCAATTTCGCGTTGAAAATAACAGGAAAAATATGCCCTGCATGTTCGCTATCAGCGTGTTATGCTGATAGCGAATCCTTCATACTAAGAAAATAACCTGTTTTACTGACTCTGTTCCAATCGAAAGTCGCATGAAGTGGATGTGAGTAGGAGTAATGTTTGCTTGGTGACAAGTTGCACAATTCAGAGGTCTCACTGGTCACCTGTGCAGGGAAAGAGGTTAAAATCTCAGAAGTTTTATGGTTTCTCCTTTTATTTTTTCATATAACTCATCTGTTTGTTCCGGTTTCTACTTTTTAAATTTTGCAAATCACTGTACTTGTTGAAACGTTATTGCATATGTATTACACTTTTTTATTGCATATAAAATGAAAAATCCAAGATAAAAAAAAAAAAAAAAAATTACGGAATACATGGCTTTAGGTTGTAGACAGCCGCCAAAAGTATTGAAAAACAGCGTTTTTATTTATTTTATTTTTTATTATTAAAACAGAGAGATGCAGCCCTCTATGCTACTGAAGCTACTTCGAAAACTGACAATTGACGTTTCTAACCTTACGGAGTATACAACGGTGGCTCTTCGTCTGTTGACATTGCACTACGATAGATGTAGCAAGTACTATGCTCATTCTGGTGGCCAAGGAACATACGGCTCTTCGAGCGAAGAAGAAAAGAAACTCACAATGATGCTTTTCTCGAACATATTCGATTCTCTGTCAAGGATGGTAATTAAAGCTTATGTATATAAATTCTTTTTGGCGTTCAAGGTCCTCCTCTCCTTTATATATATAGGATATTTCATTCGAACTATTCGAATTTAGCCATCTGTAATTAACTCTATGAAAAAAGTACCACTATTATGATTCAGTATTAGAATTCATCGTCAGAACATGATATATTGACGAAAATATATGTAAAAAACAATGGTTCGACGGTCCCAAAGAAGGCACCTTAGTACTTTGGGCTTGGTAAAAAGACATGTCATGTAGCCAGCTGACGAGAAAAGAAATATATGTGAGAGCTCACATGAGCTAAAAAGATATCTGAGCTCCTCTAGCATGCGAGAGTCCATATGCTATAACTTTGGGGAAGTTTTTATGTTTTGGTTGATTGCCTCAACTAAGTAAAACTTTGTATCTGCCATTAGT
>CM051263.1:41160585-41335585 GCA_027921565.1 Artemia sinica | reverse complement strand
CTACTGCCAACTACATCCTTCGCCCTGTATCCAAGTATGTGACTCGGACTTTACTAAAAACAGTTTATAATCGATCGATCGTTTTGGCTATGAAAATTAAACACGGTTTAGTAGGATAACTATTGTATTTCCAAATTTAGCTTTTAAACATATATTGCAACCATAGTCTTTCAGCAAAAAAAAAAAAAAAAAAAACAGTAGTTTTTTTCCATTGCTCTTGAAGATCATAATAGGACAAAACCGCAGTTTCTTAATGGTTTATATAGTTCTGATTGGTTGAAATGTCTAACTTACATTGGAAAAAAAGAATAAGAGGGAATTCAGTGTCAAAAGACGTAGAGTCTGTTCTTTCAAGCGCTGCAAATTTCTGAAACGCATTCTCAACTTGGGTAAGCCAAACCAGCATTTGATTTAGAGGTGTTACAGCTTATTTTTGAGAGGCCTAATTAAAGGTACGGCCTTGCATAACAGTTATATTTGCAAAATTATATATTTATCTATGGATTGCTACATTACATTTTGGCTTCTGGCCCTAAAACTGTAACCTGGTTGGCTGTGCCACGAAGTTTGGTGCTGAGTGTCTACTTTGAAGCTTAAAATTGCCCGTTTGGATAACAACAGTTTTGGAAGTTTAAGGATGCACCCTCATGCGATATTAATGAATTTGTTCAAACTAGAATTTTTGGATACCTTTTAGGAGGTGTAAACTTCCTAATCTACTTTCTTAAAGGTTTTGGCCTTCATTGGCGATTTTGAGATTTCATCTTATATATCCGCCAATCTTATATTTCTTTCCTCGTTTTTTAGGAAAAAGACCGATATAGAGATCCTATTCGTGATGCAGTAAAAGCTGTACTTGCAGTTGGCTGGACAGTAGAGCATGTTGATTTTGATGCTGCAAATCGAAATCCTGCCACAAGCTTAATGGTAAGTTTTGAAAATATATGCTAGTTAACACCAAATACGTATCAGTTTAATCTTCTTTTTTTTATGAAGCAGTTCATTAAGATCAAAATCGAATATAATATTACATACTAGCTAAACGAGTATGTACAATATTTATATCAGTAAACGTGTTAAAAATAACTAAATATTAAAGGTAATAAAGCAAAAAGAATAAACAACAAAAAAAAATAAATCAAATTAGCAAATGCTACTTGTGCGCACGTCCTGTGGATGAAGGATGGCATATTGCTAAAAATTGTACTTTTCGGCCAACCGTCTAGGGCTCGACGGAAAGCTGGTTGTCCGCAATTGGAGTGAGAGTATGTCATAAAGAAATATTTAAGGGAAATGGGAACTTCCTGGGAGAGTGTAAAGAGCGAGGCTTTGAATAGATAAGGAGTACACTTTTCGTAAAATATCCAAAAGGCCATAATACTTTCATTCTTGTTCTGGAAAAAAAGAATAAATTGAAAATGTATTTACGGGTATTATACATATTTATAGTCATGTATAAATGTATATATATTTACAAAAATATCTTTTTTAACAAAATATATTTATGGAAATTAAACTCTAAATGAACTAGCCAAGTTCGACGCACTTTTAAGTTTTTAGATATTTCAGTATCTAGATTCAAAGATATATGTAAAACCAGTAAGGAACCAGTCAATTTAATTAGAAAAATATATAGCAAAAAAGTGTTCAACTAGGGGTAACCAATAAGGCGTGAAGCATAAGACAATGTTGGAGAGAAAGGGATCAACATCATCTAGCCTCTTCAAGCAAAACTGTATTGCTTCTTTCTGTTTTTAGTTCAACTCTGACTGTCATAAATTTCGCGGTAAATATTTACCAAATCATATTATTGAGTTATGACTAAAGTGAATATACCACTCAATGCTTTTTTTATGCTCTTTACGAATATAATAATCATTTTTGTCGAAAATGAATTTTAGCCCCCACCCCTATATATACCAATTCAGGGTATATATTTGCACATTAGGGGGGGTGGGGGTAATTTTATTTCTGATGTAAATGAGAGGTAAGTTCAAACTTTCCCCCACCCCCCTAATGTGCAAATATATACCCTGAATTGGTATATATAGGGATGGGGGCTAAAATTCATTTCCGACAAAAATGATGATTATATTTGTAAAGAGCATAAAAAAAGGCATTGAGTCGTAACTTTAGTCGTAACTCAATAATATAGTTTGGTAAATATTTACCAATTTTGTAGGCCCTACTACTTTGTATTTGTCCTGTGACCGTGCCGTGTGCCCTTCAAGACAGTGACAATCAATCTTTACTTTCAAATATATTAGCTATATAACCAATGTACTTTGAATATATTATGAAATAAGGGCTTGTAAAATCAGGTTGGTCTTAGAAACTGGCTACTTCTTTGGGAATTAAGCTGGTAAGATAACATATAGCGAACAAAGAGTATATCACTCAAGGGATGGAACATAAGCACACAGAAAAAGATTGTTTCAGAATAGTGTAAACAAATCATAACTTGAAAATAAGAAAATTACATAAAAATTATAAATGAAAAAGAATCAAGGCAGGGCCAATCAAGATAAATCTAGAAAAAAGATACCCTCTCTTTTAAATAAGGTATTTAAAGGAAGCATGCTGTTGATATGCATAGATAAACTCAGGAAGGTAATATTGTCAACGATTATGCCAAATTTGTCCTGATCTTAGTTACAAATGTTGAGAAGTGTGATGAGAATGGAATCCAAATTTCAGTTGAAAATTTAATTGTCTTGCATTGATTAATTTCAAGATTCGTGGTGCCATCAGTTACTTAGTGTTGTACTGCTAGTCTTAGTAGAATTGTAGGAAGCTTTTTATTCTGATGATATTTCGCTATTCTTGTGAGTTTCGGCCACTTGTATTGGTGGTTAGCACAATGTTGCTTATTAAGATACCGCCCAATCGCCTTGTACGTTCCTCAGCAAGGATGGTAATAACCATCAGCTACGTCTGGACGCAGCTGAAGGTCTATTACCTTGCAGAACCTGTCGTACCTTCACTCTGGAGACAGGGTCGCTTTTTCCTGTGTAGCTATGGAGAACCAATTGCCCGTGTACATAATAATAGTATTTTGTTTTTCATTGAAAAAATAGCTCTTTTTTTAGAAAAAAAAATGGATATTATGGAAGCATTGGAATACTAATGGATACTAATTGGAAGCATTTCGTAATGTATTTATAGTGTCTTCCTCCCTTTCCCCTGCTTAGTTTTCTGTTTAATTCCTTAATCCTTGTTAAAAAATAATGATAATAATGCATATCTTTGGAGAGTTTTAACCTTCTGTATTTATAGCAAATTCTTTCTTCTATTATTGCTCTCAAAAAAGGTATGATTTGTATGTGTTTGTTTGGCAACGGATTCAATATTAAACAAAAAATACTATAGAAACTTGGAACCTCTATGAGATTTAAGGAATCTCATGCTAAAAAAAGAACTCACAGAAGAAGAAGTCTAAAAAAAAGACAAGATCTTGTGTACAGAATAAACGGAAACAGTATATGCAATATTTTACTTTGCAGTATTTTTAGAAGTTAAGAATAAATGTGTACTTTTAAATACTTTCTTAGACCACACTGGCTTTACATGACATATGAAGCTAAGAGAGGAAAGGAAATAATAAATGAAAAATAAAACCAAAAAAGGTGAGAAAACGAGGATTTTGTCAGTTAGTGGCAAAAATATGAAGACGAAAAACAAGCAAATATTTCGACAAGGACCTCCGAAAAGTCATCCTCAGTGCTAAACAAAAAAAAAAAAAAAATATATATATAACCTTTTGGAGTTTACTGTACCAGATACGAACAGACACTGAATGAAAGACCAAGCCGAAACCAATGAAAGACACTATTTACCAAATATATTGAGCAAGAATGTTTTGCCTCGCGATACTTTTTGCTTGTCTGCAAATTCGGTTTTCATTAGGTATGCAAATAGGTTCTCTTAAGTTTGACTTAGTGCAAATATCAACTGAGTCTTTTAGTATTAAATTGTTATAAATTGGGCTTAATGAAATGTCTCCGGTGTCTCTATTTATAGCCACATTTCTGTTTATATATTTTTTTTATCTCAATTACCTCTTTAAAAGATTGCGGTAGGCTATTTACATTAGATATTAAGGTTGCCTCCTCAAAAAGAACAAGATGTGTAGGATTTTCGAAGATATGCTTGGCCAAGGCAGAATCAAAGTTGTTATTTTTTTTTTCAATCTCAGGGACTTATCTATTGAAATTTTATGTTCATGCAAACGTTCACCAAGTTGTTGATGGTACCTACCAATGTAAAATTTCCCACATGAATATGGGACTATGTAGATACCACATAGTTCGTCATGTTCGTAGATACATTCATAGTTCGTCATTTGGTTACCTGTAGACACCGCTCTTAGCTTCATGTGTCGTGTATTTTTAAAAGCTGTTGACAAATATGTGAAAAGTTAACCCATTCCACATGTCACTATTTTCATTTTGCAACTTAGTTTTCAGCGTTACCCATAATTTTATGAGAAATAAAATTTGGTGTTTTATTGATATTTTCATTAGAATCTTACGTGAAATAGTTCTGCTTCGGTTAAATGGATAATTTTTATAGTAGCATGGTATTTCTACCGATTGTTGTTAGCTATTATTACCCTTTTTCTTACAGGATGCAGGGAATGACCCTCATGCTTACAACCCCAGACCTGTGGACATGACGAACTTGACATTGAGCAGGGAAATGCAGAATCTTGCTGAGCGTCTGTCTGAAAACGCTCACGATATCTGGGCTAAAAAGAAAAAAGATGAAATTGAAGCTTGCGGTACGAACTTGTCAATATTTCTTTTCTGGGTTCTAGGTGTGTTTTTAAATACAAATGGGTGTGATGAGAATGAGAGTTGCTTTAGTGAAAACTGAAAAATAAGCCACATAGTACCATAAAGGTAAAGATATACTAAGAAAATTGCCCCGTTTCTGTGGATGCTTGAATTATGCAGGCTTATCTTAGTTTTGACAAGATTTTGAAGAAACTGAATTTCAGCTGGGGGGGGGGCAGATGTTGTAGGGGGAACATCAAGTCGCGAATTTTGGAAATTTGGACGTTTCGGATTTAAAAAAAAAAGAAGTGATTTTTTTGTCTCAAATTGATGGCAAATTTTTAAAGTTATGGTGGCTGTTGATAGTTTCGAACGGTATCAAATACAGCCAAAAAGTTACATGTTGCCCTGTTTGGTAAATACAGTCTTTCCATTTTCTTGTAAAGTTTCAGTTTGACTATTTGATTGTTTTGTTTAGTTTTATTAGAGAATCCATGCTCTGAGACTATTTTCAGCTTGACTTTCATTAATCCATTAATTCGTTTTCTGCATATGTAATGGAAAGGCTCTAAGAAATTAAACTGCGAGAAGAAAACATAGCTTAACTATTCCTCCTCCAATCAGAACCCCTGAATTTGAATTACTGTTTTAAGTTTGGTTTTCTGTTTATCTCAGGTTTTCTATTGTATTTATTCTAGGTGGTGGAATCCATCCCCAAATGGTTCCCTACGATTTGCTGACCGATAAAGAGAAGCGTAAAGATAGAGAGCGGTCTCAAGAATTGCTCAAATACCTTCAATTTATGGGCTATAAATTACAAAGGTAAATTTCTCATCAGTTCCGCTTTTGATATGATTAAACTGTATAAGTCGAAACGACTAATTGGACCATTGTCAAAATACCTGCATGCTATGCCTACTATTAGTTCTTCTATGAATTTAGAATTTTTCTGAAATTTGAAATTAAATAATAGAAAAACTTACTATTATATGAATCAGTATGAAGTAATATGTAAAATTTGAATTTTTAACTAGAATTTGTCAAAATTGAGTATGTGGCGTAAGAAGGACAGAGCAGCTTCCCAAAGCCTTTTGGTTGTGTTTCCCACTGAAACTTCAAAATTACATGCAAAAGACTGGTTAAATTTTAATCAAAAACACAATTCTAGTTTCAAATTGATTCTTTAATAGGCTTGTCAGTAACCTAGGTTGCGAAAAAAAAGATTGCGCAGATAGCTTAGAAATACCGAAAATTTGCATTTGAATTCGCAAATAACGTTAACTTTAGACGACGGGCATTTTGGGGCGTTTAACGATTAGAATAGCTGTACAAACTTTGTTTTTACTGTCAAGTGGGTAGCACCAAGCAGATATTTCAATATCTGAATGACTTTTGGTTGGTTTTGGTCATCTACATAAAAATTGAAATTATAAATAGAACAATGTGTTAAACAAGTTGGTAAGGTAGCTTTTAAGTATCTTGCAAAATATACAAGTACACTTTGCCGTGAATTTTTTCGAGTATACATTTGTTTGTTTAGCGTGTGATAACACAAACTTTACCTTGCATGCAGAGCTTGAGTGATTTTGTTTTGGGAGGAGTTAGTGGTAGCAACTGTAGATCCTGTTTAGGGATACTACCATGACCTTAGCTGAGAATATATGCTTGGTCATTGGCCGTTCCTGGTCTTATGAAACAATGTTACACCTGGTCAATACTTGTATTGTGTGTAGGATGGCCAACCATAAATGTGAAAACTATGTACATGTTGAGAATGGCATCCAGTCATAAAATATTTCATACCACAGTAGATTTTGCTATTAAAATTTAATTAGCGACTTAATTTGGCTTAGAAAAACCCTAGTAAGACCTATTGCCTGAATCATTTGCGGTCGAAAATATTTAAGATCATAAATAGAACATAATGCTTAAGTTACTGGAGTAGTTCTCAGTTATTTTCTAAGCCAAGGCCGTATCCGGGGGTGGGGTGGTTTGAACCCCGCCCCCCCTGAAATGTTTGTCCGACTCGTAAAAACGAAACAAAATGAACACAAACAAAATTTGTTTGCGTTTTTTGAAGTTTTTTTTCCTAACCTTTCCCCCCGAAAAAAAATCCTTTTGTTACCCTCACCCCCCCGAAAAATGTCCTGGCTGCGGCCCTGATACAAGCTTTCGTGAATTAATACATTTTACTTTGAAACGACTTGTATATAATTGTTTTTACAATGCTATATACAACATAAAGTTATGCTGCATGGTTTGCTAAAATCTATAAAAATCAAACAGCTTCAAATCACACCCGTTTAGCCGACTCATTAAGGCAAATTACTATGCGGTTAATAACAAATATTATTCGAAATTCATACTGGGGCATGGCCAATGTGTATATATAGGAATCTGACGCAAATGTGTAAGATTTCACTCTCGTTCCTTGAGAGCTATCTGTGCGTTATTTTGGTGGAGCAATTGTTCTTTTTGGAGATCGGTTCACTTGGGCAAATACATAATTAATTGTGGTTGTTTTTTTTTTACCGTTTTTTTTTTTTTACCAAGCTTGCTGAACTTGCTAGTGAAAAGCCAGGCATATGCTTACTCTAGTGGTTTTCCATCCAACTTTTAGTCCTGGCTGTCGATGGATATTTCAACCGTGAACAAATCTTTACAGGTTAAGTAGACAACAGCATCAGCAACAAGGAGACGAAACTCTGATGAATGTTGAAGCTCGTACGGAAACTCGGTTTGCTTATTCACTTCTTGAAAAGCTTATTAAATACTTGGATATTGCTTCTCTGAATATGAAGCACCTGAAACCATCTTCCAACTTTAGTTTGCGCAGCACCTTTAAGCCGTCAACAAGAGACGTGAAATTTTTTACCAAGGTATTTATCTTTTTCTTTCCAATAGGATTATCCGTCTTTAAGCAGTTATGGTTTAATGTTCTTATTTGCAATGTACCTCAATATCTGTATGTATTCATATTAAAATTTAAATTTTTAATTTTTCATCAAGGTATTTTTCTTTTTCTTTTCAATATGATTATCCGTCCTTAAGCAGTTATGGTTTAATGTTCTTATTTGTAATGTACCTCAATATCTGTATGCATTCATATTAAACTTTAAATTTTTAATTTTTCATCAAGGTATTTTTCTTTTTCTTTTTAATATGATTATCCGCCTTTAAACAGTTATGGTTTAATATTCTTATTTGTAATGTACCTCAATATATGTATGTTAAACTTTAAATTTTTAGTTATATATAGTTGAAATATGTTCAGTTAGCTACGACAAGGGTTAAGTTAAACCTTAACCATATTGCACTTATAAACTGATACAGTTAAAGAAAATGATGGTATTGTCCATCCAAGGTCATTTAAAAATAATGTGTCTCATCTTTACCAAAATTCTTTTCCCGCTTATCTACTCCTCATTTTGGTAATCGTGCCCATTCATCCCCATTTCGAAGGAGACACTATAATAACAAAAAGGTGTTATCATTTCATTCCTCGTTCAGCGCTCTTCTCAGACATAATGGTCTCTATTTTTAAAACCGTGCCCCCCTCCCGCTCGTAAAGTGGCTAGATATTGCCCTGGGCTAAAAACACAATCATACAATTTTTAAAATGAAAAATATTTCTATTAATTGAAGGTTTGACTTCGCTATAATTCATGGTTTGACCAGAATTTTTTCTACGTATCTGAAATATTATTTTCATTTCATTGTTGCGAAAAAATATTTCATTATTCCAGGTTTCTGTGTTCAAAATGTTTTTGTCTCTAAATTTTGTGATAACTACGCACTTAGAAGAATCGTGAATTTTTTCCCGGGTTTTCCATTGTTATCATGGTTATTCACCTTACAACTGTAGCCAAAAGTTAAAATTTTTCGAATGAACAATGTACGGGTATTAATTCAAAATTTTAAACAAAACGATTGAACAACGTGGATGAAGGGACCCTGAAACTATTATTAATAGAAACATTCTGCACATTATAAAGTGAGAACTTTGTTATTATAGTCTTATCATCTGACGTTTTGTGTATAGCCTTGGGCTGTATCTGGCCTCATTAGAAGGTGGAGGAGGAATCGTCACTATTGTGACCGTTAAATTTGAAAGACGGCTAAATGAATGGCATGACGGTATAGATAGTATAGTGTTTCTATTTTTTTTTCTTTCTGTTTTTGCGGTGAACATTAAACACTTCATTCCACCCAAGCTGTTTGTTTCGAGAATGCATATCCATATTAGGACTCTTCTGAAGATCTTGAAGTCCTCGACTACGTTTTAATAAAATCTAAGTGGTTTTGTTTCTTTATAAGAAAAGGTGCTATTTAAAGGAAAGCGCCATACTACTAACAACTCACCGCGGCACCAAACCACCTGAGGCCAACGAAACTACGCATGCTCCTCCTCCATCCCAATATATTCCGAGCCTCCCTCTTTACACCCTCCCAGGAAGTTCCCATTTCAATAGAAAAAAAGTGTCATAAAAAAAAAGGCTCTGCCGATTCCCTCTTTTCAAATTCTAGAATTACAAATTGCAAGGCTCAAATTCTACACGCCTTTTTTTTCTTGGATTGTCAAAACGTGTCATGTTCCATTAAAAGTATTGTAGGATCTTCACTGTGTCATAGTGGTATTGATATAGCCGTTGAAATCCAAAAGCATTGGAAATTGTAGCCTAACAAGCTGTACCTTTAGCGTAAGCCTTAATGCTAAGGTGTAATGTAAATTGTTTTCTTACACCCCCCCCTCCACTTCTCCTTTTTATACTGAAGACCTGGTCTTTTGAAATCACATATGTGGATAAGAAAGAGAAAAGCTCTTGTAGTATTTTTTTTTTTATTAGCAAATAAAACATAGAAATCGCTAAATTAAGATGATCTTTGTGCGATTAATTTTGGCCTGTTTTTCTACAAGCGTTTTGTTGAATCTATTGGCAGAGCAACAAAAATAGGAATATAAATTAACAGAAGCAACGTTAAACTTCTAAAATGATAAATAATTAGCAACACGAGGTAAATTTCGAGGCAAGCCACAGTAAGACGCAAAAGTAAAATTATTTCATTACTATAATACAATTTGTAAATGAAGCAACTGCTACCTATACTTTTTTATGTAAAATATGTTGAAGGGTTTTTACTAATAACGAAGTTTTGTGGCCCAGACAAAAACAAAGAAAGAAAGAAAGGTTCGTAAGTGATAATGGAAATATTTTGCGTTTAATGTAAGAAAATTGTTCAACTGTTTAATTCTTCAGTTGCTAAAATTAACGAAGGAACAGACTTGATTATTCCCGACTGACGCTTGGTGTGAGCTGCCTTCAGCAAACAGAGAAGAAGTAGTTTCCCGTACCCTTAAATTGAATCCAGTAAATTGAAATAAAATCCCGTACCCTTCCCTTAAATTGAATGGAAACACTCAGGAAAAACTAAACATTTTTTTTATGAAAATTGGTTAAGGTTTTTTTTTATTATTATTGCCAGTTTACTTTAGGTCTAATTGTTAAAAATTTTATCCGATGTTATTCTTCCAATGCCCAAAAATCGTGATCAAAAGTCGTGATTTAAGCGATTTCGAGCTCAATTTTTTCTAGAAATGTTCGAATAAAATGGGAGAAAACGTTGGTTACACTTTTTTTTTTTTCATATTTTCATATTTTGGAGAAGTAAATCAAGTTTTCTGAGTCTGTGAATAAAAGCGTAGTACTGGAGAAGGAAAAATTATCTTTTTTTTGTCACTTTGACCAGCATTTTCGGGGGAAATGTTGGTTCCGGAATTTTTATACTTTTATTTTTTAAGTAGCAAAATATTTTCAATACTTATTTGCTATAAGTCGTAAAATTTGCTACAGAGACCTGAATCTCGAACGAACTATGGCTTCCGAAATATATAACTATAGCTGTAATTCTCGTTACTCTGTTACAAACTGGTTAAAAGAAAAGAAAAATCACTCAAAAAAAAAAAAATAAAGAAATTGTTTGGATATTGCTTTATTTTTCCTGCTTTGTTACATTATTTTCTGGCCATTAGGAAGGAAGGTAGTGCTAACATTCGCTGAGAAACCGGGTTTTTATTATCCTGCCATTAGGATTCGTCGGATCTTTTTTTTAAAAATTGAGTCCTAATAAAATAAGTGATTCACCTTAAACTAAAAATAATTTTCTTTGTGAACTATAAATATAATCTTACAGGCTTGACGTTTAAATACTTGAATTTGTTTCTTATGCTTTTCTTACTCTTCTATTTAAATGACCTCATTTTAACTAGTTCTTAATTCTCATTTTCTCCTCGTTTATTCCTAAGGTTTTTATATTTTACCTCCTCAGTTGTGTTTTTCTTTAAAGAATTAGTGAACGGTTCGATGATGTTTATTAGATTTATTTATTTTCCTGTATCTGTTTTGCTAAAATGTTACTTCGTATCTTCGTATTTAATCATCTATTGATCTGTATGAACACGTTTTCTTGTTTGCATAGGTTTGTCTTCCTCTTATGGAGAAGTATTTCAGCAACAATCGTCATTATTTTCTTGCTGTTGCCACAGCTACTACCAGCGTTGGTGCTGCCTCTTTGAAAGAAAAAGAAATGGTTGCCAGTCTTTTTTGTAAGCTTGCCAATTTGCTGAGAGGTAAATTCTCAGTAATCGGAACCGACTCAAAAATTGCAGTCAAATGTCTTCAAGTCCTAATTAGAGGAACTGATGCCAAGTCCTTGGTGAAGAGCTGCCCTGAGTTTGTCAGAACTTCAATGCTGACCTTTTTCAATAGTGCAGCGGAAGATTTATGCCAGTGTGTTAACAATATACAGGAGGTAATTTGGATATATTTTTAATACTAAATATTTGTTTTTTCTTTATTAAGTTGTTTCAATTTACCGTTTTCTATATCATAAGTTTTCATTGCTTTCGCTCCCCTCTGCTAGCTTAGCTGTAAAACCAACAGCCCATAGAAACCAACATTCTATATAGCAATTAAAAAAAAAAGAAATAAAAATGCTTATTTTTTCATGCCCCAAACAGAAAAGGGTATGTCATATTTCCGTTATTACAGTAGACGGAGGTCTATTTGTCTCGAAGGTTTACCCTAAAAAAGTGAGAAGAAATTATAGTTGGATAATGTGGCGTGCAGTTGGCAGTTGGATAATATGGCACTGTTTTGGAATATACTCTGTAAAGCTATGATAAGCAGTCACTGACCTAGTGATGCGGAAGTATTCCTATTCCAGTCATAACTGGCTTATTTACTTATATACTTATACTTATACCGTTTATTTCCTTATACCTAAACTAATAGTGACAGCTATACGCCCAAGATGTTTCTCATACCTTTATTTGAACATCACACGACCAATAGGGTACGTTTTTATCTAATCTTTATCGTAATTAATGTTCTCTCTAACTCGTTTCATCAAAATTTCACTTCTTTTCAGTCTAAATTGACATTGCTGCGTGGGACTCACATGAAGACTTGTACATCGCTGAATTACATTCAATCGGTTGTTCTCCCTGCTCTTACTGCTCTTTTTGACCATCTTGCGGGATACGAATTCGGCCGAGATTTGCTTCTTGATGATATTCAAGTTGCTTGTTACAAAATTTTGAATTGTCTTTTCAGTCTAGGTACTGATATTAGAACTGACGTAAGGTGAGGGTTTTTGACATATTTCATAAAAAGCTTTTGGTTAGAAAAAGAATGATACATGTGTGTATATTTATTGAATACATTTGTGTGTCGTGAACACATATGAACTCATTTGTGTGTTGTGTGTCATTAAACTTTTTGGTGTTTTCTCTCTCTCTCTCTCTCTCTCTCTCTCTCTCTCTCTCTCTCTCTCTCTCTCTCTCTCTCTCTCTCTCCCTCTCTCTCTCTCTCTATCTCTCTCTCTATAAATTCTATAAGGTTATATTTTCGTAGTCGATGTTGCTTTATTGGGGGGGGGGGGGGGGGGCTGGAGTAAAATTTTCAATGAAACTGCTCATGCTATTCTCACAGGTCTAAGAGGGTTTTAGTTGGTTTTAGAAATTTATATTTTGACGTAGTAAAATAGTAAATTTCTACTGTGTAGAAACTTGTTTTTTTCCTGAATCCTGGCAATAATGCGGGAACACGAAGAACAAAACTTCCGTAGAAAGTCTTTTTTCTTTGCTAGGGCCATTTTCAGTGTCTGGACCGAGAAGGAATGGGAACTCTACATATTGAACGCTGGAAAGATACGGAACTCCTCTCCAAACCATTCCTCTAATTTTTCATTCTTATTTATGCCCTCTAGAACGTGAGTAGCTACTCTATCACTGACTAGTATTTCAATAGTTTGTGCAGTTTTTAAAATAAAAGTGACAGGCAGGCCTTAACCGTAGTCCGCAGAGTTTCCAGGCGTGACTTTACTGCACTCTACTCGGGTTTATGGTAATTTTAGAGCACTAGATTTCGACTTAAAAAGGATATTAAATCCCTAAAATGAACACCGAGGACCAAAATATTCGTAGAAAGCTTTTTCTGCTCCGCTATGACTACTTTTTTAATATTTAGAAGGAGAAGCAAACACTAAATATTCCACACGGGAAAAGGTCTAAATTCCTCTCAAAAATCTTTTTCTAGTTATTCTTTTTTTCGGTACTGTAGAACATGGATAGTTGCTGATTGAGAAGCAATTCTCCCACTGACTCTTATCTAAGCAGTTTAATATTCATCTTTTAGAATTTTTAATTTCCTGATCAGGCGAAATCAGCTAGTGATATATCTTATGCTGGGAGATAGAATATACTGATAAGAACAGCTGTAGTCTTTTGTTTCACGATGACGACAAATATTATCTTCTTGTCTTGCGGAGACTAAACTTTTAATTATATATAATGAGTAATCATCCATGTTATATCCAGGCCAGTTTTAAATTTTTTACCCCTTTTTGTAGGGGGAGGGCAGATGCATATAAGGGAAACAGAGTGGAAGTTAAACCTAGTGAAATGGAATTCCTTGCCTTTAGTATAAAGACCTCAATATTCTGCTTAAACAGGAGAATGCTGTTACCAGAGGTGAATAATTCTAATTGCAATACACGGTCCTTCAAATTGTCTCTAACTATTCTCAAAAAAGCTGGGGGAAAAGTATTATAAAAACATGAACAAATATTACTTTAATCGGTGACAGATGGTGTAGCAATGCAAATCCTGTAATAGATGTCAGCCTGCATAGTTGTCTTTAATTTAAGAGTTTATAGCATAAATTATCAGCAGAGCCTCCAAGTTTGACGTAGCTATAAGCGATACTGCCAACTAACTGCACAAATAAGTGTCTTAACCTTCACATTAACTGGCAAACACCAATTAAAACCACTTTTGTATTTAGTTTTTAAGATTGGCTTCTCTTTGTCTTTAAAGTGAACTAAAATGTGTTTTTGGGCAGTTTTAAAGGATTTTTTGACGCCTCCCTTATCTTGAATGCTACTTAGCGGAACTTTAAATAATCAAAGTTGAGCCAGTCCTGATAATAATTTCTTTTATCTCAAGTAAAAGAATCCATGATGCATTTATTGATCCATTGGCGTTTTCTCCACTGGGGACTCTTACATAGAGATCGATGGCTCTATCTTTGAGATAATAAAATATTAGCTGGACCAACCAGGTAACGCATACGTTGGCTTCAGGCAAGCGGAAACACAATGAGCCGACGGATTGCTTGTGGCGGCCATTATGCCTTACCTAACTTTTTTTTAAGGCACAAGCGAGCAACATTTTTCTGTCTTTATTATTTTTCTACTTTGAAAATTTAGTGGAATTTTTAAGTACTAAATATTAATTAACTTATAATTGTTACTTTTATTTTCTTCAGGAAGTTCGTGAAGACAGAGATGGATCGACATAGACCTGCCATTGGAACTTGCCTTGGAGCTTTTGCGTCGACTTTCCCTGTTGCTTTCCTAGAGCCACATTTAAATAAGCATAATTCTCTTTCAATCTGTGGAAGACTCCAAGATCACTCTCTTGAAGCGCAAGGTGATTGATTAAAAATTTGAAAGTTTTTATTCTTGACCTCATTCCCTTTTCAAAAAAAAGAAAAAGGGTTCTCTTGTCACTTGTACCTTTATGCTATTTGATTTGATTTTTTTATTCTTGGCTTAGCTTAATACAAATATCTTTATAAAATTCTCATAATAGCATTCGTTACATGTCATGAGCCCTTAACAGCTGAAAGGTAATCTAGTTTGTGTTAGATCACCAAATTCGCTTGAAACTTTTCTCAATTTAAGCTAAGAGCCGTGTGATTTTAAGATTTTTTTGAAAAGTCACCTTCCTGACTTTTTTGGTTGTGAGATCTATCTCCTGCGCAGTATATTTCTTCAATGTCTTCTACAAAATGCTCACCTTCATATTTTCCATTGTTATTTTTATTGCATTACTGCTCATTATTTCTATTTCTACAAATAGTGTGTCAGCGCTTCCCTACTGATTAGGATATTGGACCTAGGGATATATAAGTATATTGTATCTTCTCTAAATAACTTTCTCTAAGCCCTCAGCTACTTTTACTGTAAAAGAATTTTCGTGTATTTTTAGTTTTTTTTTATGTATCTGTTTCATATCGTTAACTTTCTCTTTGTGTTTTTCATCTTATCTGATTCCAAGTTTCTTAATAGGGATAAGAAATTACTTTCACTTCCACACTTTCATTAGCCTAAAAGCTCCACTATTTTCATTAGGTTCATACTTTCATTAGCCTAAAAGCTGCAATGCTATTCTCTGTTCGATTTTTTTTCTTCGTTGCTCGTTCGCTGCGTATAGTAAGAATAAAAAGAAGCTAGAAGAAGAAAAAGTATTTCTAACATCAGGTGACGGTGGAAGAGGTTTACTTGAACATTGAAAATTTTGAGTGTTTAAAAAGTCGTTGGCAGTAGGGGAGGTATAGTATTGGGGGGAGCAGAGAGTTCAGGAAAACTATAATCTACTACTGTATACTACACTTATTCCTTCCATGTGTCCTCTACGTATTTACTTATGCTTTCTGTATTGTACGTCCGTCTCTTCTGGAATAAGAAAAAAAAAATAAGCTTTTTCAAATGGAAGTAAAGTATAATGATACTTTAGATGCCCAATACTTAAATACCCAAAACTACTAATGATACCCAAAACTAGCATACTAATGATAGATACTAATGATACCCAAAACTAGCATAAGTCATCTTATACTCTAAGTCCTCCGCTCTATGTGGTAAAGCTCAAATCTGGCTGTACTGAAAGTATCGTCAGTTCGCTTTAAGTTTGAATTTCGCTTTTTATTTTCATCAGGAAAGAGCCATCTTTTTGTTTAATTTATTTCCATTTTAATATCATGTTCGGGATTATCCCAAACACGAGGGACCGCTCCTAATGTCCCAGTTTCTATGCTAAATTTTAATTTTTGCGCAGCAATGTTTTGACAATGATTATCATACCTGAAAAGCTGTACCCTCGTCAAAAATTTCTCTGTGTTAGTTCTGGGTTCATTGAAAAAATCTTAGTTTATTGGTGGTGCTTAGGCTCTTCCCACCTCTGCACAGGTAAGCGTATCGGCGTAATCTTTTATTTCACTCTTGAAATATTTATAGTGTGTTACAGGTAATTATTTAGTAAAAAAAGTACTTGAACAAGGTCTAGACCTTACTCATCCAACCCATCACCTAGGACAAAACAGTAAATCCGATCCAATAGCCAAAAAATCAGGTCCAAAATAGAGCAAAATCAACATTGATAAATATAAGTCATTGTCCCAAAACCAAGGAAAAGCACCTTAAGTCTACAAAATATTTTAATATTCCCCAAGTAATTACCTCATATTAGGGCTCCTCAGAGGAAAACTCACTTGCCAATACCAATATGAATTAAAAGGGTAACTGTCGCTCCCTCAGCCGCAGTATCAAACAAAGTGAATCAGTACCCTGTACTGTACCCCCGTCAAAAGTTTCTTTGGGGTAGTGACGGTTTCATCGGAAAAGTATTGTTTCTTTGTGGTACCCAAGTTCTTCCCCATCTCTTTGCACGTTAGCGTGTGACTTTAATCTTGTATTATCCATCTAAAATGGTTGTGCAATAAAAAGGTAACTGCCACTCCCTCAACCTCTGTGGAAGTTAAAACGAACCAGTTATTGATGGAATTTACTTTATATTCCACATTATTATTTTTTGTCGGATATTGCTCATTTACTGTAATCCTCCCTGTTTGATTTTAAATAAAGTGAAAAAGACATAAACGCTTTTAATTGTTGATATTAGAAGCCACATAAAAAAAAAAAACACATGGCATACCTTTAATCCATCTTATTGGTTTTCCTGCTTAGAGAAAAGGCCAATATTAAATACTTTTACTTTACTGCCTTGCTTAACAAAATACGTGCTTAGTGATGTAACAGTTGTCATGTAATCAGCATCTTAAAGAATCCGTTTCTTGTATCAAAGTAAAGTGTGTTTTACCGATTATTATTATTACAAGATATAAAGAAACAAAAAAATATGTTACGAAAAATATCAAAATGTTCAAACAAATAATGTGACGCAAAACTTTGAGACAATTTAAACCTGCATTTTCTCATAAATGTTAGTGTTTTGTCATAGATACTCCTTATTTTCTTTGTCATTGTGGATAATTTCTAACACAGGCACGATTTTGAGCCTACTGTACAAACAGTAAGCTCAACAGCATAGAAGTCATTTACTGTCCGTGAGAAACAGGAATTCTACCTTCTTTGATTGCTCTAAAAAAAATTTAAAAACAAATAGTTTAATAATTTATTTTACAGATATCATGTCCAGATTAGAGGCTTGTTTACCAACATTGGAAAACATACTGAGTCAAATTGAACAGTTTGTTACTTCAGAGAAGAGTTACACAGATATGCCTCACATAATTGATGTCTACCTTCCCATGATGTGTGCCTATTTGCCTTTTTGGTGGTCTCAAGGACCAGACAACGTCAATCCTACAACTGGGAACCATATTACAATGGTCACAAGTGAACACATGAATCATCTACTGAAAAATATTATAAACCTGATAAAGAATAACATTGGCACGGAAGGGTCCCCATGGATGATTCGTATTGCAGGTATTTATTCAATTAATGTAAAATGTAACCCCTTGGCATTGTTGGCAATATTTTTTTTCCATGGAAAACTAAGACTGACTATTTTGAACTTTATCAGATTCTTATGCGCTAGCTTTTTTTGCCTTTTTTAATTTTTTTGCTCCTTTTTGTTTGAAGAGCCTTTTCGTATAAAGATAATCTTTTCCGAGATCGCTCGTAGATTTTCTCAATTATATGCACAATTTCGAATAAAATGTAGCATTTTCAGTGATCAGCAGCAACGTTAAGATACAAAATTAATTGTGAAGCATAGTATAATTTATATAATTTTACTGTAATTTTAGCTAATTTAAAATATTTATAATGTTTCTGTCCTAAATATGTGAATTTAAGCTTCGAAGTTAGATTAATGAGCCATGGGCTTTTTCTAGATGTCAGTTTTCTGCTCAAGTCAATCGAAGGTGTTACCTCTGAAGTAACGTCTATAATGAGAGATCAGATAACAATTCCATAACAAAAGTTGAGAGAGATACTGATTTATTTCACAACATCTACCACGAAGTACAAAGAGCTGAATTCATATTTCAGTTCAACAATTACAAAATGAAAGACGAGAATTAATTGAGAAAACCAACTCATGTAAAAAAAAAAGCAAAAAATGAATTCACAGAATGAGCTGCTGAAGAATGACAAATTTGAAGACAACAAACAGTTAGAATAAGCTAAGGAGAAAGTGGTAGAAAGCAGCTTAAAATAAACTGCGAGAATCGGAAAGAAAAGGGCAAGTAACTATGAAGGCCGCACTGGATGTCTATAACACAAGTAGTAAGCAATTAAGATAAATGAGGACTTAGCAAGATACTGACATAAAAAAAGGAATAAAACAGAAGTTCAGTAATAAGACGTCCTTAAATATGGCTTAGTTTTGCTTAACCTTTATTGAGGAATTTACGATTGGGAGTCTTTATTTCATCTTTTTTTCTTTTTTTTTCTTTTTAAGTTTGTATTCTAGTTTCCTGAGGACAGCTGTTAGTTATATACCGGAAATATTCGCATATAGGTCTTGATTTAATGTAATTATAAAAGCTCCTCTATCTTTTTTAAGTCACAAGTCAGCTTCTGAAAACCTAATGAAATTATATGTTGTTTTCTTAATCAGTTAATTTTAAGAACTTGATTTTTTTTTCAGAATCAAAATATGCTCAAAAATATAACTTATTAATGCGCTGTATATTTGTCGTCCTTTTCACTTGTTTGAAAATGGCCCAAAATTTTCTGAAAAATACTTTTCCGTGTAAAGAAATTAATCTTACCAAAGGCTAGACATATGTCTTATCAATAGGTTTATTTTTTGTTTTTGTTTTTCAGGGTATACCCAACAAATAATAGTTAATACATCAGAAGAATTACTGAAGGATCCATTTTTGCCTCTAGCGTTAAAAGTCCGGAAAAGGACCGAACAAGTTTATCACAAAGAGGACTCACTAAGGGGATTCTTGAAGTCTACAACTGAAGACACATCCCAGGTAATCATTAGGGCCTAAGAAGTTATATTTCCCTACAGCAGGAATTAAAAACGAAAACTAAAATCGCTCACCTGTATTCCAAGACGAAATCAACGTGTTCTATTATGTACTATAGATCTTATATGAAATTAAATAAAAAAAAAACAAGTTTTTTTAACTGAAAATAAGGAGTGACATTAAAACTTAAAACGAACAGAAATTATTCCGTATATGAAAGGGGCTGTCCCCTCCTCAACGCCTCGCTCTTTACGCTAAAGTTTTTTATTGTTTTAAAAAATAAAGTTGTGTGACAGAGTCAAACTTTAGCATAAAGAACGAGGCGTTGAGGAGGGAACAGCCCCTTTCATATACGGAATAATTTCTGTTCGTTTTAAATTTTAATGTCGCTCCTTACTTTCAGTTAAAAAAAAAACTTGTTTTTTTTATTTAATTTCTGAACGTTTTTGAATTAGTGGAGCTTTGATTTTGGCTCACCGTACATGAATAATCAGAATGAAATTTGTATATTAATTTTACTTGTTTTGGCTAAATGGCTTTCTCGAAATTTTTTTTCTGACGTAACTTACGAATTAACTTACGTAACGAACTTTTATATTTGTATGTTTTTATTACGTATATTAGGGAGTTTACCCCTAGTCAATACTTCGCGCTTTGCGCTAAAGTTTGAATTTTGTTCGGACCACAAACCCCTGAATCACAAAGGCCGGTTAATTAGAATAGATAGCTCTTTTGAAAGTACTAAAAAAAACTTTAGCGTAAAGGGCGAGATATTGACTAGGGGGCGAACCCCTCATATACGTAATCATTTCTGTTTGTCTTAAGTTTTAATGTTGCTCCTTACTTTCAGTTGAAAAAACTTGGTTTTTTAATTTAATTTCTGATCGTTTTTTAAATAATGCTGGGAAATCCGGCGCCCCTTCATAGAAATGTCCCTTCCCCCAAAGAAATACGTATCCTCCATGGAAAGATCCTCTCCCGTAACCCCCTCCTCTGACCCCCCCCCCCCCCTCCCCAACCAGAAAAAAATCTCTCCTGAAACGTCTGTATACTTCCCATTAACCAATACTAAATGTAAACAATGGGCAAAGTTCATAACTTCCAGCCCTTCCCCCAGGACGTGTGGGGGATTAAGTAATCCTCAAAGACATATTTATTAGATTTTCGGCTATGCTGAACAAAACGGCCATCTCAAAATTTTGATTGGGTGACTTCGGGGAAAAAATGAGCGTGGGAGGGGGCCAAGTTGCCCTCTAACTTTTTTGGTCACTTAGAAAGGGCACTAGAACTTTTAATTTCCGTTCAGATGAGCCCTCTCACGATATTCTAGGACTATTGGATCGATACGATCACCCTTGGGGAAATAATAATAATAATAAAAAAAAAAAATAAATAAACACGCATCCGTGATCTTTCTTCTGGCAAAAATACAAAATTCCTCATTTTGCAGATAGGAGCTTGAAACTTCTATAGTAGGTTTCTCTGATACGCTGAATTTGATGGTGTGATTTTTAAGTTTCTTAATGTGATCATTAACTTTCTATGACTTTTAGGGGTTGTTTCCCCCTTTATTCGAAAATAAGGCAAATTTTCTCAGGCGCTTGGGTAAGACTAAACTTAATGAAACTTATATATTTGAAATCAGCATAAAAATTTGATTCTATTGATGTATCTATTGGTATCAAAATGCCGGGTTTTTAGAATTTTGGTTACTATTGAGCCGGGTCGCTCCTTACTTACAGTTCGTTACCACGAACTGTTTGATGAAGGAAGACTTAAATAGAACTGCTTTTTATTCTTTTTTTATTTTAATGTTTTATACATAATTCAACAGCCATCTTTAATGGTGCGACAAATTTTTTGTTCTATTTTTTGGTAATGCAGTTCATATTTCATCATACCTGAAAACTAGGATTTTCTATGATTTTTCTTTTGGTTCTTACAAAATACTAAAGGTTAGTATTCTGCAAAAAGTTTCAATAGTGTTTCCAAATTTAACATTGAAAAAAATAATGTAGAAAGAAAATTGATAAACGCTTGTCGCACTTAAAAATTCAAAGATGTTGCAGAAACTTGTGAATAATCATTTAAGGAAGACATGTCTTAAGATTTTGATTACAAAATTTTTCATGTTTATCCGAAATGGGCTTCTCTAAATGTTTATCATATATCAAGGCAAACAGGACACGGTGATATTTCAATATAAGTTGTTTTGTTACACTTGAATGTGTCATGTATTTCTTTCTTGGTTTCTGGAGTAAATAAATTGAATTAATATTTGTACTTTATGTGGTACAAGTTAAGTAATAAAAGTGAGTCTTCTGGAATAAATCTTTGGACTTGACTTGACTTGACTTTTATTTTCAACTAATAATACATCATACTTAACTGGCACTTACAACACATTTTTTGAATAACATTATCAACAAACGTAGAAATGGTAAGAACGTATGACGTTTTATTAAGCCACTATTGTGACTTGAGCAGCGTCACACAATCTTTTATCATAAACCAAAACTCATTCACTCTTTCTACTCTTTTCATACCATTCAATACAAATTAACTCAATTTAACTTTTTTTTTAACTTTTTGTTTTACAACTTAATTACAATTTAACATTTTTTTAAATAAATAAATAAAAAAAAAAAAAAAATTTTTGGAAGGGATGAATTTAACAAAATTGGATAATTTGTCTTTCCAAAAAGATGCTCTTGTAGGTAAGTCAGCAACTAATAATTTGAAGCGTTGGATAGTTCTAATAACAAACAAACTAAGGCGTAACTTAGATTTTTAGCTATTCCATGATGTATACACTTCTACTAATTCCTATTTGTTAGCAAGATGTTAGGGTATTTTTTACATAGTTTTACTCAATCTATCACTGGAATTTTTACCGAATTTACTGCCAATTAATGGTTGTGTTTTCCTTCTTCTACAGCAATTAGGAAAGTTACAGTTTCTAGAGCTAGAAATATTTTTTTTGCTCATTTTCTGTTGATTTTTCACACACGCTCTTTATTTTTAAATTTGTCGTCCGCAACTGTAAAAAACTGAATTAAAAATTGAAGATCTTTTTCGTTGAAAATTTATTTTCTGGTTTTTCCTAAGGTTTCGAGAAGGATATCGTTGTGTATGTATCCGCTTAACCAAAATTAGATTCATTTTTAATGTCCTTTGTACTTTAAAATACAATGACCATAAATACTTTAAATGCTATCAACAATAAAAGGGAAATACCAATACTGCCGCATTTAAATGTTGTTGGCTCAATAAATCACAAAAGGCTGTCCCTCTATTCTAAAAATATACTTATCCCACATGTTCGCTTTGAAACAGTTTTGACACTGTTGGAAAATTCACAATAAAACATAAAATCGCGAAGAAAACGAGGACAATTAACAGCCAGTGAAAAAATTGAAAAATTATGCAAATACTTCGATCAAGACTTCCACTTAACCGTCCTCAGTGCAGAATAAAACTAATGAAAATATAAAAAACCCAACCTTAAAATAAAAACACAAAACTAAAATTGGACGATTATTTTAAGGTATAATTTTTTATATTTTTATTAGTTTTATTCTGCACTGAGGACGGTCAAACGGAGGTCTTGACCGAAATATTTGCGTAATTTTTCAATTTTTTCACTGGCTGTTAATTGTCCTCGTTTTCTTCGAGATTTTATGTTTTATCATGATTAGCCAGTTTGGTCTCAGCAATTATTTACGAAAATTTACAAATCATTAATTTGGTTTCCCAAGTAAACCATGTTCAAGTTAGACGGCTTCCGCCTAGAGGAACGTAGTTTAAAATTGCCAAAACACATAAAAAACATTGTATCATTGCATAGAATTTTCTGTTGTAAATCTATAAGAAAGTGGACACCGGTTGTCATGGTTCAGAAACCTTACTGAAGCTTGTTTGTTACTTTGTTTGTTTCTTTTAATATTTTTTTTATCTTTCTGTTTAAAACGTTGCCAATTCTTACTTACATTTATGCATCTTATTGGATTCCCGTCTTTCAGGTGGAAAGTCAACTTCAAGGAGATTGGTACATGCTTGTACGGGATATTTACGCTTTTTATCCCCTATTGATAAAATACGTTGACTTGCAAAGAAATCACTGGTTGAAAAATAATGTACCAGAAGCAGAAGAACTGTATGGCCATATCGCTGAAATTTTTAACTTATGGTCCAAGTCTCAGGTATGTTCGCTTGAGCGGCTTATATTTGTTTCTGTTGTTGTGTATTATCTTTGTTATTTAATAATGCTATTCTTTTAAATATTTTTTGTTAATCTTTGTTTAATAATTTTTACAATTATAATTGTCTTTCTTCAACGGGCGATTGAACATATGGAAGAATAGCTTTTGATAGCTGCACCCTCATTCGATAATTTTGAAGCTATGTTTAATCATAGGCAGCGCGATAGCGCTGCCTAAGTAAAGAATGATGTGGGCACAATGTATTATTTATTTTTTCTTCTCCATACCCGGGTACTTCGTATCGAAGGAGTTGTCGTAGAAACTTCGAAAAGGGCTCATTCGATTGGAAATTGGAGTGGCTAGTGCCCTTTTTGATAGTTAGAAAGTGATTGGAGGGCAACTAGCTCTCCCCCCCCCACGCCCATCATTCCCCCAAACATATCCAATCAAAATTTGAGATAGCCAATTTTTACAGCGTAGTTGATTTCCAGATAGAAAATATCTTTTTGAGGAGGACACTCCCCCACAACCCTCGGGGCAAGGGTTTTAAGTTATGCCCTGGGGGCATATAAGGTTTTTATAGAAGGCGTTGTCGTAGAAACTTCAAAAAAGGCTCATTCGATTGGAAATTCAAAGGGCTAGTGCCCTTTTCAATAGTCGAAAGTGATTGGAGGGCAACTAGCCCCCCCTCCACGCCCATCATTCCCCCAAACACACCCAATCAAAATTTTGAGATAGCTTTTTTGTTCAGCGTAGTTGATTTCCAGATAGAAAATATCTTTTTGAGGAGACACTCCCCCACAACCCTCGGGGCAAGGGTTTTAAGTTATGCCGTGGGGGCATATAAGGTTTTTAGAGAAGGTGTTGTCGTAGAAACTTCAAAAAAGGCCAATTCGAATGGAAATTCAAAGGGCTAGTGCCCTTTTTAATAGTCGAAAGTGATTGGAGGGCAACTAGCCCCCTCCCCCACGCCCATCATTCCCCCAAACATCCAATCAAAATTTTGAGATAGCCATTTTGTTAAGCGTTGTTGATTTCCACATAGAAAATATGTTTTTGAGAAGGACACTCACCTACAACCCTCGGGACAAGGGTTATAAGTTATACCCTGGGGGCATATAAGGTTTTTATAGAAGGCGTTGTCGTAGAAACTTCAAAAAGGCCTCATTCGATTAGAAATTGAAAAGGCTAGTGCCCTTTGTAATAGTTGAAAGTGATTGGACGGTAACTAACCCCCCTCTCACGCCCACCTTTTCCCCAAACTTATCCAATCAAAATTTTGAGATAGCCATTTGGTTCAACGTAGTTTTAAGTACTGGAAATTAGGTCTTTGAGGAAGACAAACCCCTCACAGCCCTCAGGAGAAGGGTTGTAAGTTATTCCCTGGGGGCATATAAAGTTTTTATTGAACGTGTTGTCGTAGAAACTTCAAAAAGGGCTCATTCGATTAGAAATTGAAATGGCTTGTGCTGTTTTTAGTAGTCGAAAGTAATTGGAAGGCAACTAACACCCCTTCCACGCCCACCATTTCCCCAAACACATCCAATCAAAATTTTTAGATAGCCATTTTGTTCCACGCAGTTAAAGTTCAGGAAATTATACCTTTGAGCAGGACACTCCCCCCACAGTCTTCAGAGCAAGGGTTATAAGTTGTGCCCTGGGGGCATATAAGTTTTATTGAAATCTTTGTCGTAGAAACTTGAAAAGGGGCTCATTCGATTGGAAATTCAAAGGTCTAGTGCCCTTTTTAATAGTCGAAAGTGATTTGAAGGCAACTAGCCCCCCCTCTTGCCCACCTTTTCCCCAAACACATCCAATCAAAATTTTTAGATAGCCATTTTGTTCAGTGCTGTGGATTTCCAGATAGAAATTATGTTTTTGAGGAGGACATTCCCCCACAGCCCTCAGGGTAAGGGCTGTAAATTATGCCCTGGGGGCATATAAGGTTTTTACTGAACGCGTCGTCGTAGAAACTTCAAAAAGGGCTCATTCGACTGGAAATTGAAATGGCTTGTGCCCTTTTCAATAGTCGAAAGTGATTGGAAGGCAACTTACACCCCTTCCACGCCCACCATTTCCCCAAACATATCCGATCAAAATTTTTAGATAGCCATTTTGTTCCACGCAGTTAAAGTTCAGGAAATTATACCTTTGAGCAGGACACTCCCCCCACAGTCTTTAGGGCAAGGTTTATATGTTATGCCCTGGGAGCATATAAGGTTTTTATTGAAATGTTTGTCGTAGAAACTTGAAAAAGGGCTCATTCGATTTGGAAATTCAAAGGGCTAGTGCCCTTTTTAATAGTCGAAAGTGATTTGAGGGCAACTAACCCCCCTCTCACGCCCACCTTTTCCCCAAACACATCCAATCAAATTTTTTAGATAGCCATTTTATTCAAAGCAGTTGAAAGTTTTGGAAATTAGGTCTTTAAGGATGACAACCCATCCCCCCCACAACCCTCAGGGCAAGGGTTTTAAGTTATGTCCTGGGAGCATGTAAGGTTTTTATTAAAAGCGATGTTGTAAAAACATCCAAAACGCCTCATTCAATTGAAAATTTAAGGGACTAGTGCCCTTTTAATAGTCGAAAGTGATTGACGGGCAACTAATCCCCCTCTCACGCCCACCATTTCCCCAAATACATCCAATCAAAATTTGAGATATCCATTTTTTTTTCAACGTAGTCGAAAGTTCTGGAAATTAGGTCTTTTAGGATGATAACCCCATCAGAGCCTTCAGTGCAAGGGTTGTAAGTTATGCCCTGGGGACATATAAGGTTTATATAGAAAGTTGTTGTAGAAGTTTCAAAAGGGGCTCATTTTATTGGAAATTGAAATTGCCCTTTTTAATAGTCGAAAGTGAGTGGAGAGTAATTAACCCCCCTCTCACGCCCACCATTTTCCCAAACATATTCAATCAAAGTTTAGAGATAGTCATTTTGTTCAACGTAGTTGAAAGTTCTGGAAATTGTGTATTTAAGGATGACAAACCCCCCTTAGCCCCCAGTGCATAGGTTGTAAGTTATGCCCTGGGGACATATAAGGTTTATATAGAAAGTTGTTGTAGAAGTTTCAAAAGGGGCTCATTTTATTGGAAATTGAAATTGCCCTTTTTAATAGTTGAAAGTGATTGGACGGTAACTAACCCCTCTTTCGTGCCCACCATTCCCCCAAACACATCCAATCAAAATTTTCAGATAGCCATTTTGTTCAACGTAGTAGAAAGTTCTGGAAATTAGGTCTGTGAGGATGACAACCCCCTCCCCCCAGCTCTCAGGGCGAGGGTTGTAAGTTATTCCCTGGGGGCATATAAGGTTTTTATCGAAAGCGTTGTCGTAGAAACTTCAAAAGGCTCATTTGATTGGAAGTTGAAAGGGCTAGTGCCTTTTTTAATAGTTGAAAGTGATTGGAGAAAGACTAACGCCCCTCTCACGCCCGCCATTTTCCCAGACACATCCAATCAAAATTTTGAGATAACCATTTTGTTTAACGTAGTTGAAAGTTCTGGAAATTAGGTATTAGAGGATGACAACTACCCCTACAGCCCTTAGGGTAAGAGTTGTAATTTATGCCCTGGGGGCATATAAGGTGTTTATAGGAAGTGTTGTCGTAGAAACTCAAAAAGGGCTCATTTGATTGAAAATCGAAAGGCCTAGTGTCCTTTTAATAGTCGAAAGTGATTGGAAGGCTTGACATTTTTATAGTTAAGATCGATGTGGGTATAATGTATTATTTTTGTTGTTGTTGTTGTTGTTTAGACCAGGGCGCTTTGTATCGAAGGAGTTGTCGTAGGAACTTCGAAAAGGGCTCATTCGATTGAAAATAGAAAGGGTTGATGCCCTTTTTGAATAGACGAGAGTGATTAGAGGGAAACTTATCCCCCTCCCACGCCCCCGCTCCCATTTGACTTTATGTTTAAAAACTAAATGTTGCCATAAGATTAAATCAAAATGCACCGTGTTAATTTTAATTCCCAATAAGGCATCTCAGCAGTATCCCAAGAATGACTGAGGGTATTATATTCAAACTTTCGGGGCTGCTTCTGCTCTTAAAATTTAACCAAATCAAAATAGCGTAAGTGTATCCAAGCTATCAAAGAAAGTAAACAGATTTTTCTGCGAATGATATCAAGTTTTCCATTTCATGTCAACTAGAGGAGGTATGAAACTAAATTAAACACTACTATTTGTGTCCAGATTTTCAAGAGGGTATATGTTGTTAAAAATTGCTGAAAATATTTCTCCAGCATTCAAATAGCAGGCCAAACTATAAATTCTAAAAAAACGAAAAGATTTAAAGTATTATTTTCTTTTTCTCTGAAAAAACTATGTCAATATAAAACGAACAGAAATTAATTAAAAAAATCTTTTTCCACAAAATAAGTTTTTCAAAGAAAAGTAAAGAACTCTATTAAACAAAAAATGAGCAAAAATAAAATCAAATAATCTACCGAGCGTGAAACTACCACAAATCAGCATCGATAAATAAATGAAACCCAAAACGAACAGAAATTACAATAAATAACCGAGTCAAACTCAAAACGAGCAGAAATTAACATAAGTTGGGCTCAAAACCCCTATGCCTTCCCAAGGCAAGAACATAATTTGCACTTTACTGAAAATAATATAAATGTTTTTACTTTTATAACTTTAATAAATCAAATAATATTAAGATTTTGATTACTAAATATCAGTATATGTATATTAAACTGACAATGCACATTTATTTGTATTTTTTTTCAGTAAAGTGCAAATTATGTTCTGGCCTTGGGAAGGCATAGGGATTTTGAGCCCAACTTATGTTAATTTCTGCTCGTTTTGAGTTTGACTCGGTTATTTATTGTAATTTCTGTTCGTTTTGGGTTTCATTTATTTATCGATGCTGATTTGTGGTAGTTTCACGCTCGGTAGATTATTTGATTTTATTTTTGCTCATTTTTTGTTTAATAGAGTTCTTTACTTTTCTTTGAAAATCTTATTTTGTGGAAAAAGTTTTTTTTAATTAATGTAAAGAAAAACCCAATCTCTAGGTAATATATTCGTTTCTTGTTTTTACGAATTAAAATAAAAAGTATTGTGGTGGTAGAAAATACAGTTTCCCGTCTTATGCATTCTCAGAGTTTTTTTTTATGGGAGTATATCAATATAATTTACCAATTGTTTTCTGGCAGGTTTCGAGGGTGGTGCAGTGTGTTAGGGGATCTAGATAGGGGCCAAAAATTGAAAACCTATAGCTCGGTCAGCTTAAAATTTATACTTCCTAGACCTTAGGGTAAGGAGATTTGTTGAGCATAAAAATTAAAAAATACTTGAAAAGAGTTCAAGAATGCTAGTTTCAGGAAAGTTTGAAATTTGTTTCCCTCAATCCCCTGGTCAAGGGCCCTTCAATGCCCAAGGGAAACTTAAACAACGAGTTTGGTTCACTCGAAGTGGGTTTAAAGCTTTTTTTCAAATCGGATTGAAACTTATTTTTGAGTGTCTTTGGCCCTAGGTAACCCCAGTGATAAGAAAAAACAAAACCAATTGGATTAACAATGGAGCTTAAGTGGCCTGAAGCTTACTTTCGTAAGTTTCTCGATCAACAGAACCCTAATGAATAAAAAATGTAAGTCAGGGCATAGGACCCCATAAAATTTGACGCTTTAAAATGGGCAGAAAATTTGTTTTCCGATCAGCACAAAAAAAAAATGAAAAAAATTAATTCACTCAAAATAGGATTTGTAAAAGGCCAAAAAATCTTTTCTGAGTGGTTTTAGAAACAAGCCCGCAAGTACCTACACCGAGAGAGTCTAAATGCTCCCCCCCCCCCCAAAAAAAAAAAATTGAGAGTATCCAAAAGATAGGCAACAAAATGAGGCCAAAAATATTTTTATTGGTTTCAAACTTATGTCTGCAGTTTTTGGACAAAGTGAAACCTAATTCTCAAAGAAACTGAAAAAACCATTGGTTGACGCCTATTCTTTTTTTAAGACAGCAAAACATAACTCTTTTTATAAATGACATTGGCATGCATTTATTTAAACACCCTAATTGTTGGCTTAAGTCCTCTAAAAAGCCTCCAAATTACGCATATCTTCGTTTTGTTAGATTGAAAATGTCTCCAGCCATCCAAAAATACTATTGAAATTTATTTCACAAAACCATGGTTAGTTCGATTACCCATGGTTTTGTGAAATAAATCTTCACTGAATATTCCACTTTTGTCTAAAATTTGACTAATAAAGGGTAGTCATGCTCTTGTTTGTGGTGACATATATTTGTTCTAAATTTGGCTTTATTATTCAGTTTGCTTTCTACTCATTTTTGGTGTGCATTTTTCAACCATAGTAAGATCTGTTGTTATTAAATTTGATGCGATTACTCTTTTTTATTTCTCTTTGTCTGAAGTTTCATTTTTTCATTCTTAGTAGTGTTGCTCGTTTTTAAGTTTTTCTTGCTATAGGATTTGATTACTGTTCTTTTCAAATTTTAATATTGCTCTTCTATTTTATTTTTATAAACCTTTTTTTTTTAATGTTTTTTTCTCAAATAAAAAATGTAAAAAGTTGAGTCTTCAATGCTCTTTTTTCCTTTAAAATGTCTCAATTGATATTTATTTCCATTTTTTTCTTGGAGATAGTTTTCACTTCTACGCCAAAATCCCTCTGAAGCCTGTTTATATGGGTTTCCGATTAGCATGGCTTGGCTTAGGCAAGTAAAATCGCGGAAGAAACAGAAACGTTTCTTATAGAGTAAAAAGATGAATTGTTTTATCGGACTTTTTTTTTACAAATCTCCCCGAAGTATTATCCGCTGCATAATCCGTCAACTTGCAGAATATGGACTGCGTTAGATAACAAATAGAGCGTAAAAAGAAGGATATTTGTAAATACAAAAAAAACGTAATTTCTTAAGAAATGGAAAATAAACCGGACATGACTTTTTTTTATTGAGATTACTGAGATGCTCAAATTATATGCTTTGCATATCTTCTTTTACTTATTTCATCTTGAAACTGCAACTCTTAGAAATTAAAGTGGGTGCAATAGTTTTTTTTTATTATATTTCGAGTAAAAATCGAGAATTTATCACAAAAAAAGTGGCTATCCCCATGAATTATATAGGGTATCTTTTTAATATAGGAGAATAGTATTACATCGAAACGAGGCTTTAGGACTGAGCTGTCCTGTGAGCTTATTCAGCCTTTAACAAAGCGGCCCACTTTGAATACTATTTGTTATGCGAAAAAGGGGAAGGAGCCGAAGATCAGTGATGATTCTAGAGAACTTATGAAGAATCGAAAAGACAGGAGAATCTTATTGTATTTGTGCTATATTAATACAAGTGACGAGTAAAAATATCATCGAAGGACTAAATAGGAAAAATTTAACTGAAAATCGAAAGCTATTCACTAAGAAAGGGGACTTCAGAAAAAGTGAATAAGAAGACTCCTCTGGTGTGCAAAACCTTGCACCATCCTCAAGTCCTGTTGACCCTTCGGCTGAATTTCCGCTTTTCCAACTCAAATCTAACGCAGAAACTGTTGACAGATTGTTTGAGCTCATGACAACATTTAACAAGCCCAAGAAAAGAAAATCTGCAGAAGTTGATGATCTTCAGCCTCAACTCCTGAAGTCCGGACCCAAAATAATGGCTGAACCCTTATATCTGGCCTATCTCAAATATAGAAGACTGAGTATTCCTAATGACTGGAATAGAGAGACAAAGGAAGTTCGAACTGTTGAGTAATTTGCTAGCTTTCTCTATACAAACTGCAGGAAGTAGTCATGTGCCTAACGCTGCTGAATCGTATTCAGTTGAAACTTAATACAATACTAAAATATCAGCAGTATGGTTTTCAGTCGGCTAAATCTGATCCCGGTTTGATGTTCATTTTGAGGGTGCTGTTGAAGGATTGGATAAATTGTAAATCGGGATTTTGCTTTTTTCATATACTTTTTGAAGGCTTTCGATTAAGTTGGTAGGAACTCTGCATGGAAAAATTTTTTCCTAGTATTGTTTCCCTGGCAACATTATCTGCATTACTGTTGCATTATATCAAGACCAGCTAGGTTTTGTGTGGGCTGACGATGAGGGTCTCATAATTTTCTCATAGCCTAGATCCTTCGAAGGATTACAGATTGCAAAAGATCGCCCTTGTTGGTGAACCGTTTAGGGCCAAACAAAAAGCAGATCGTCTAAGAATGAAGTGAGATGATATCGTAAGGAAAGATTCAAGGGAGACGGGAATTTCTCCAGAGGGTGTAAAGAGGAAGGTTTTGATTATATTGGGATGGAGGAGGAGCGTGAGTAGCTGTGTTGGTTTCATGCGGCTTTGTGCTGCAGTGAGTTATTAGTGGTACTAGTAGTAGTATAACCTTCGAATGTGCAATTCCAATGGAAGATTCCAGCTGAACCAAGGCCATACTCTTCATGACCACGATTTTGCTGAAGATATAGCTCTTTTGTCTCATTTAAGAGAGGAGTTGTAGCAGAACAGCATAGAGTTCTATTGTACAGGAAAAAAAATAGTGTCTTTGAATCAGTACGCAAAGGAAAAACAAAAAAATAATAAAATAAAAGTTAGTAACAACGTCTATGAAATATCTGTGAGGCTGACAGAAATTGGAGCAGATGTGCTGAAGAAGTGTGAAAATTTCAGGCACCTTGGGGAGCTTCATGGAATCTGATGGTAGGCTCGATTGAGAAGTTATCTTACATATTGCATATGCAGAAACTGCCTTTGACAAATTAAGCAGCATGTGGAGAAGATGAGCACATTTCCTGAGACTCGAAATCTTTTTTTTTCTTATAATGGTGGCCTCTGGGTACTGGTATGCGGTTTTGAACTTTGATGTTGGGTAAACAGTTCAAAAAAAAGAGCCAGTGGTTTGAGAACAACAGTCTTAAAAGCGTTCTTGGTATCCACTAGATAGATGAAGGTTAACTTATCGTGGAAAGACTAAATAGCCACTAGTGATCGACGTGAATGCAATAAGTCTATGGTTTTTTGTGGTTATTCATGATGCATGGCCCCGGACTCACCCTGACACCACTAGACACGACCAAATGAAGACAACACTCTAGTGTTCTTTAAATAAGTTAAGTGGGAACAGTTGCAAATTTTCATTGATCATAGCTTGGACCTAAAAAAATGTGCTTTAAAAAATGTAAGCTCTGACGTCATTATTTTATTCTTTATTTTGATATCATGATTTATCACTTTTTCTAAAGAAAAATTTAAGCTATATCTTCAATTGTATAGATAGAAACAAACTGTCTTGCAGGGTGTTACTTATATGAGCGGGTAATTAGAATACTTTTTGTCTAGAAGTGGGAAATTCCTTAAAAGCTGTGTTATTTTGGCCAATTTCCAAAAAAAAACAGAGAAAAATAAAAGAGTTTCCTTGCTTTTTCTGATTTTAATGTTTCAATTCTTCCGTGAAAAATTGTCTACCATTTTTCAAATTTGCTTGTGTATGGAGAATGTTTTTTCGTGCATTTTAGCTTAGACATGGTTAAATTGGATTTTTTAAATATATCTGATTTTCTATGCAAAATTTTTCATTTTTTTGTCAGTAGCCTACTTAATTTGTGGCTAAAAGTTAAGAGTGAATCAAGTGCTTTGACTCAAACCCTTAAAGATGTAGGAAACTTGGACTTGCTCAGAGTGACTTCTCAAACGCTCATATATTCGGAGTTTTAAAATAGTGCTTAATATCTTGCATTTCTTAATGTACAAGCTTGTTGATATTTATAATCTAGTTTTCAGTGAAGAAATAGATAATGAAGATAAGGGTCTTTATATAATGATTGCCTGGTCCTGGCTATGATGTTCGTTGTCAAAGATGTAGACATTAAAATGCTTAAGGAGGGGGTAAATTTTTTTCTGTTGGAATCTCCCACTTCCATCCTGTGTGCAGGTGCTATTATAGCCCTTATAAGCATCTGTTATTTGTACATCAATTTCATTGACTTCAACATACAACCTTTTTATGGACTCTAATACCTTATTCTTAATGATTTCTATGTTTGTTTTATCCATCTATTTTTAACTTAGACTTATTTATGTATTTTTTTATTTTGATTTATTGATTTTTGTGCTATTTTCAGTATTTTTTGAAAGAAGAACAGAATTTCATATCCGCCAATGAAATCGACAATATGACACTCATAATGCCGACAACTGCTTCGAGAAAAAATGTAGCACTGAGTGACAGCAGTCAGCCAATTTTGTCGGGAAAAGTGGTAAGCCTTTTTTGTATTCTGTCGGTTGATAACCCTAATTTGAAAGGGGTCCATAGGGTCCATTGGCCCTAGAAAAAAAATCACTGGGCAAATTTTCTAAAAATCACTTGGAACAGCGAAGAAAAGACTAGAAACTCAAATTTACTATGTTTGAATATTACTCTGTCATTTCCAGGTAGGAACCAAACTCATTCTTACCTTCGCGTAAGTTTTAAGACGGAGAAATAGACTTACACCTCTGGAGTAATTTGAAATTTTTTTTTTTTTTTTTTTGCTTTTGCACTCAAAGACCACTTAAAAATTAAACCTAGAAAAAAGTTTAACTAGGTAGCAAACATATAAATTTACACTCTCCAAAGACACTCCTGGATGAAAGTGCCGCTAGAGAGCAAATATATCACCGGCCTAATGGTGGATGACTTTATCACTTATGCAGGCGTGACTTCGAGCCCCTGCTTCCGCAGTTTTTTGGTTTTAGGTTTTTTTGGGTTTGGGTAGCTGGGGGGTGCAAGTTTATCCAATTGATCAGAACCTTCTTGTATAAATCTCAACAGATATATTTGTAAGTTGTTGCAAGCCATTTGCAATAGCATAAACTGTTGTAAAATTGGGCCGTACATTGAAACAAAAGTCAGAATTTCTACAATTATGGCAATAATGTTGATAACAGATTCTCGTTTCTGATAATTAGGGAAAGGAAGTAAAAAAAAGAAATCGGGTATATTCTGTCGTCCAAACAGTGGTTTGCAAATATCCCAAAAATAATTTAGATTTATAAGATTTGAAAATATCTTTTCTTTTTGTATGATTCATAACAAAAGAAGTTCTGTCGAAAAACGAGTCTCATATTACATAAAAATTTGACAGATTATTCTTTTTACCGGATTGTTCTACCTTCGCAAAACAATTAACATCAACAATTTGTCATATAACTTCTTAAGAAATCTGATTTTTTTTTTTCTAAGAAAAAAAAGAAGAGCCGAGATAAGAAACGGGATAAAGACAAGGAAATTGCTTCGAGTTTGATGGTTGCCTGTTTGAAACGATTGCTTCCAGTTGGATTGAATCTGTTTGCCGGACGTGAGCAAGAGCTTGTTCAACATTGCAAGGATAAGTTCTTAAAGGTTAGAGTTTTTTTCTTAATTCTTTAAGAATGAGTGGCTTCAATGACTAACTTATTGAAAGTGTATCCTTCTCGTAAAAAATAATAGCGTATGGTTAGGACTAGGTGGTAAAAATAAGGTTTCTTAAATATATAAGTTTCAACTCCTTTACGATATTAGTAATAAAAAACAAATAATTAGATAAGATGAATTAATATTAATGATGAAATACAAATATAAATAATTAAAAGTACTACAGCAGATTCAAAATGAAATTTCACCATTATCTTGCTTGTTTTATTTGCTAGCTAACGGTAATTTGTTTAATCAGTTGAATCCAGTCCAAATAAGCTCACAACAGTCAAAACAGCTGGTAATCGTTAATTGGCCGAGCCAAAATGTAATTTCGGTCGATTTATATCTTGTTTAAGCTGGACCAATGAGGATTGTTTGGTTTTTTATGACCAAATTTATAACGCCAGGCTGCTAAAAATTTAGGCCTGATAAGTCGCTAGTCAAATATTTAGGTTTTCTTCCTAGAGTTGTGTGGTTTGAACTTCCTTCTGAAAGAAATTAACTGAGGGATTTTCAGATATTACATCCCTCGATGGCCGTTCAAAATGGAGGTGCAGTGGCATACAAAGCAGATCTTCAAGTAATCATGCAACGGTGCTGGGTAATCTGACCGCACCAAACGTCTGCGTGTTTATCGCATTGGCTTTGCAAACGGTGGTATAAGTAGAGACAGTTTGTCAGAGGGAGGATGGTGGGTATACTTGTAGCCATTGACACTACATCAAATCTCTGTCTTGGTGGTTGTAAAGGCTCCCGACTAGTGCTACAAATCACCGTTGAGGCATTTTGGATCCTTTTGAGCTGTACCAGTAGTATTTTAGGGTTGCCTGCCAAAGTGCACGTAGACCTTAGGTAATGGACCTATTACACGACTTCCAGGAGGGATAATGGAACGAGGAATTATACCCAGCTATCTCGTGCAGGCAGCTTGGACTGAATTTAGATACACACCCCAAGAGAGGTTGGAGGAGAAATGATTAATAGTCTTGGATGTATTGAAGTGGTCCATTCTGGCATTAGACCGGTTTTGTATCTCCTGGAGTTTCAACCGTAGGGAAAAGGGAGGTTGTACAGCTTTCTGGTTTGAAATGAATCGCTGAGTGCAAGAAGTCAATAAATGCCCTCTTAAAATGTTCAAAATTAAGCGCATAAACCTTTGTTTCGAGCAATAGGCGATTCATAACCAAAATTTCGAAGAAAAAAAATTAGTCCGTATAGAAAAAGTCAGAATACATCTTTTTTTTAATTGAATCGAGAAATTAGGTTCAAGAGAAATTTCGAGGTTTGGCTTATTTATTGGCACCGTATTTTTTTCTGTTTTTTTTTTTTTTTTCAAAAATTTATCATTAGTTAAATTGTAAGACCTTGACCAGTTTAGATCTTTTTTGAGAAAACGCAAAAAAAGCAAATCAAATTATAGGTTGTTAATACGCTCAAATTTCTAATTAAAATTGAGTATTTTTTTGGTGCCAGGGCTCTTAGTTGGGAGCATGTTTACCTCTCAGAGATATGTGAAATAAAGGATGAAGTTTGGGACGCTGTAGTTGCGTGAGCGTAAAAATGCGCTTTTTGGACCCCTAATTTCTTCAATATTGTTAACAAAATAGTCAAGCTACGTGAATAAAGCTTACAGAGATTTTAAGAAACTGATTTGATCTGGTTTCTAAAAGTTTCACCTAGTTCAACTACTCTCTTCAAAATATTAAAGAACATGACCCAGAAAACAATTATTAACCCTGTTGTTTATTTTATTCTCATTAAAAATAACTTTTGAATCTATTTTATTAAATTGAAAAATATATTGGTGGAGGCTTAGATTCTCTCACGGGGAAAAAAACTTGCTCTATGAAACATACTTAAATTAGCCCAAAAGATTTCCTTGATGATATGCCATATCCTTTAGTTTGTTTCTTATTGCATTTATATCTTAATGATTTGTTTCCAGAAAGTTCAAGAGTACGAAATTTTGGACTTTGCTAAAAATCAGTTAACACTGCCTGATAAAATAGACCCATCTGACGCAATGTCATGGCAACATCATTTGTACAGCAAGCTCGGCACCAAAAGGCCAGTTTTACCAGATCAGCTTATAAGCAAAGCACCAGAGAAAGGAAACACTATTGAAGAAGTTTCTGAAAGGATTGTTGCAATGGCTAAAGTCCTCTATGGATTGCACATGGTATATATTTTTTTTTTCTTTTCTTTTTCCCATATTTTTATTGTTGAATAAGAGATAAGAATTTAACTCACCCAATTTCTAGGAAACTTTTCTGTTTGATTGTAATCCTGTAATTCCTTTAATGTTTTACTTACAACAACGTCGGCATTAACCCTCACAATTAGCCTGTTTTATAAAAAATCCTTTTCAAGATCCTTATGTATTTGTTTATATCCTACGTAAATATTTAGTAACTATTTAATATAGTAACAACATTGGATTTTTTTTTTATCAGGAGATTGTAATGCCCTCTCTGGTAAAAAAAAAGAAATTGATGGTAAAGTAGATATAGCCAACTTGGAACTGGGAAAGAAAATAACAATAGAAACAGACTCTTAAAGCTTTTTAGGTGTAATAACCTTCTAATCACCACTGTATTGTTGGTGATAGAATAGTCCGTAAATTAACATTGTATTAGCATATTCGTAAGCCTCGAAATTGATTAATTATATTATTACAAATAGAAGACTGCTGTGGTCGATACAGGATGCTAGTGTGCATAGAGTACTGTTAGGGATCTTAAAAGTAAAGATCCCGATCTAGTAGTGTCTAGAGTTAATTTAAAGCTGAAGTTTACCGGGTAATTATCACGTTCATAGACTCCAGGAGAAGAGATAGAGTATCAAAACAGTTGGATATGAAGTTAAACCATTACTATTAACAACTCACCGCATCACCAAACCGCCTGAGCCCAACAAAGCTAGGCATGTTCCTCATCCCAAGACCATTTTTAATAAAATAAGTTAGATAATGTAGAAAATAGTTCGCAAAGGAATAGATGATGTTTCAGGAAGAAATTTCAGAAATGCAGGTAAGAAATTCAATCTTAAGAATACAAAATCGCTTAAATATGAATAAATGAGGCTGCGGAGGTCTTGCTATGCATCTTGAAAATTGACCCAGTTGGTGGGCTCAGTACTTAGAAAAAGAGGGTGTAGGAGAAAATGGTATTAATTGGGAAGTTTAAAATCTCCTGAGTTTGATTATACTGATTATCTGAGTGGCATAAGGCCTAGTTACAATAACCAATCAGACTTTCCATAGAATCTTGGACTGTCTGAAAATTCTGAATGGCTTAAATTTAGTTAAAATCTCATTGTGAATGGGGCAGTAGGTAAAGGTGTTAGGCATCTGAATGCATTTGTAAACTTTTAGAATACAGGGTGCAAAAGTAGGCTTAGAACTCAATTTTAAGAATACTAAGTTGTTTAAAATATGACCACATGGGGTGGAGAGGTAATGTAATGTATCACGAAAATTACCGTTTGAATAGGGTCAGCTACCATGGTAGTATCATTAGTAAACAAGACAGATCTATAATTTAAAGTAACCAAGAGTTTTTTCTTTCGCAGTTGAAAAAAGTTTGGAAGAATATGAAGATAAGGCTGAGAAATAAGATTTGGAAACATGGGTAATAATAAAGTTTGTTCCTTTGGGCGACAATTAATTATGCAGGAAATGTAGTTCGTTCCTTCTGCTGTGGGCTATAACGAACGAAAGGGTGACATAGCTGCTCACATTTTACCAATGAAGGAAGTATTGTTGCCAAAATTCATGCTTTCTTTCAATTTAGCTAGGGTTCAACAAAAATTCCTTGAACTAGATGGGATGACCTCGTTAAAACTTTAAAGAAAGCGGGGAGGAGGAGTGTGGGCCTCTCTGTCGGCTCTTGGTGGTATGATGCTCCGAGGAGTTACTTTTTGGCTATAGTAGTGTATCTGTTAAAACTGAGAAGGTCCAATCTCAAATCTTGATTAAAAAACTTAGTCGAGTTTTACCGTTCAAGAAACACCCTCTTGCATAAAATTGGTATATTATTTAGTCACCTTTCTGTTTGTTTTTTTAGTTTTCTTGAAAGATAAGATGAAAGTTCTGTTAAGTCCTGTGAAACGTGTGTATGTTCGTTCTAATTGGACGAAATTGGATCCTAGTAGGAGATACAGGAAAATAATCATAGGAAGCGCAATAGCCCTGCCTAAATAAAGAGCGATGTGGGCACAATGTATTTTTTTTCACCCAGGCACTTCGTATAGAAGGAGGTGTCGTATAAACTTCAGAAGGAGCTTGATTGGAAGTCGAAAGTTTTCATGTCGATAGTGATTGGTGGGCAACAAACCCCCCCCCTCCGACGCCCTAAAATTCCCCAAAGACATCCAATCAAAATTTTGATATAGCCATTTTGTTCAGCATAGTTGAAAAGTCCAGTAACTATTTCTCTTGGGAAACAACCCCCCCCCCACAGCCCTCGAGGCAAGGGATGTAAGCTATGCAATTCGCCCATCATTTACCATATAGTCTTTGTTATTGGGAAAGAGGGCATGTCTGACCTTAGTTTTCAGGAAGAACAAGGACATTCAAATGAAAATTTCAGAGAATGTTGAGAGGAGCGTGATGTACCAATAGATGCTTAAAAAGCATCGACTTATTATGTTAATTAAGATTATATAAGATACATCAAGCTTAGTGTTACCCATCAAAAGCTACGAACCTAAGAAAGTTTGCCTGATTTTCGAAAAGGAAATACTCCCGAAAAGTTAAGAAAGATTAATGTAAATCACACCATCAGATTCAGCGTATCACAGAACCTTACTGTAGAAGTTTCAAGCTTTTATCTGCAAACATGTGGAATTGCATATTTTTGGCCGAAAGAAAGATTACGGATGCGGTTTTTTTCTCCATGGGTGATTGTATCGAAACAATGGTCCTGGAATATCGGGAGATGGCTCATGCGAACATAAATAAACAGTTCTTGTGCCCTTTTTAAGTGACAAAAATATTGGATGGTAGCTAGCCCCCCTCCTATGCCCCTTTTCTCCTCAAAATCTTCCAATGGCCATTTTGTTCAGCATAGTTAAAAGGTCTAATAACTTTGCCATTAGGGATAACATGACGCCCCACAGCCCTTGGGGAAAAGTCGTATAAAGGACGTATACTGTTGTTTTTTTTGGGGGGGGGGATTTTCTGCATGGGGGATTCTCCACGGGGATAATTTTCCGTGGGGAGGAAAGTTTCGGGGGGTGAAATTTCTAGGGTAAATTTTACACAGGGTGAATTTTCCAGAATTCCTATAAGCTACGTAATTCTTTTTTTTTTGGTCTTATTTTCTCTTTGCCGACTCAATTTTACATGCTGAAATCTTAAAGGTAATTTCTGGGGTAATTTTCGCCGGGTTGAATTGTCTAGAGGATCTAGCTTGGGGGGGGGGGGGGGATCTTCCACGGGAGACATTTTTCCGTGGGAGAAATTCTTTATGCGAAAATTTTCAGTGGAAGCAAATTTTCATTGTAAGGAGGGGGAGGGGTTCTGGAAAAATTTTCCATCGAAGGGGAGAATCTCAATATTATATATATTATATTGAATTTCTATTTTCTATTTCAACTTCATACTCTATTTCCCGTCTCTGTCTTAATGATATATATAGTGGACTTGCCTGGGATTTAGTAAGAGACCCGTGGCATGTTTGGAGGAAAATATTTTAACACTAATAGGCTAAAAAGAAATAATTCTGTCTTGAATCATTATTCCGAAAATTAATTTAATTACAACTTCTGGATTAATTAGCTTTTCTGGTGATCATATGTATCAAGATCTTATTAGATGATCAAATAGAAGCACTATTTCCAGGGTTCATAGGAAAACTGGAACATTAGAACCCCAATGTAATTAATTTCTAACCAATCTAATTAGGTCCACGGGACATGTGGCCCCGCGTTGAGCTTTTAGAACCTCTAGACGTTTTGCCTCTTAAGGCTTCTGTTCTGTTATTCTAAGTTCGTGTTCGTTGTATCTTTCGATTTGTGTTTAAAGTATTAAATTTAAAATATTGGAATTTACAACTTTGAGTTGTGGAGTGCCTATAATCTTAATTTCAAAGATGTGTATGTTAAGGTCAATTTACCAGTTTTCCGCATGCTCCACTTTTCGTGCCACTACCTTCTCTAGTATTTAGTTTAGATAGTACCAATCTGCACAGTATTCTTTACTCTATGCTTTCGTTTAAAGGATAGCAAGGTGAGCTAAATAGTTTCAAAGTTTTTCTGTTGGTTTTTCCTCTCTGTTTTGTCTGATTTGAGTATGTATAGGTCCATCTTTACCTTATTTCTAAACGTTGACAGGACTAGCAAACTTTGCTTGTTTTAAATAAACATTCTGTTGTTTTAAGATCTGAATTTTAAGATCGGTTTTAAAGATCTGTTAAGATCGGTTTTTAAGATCTCTTTTAAAATCGGTTGCGTAATTCGAAAGGCACCGTGCAACATTTTTGTTGAATTTATTCCCTTTTCGCAAATTGAATATGCCAGTTCAAAACGTTCAGTCTGTTTTTGATATCTTGTTGGGTTCTCCTTATTCGTTTCCTTGTTCTCACTTCAGAAATATATTTTAAAAGAGCTTGTCCTACCAGAACGGTTTTGTTCATGCCTTGAATGCCTATAAAACTTTCTATATCTTATATTATTGATGTCTTGCACCTATGCTGTTTCAAGTGTTGCTGCCAAACTCATGTTTTTCAAGTTATGTTTCTCGTCATAATTTTCAGAATTTACCACAGTTTTTCATATTCCTATCTATTTTTATTGCTAATCAAAATGCAAAAGTGATCCTTTTGGCGAGGATACGAGCTTTCTCTTTATGGAAGAAATGAAAAAATTTTAAGTGGCCCAACTGAGTAACTGATTTTTATAATCACCGTAAAGTAATGTCCAGTTAACTTAAATGACGACCGAGAAATATTCATTAATATAAACTATAGATATTGCCAGTAGAAACAAGAAAAAGAATAATCTCCTAGTCACCTCCGAGAACATTCCATATTCACCTTATTTCCACTTTTGCTTAATTTTATTTTATTTTCCCCATGCTTTTTGCTTTTTCTTTACTTTCTTCTCTGTCTGGGAAAAGAACGTTTTTTTTTCTTTGTTCTCATTTTCTGAATTCCATCTTTATGGCTGTAATGAACGGATTTTGTAATAAATATAAACGCAAAGGGAGTAAATTTCGTGAAACTTCTCAGTTTCTTTTAATTATTCCGAACAACATTATGGCAGTTCTATGAAATTAATAGAATTTCTTAACATTCTTAACATTAGAATTTGTAGCGTAGACATTCTATGCATTTCTTAATATTCTAAACAGTATTTCTCTTACCAGATTTTCAATAGGTTTTTTTAATCGGGCGATCGCTGGCTTTAAATTTTATTAAAATACTATCTATCTGTAAATTCAATCATTTGTAGTTGGCATTACTTATAATGATTTCACGTTTTAGATTGACCATCCCCAACAGTCTTTGAAAGGTGCTTACCGTTCAGTTGTTTCTGCCCAGCGAAAACGGGCTGTTATTGCGTGCTTCCGACAAACTTCCTTACACTCTCTTCCCAGGTATATATTTATTTTGCATCAGTTTAATTTTGCATTATTTTTTGTACGTCTTTTTCTCCTTAACCGTAGAAGAAAGCTAAATATCACCTGAGTTTGCATGTTAATGTTGTTCCCCTCTTTCAAGTCAGTACGATTACAAGATCACTCTAAAATTAAAAAACATAGAGCGTCGCGATATTAACCTTGATTCACGCATATTTTTAGGCAATCCGATTAAGACAGTCATTCCACAACTTACGGCTCACTTACGATGAGGTCTTTCTAATCAAAAGAGGAAGGTAGTTCAGAAACCGGGTATTTTCTGTAGCTAATGACTATATTTTAAAGCTTATTTTAATTCCGAAATGTCGGATGCTAAAATTCCACATTTGGATTTTGGTTTGGTAGTCAGTTACACTCTTGAGAAAACTATTCTGAATGGTCAGCCTTAGATTAAGTTCATGTAAATTATATATTGAAGATAGCTAGACATTCATTATTAACAGATTCGGGTCCCACTGCATTAATCCAATTAAACTGATTCTTGATATTAGGAAAATCTCAGTTTGAATGGGTCTTTAAAGACCAATGCATTTTGAATTTAGTAATTGTCATTTAAACTTATAGTACGCTGTTTAGTTCCCTTCTGTATTTATTCAGTGGCGTCAATAGGGTGGGGGGGGGGCATTTTCTTCTCCCAGTTGTCTTTGCCCCCCCCCCCTCACCTAGATATTTTATATTTTCATTGATACAAAACTGAAAAAAAAAATTGTCCCCCCTTTGTTTTGAAAAAAACACCCCCCTCCTCTCTAATTTTGTGAATTGACGCCACTGTAGATACATACTAAAAAGAATTTAATATTTCTGAAACCACGCCTTTAAGGTGCAGAGTATGTGTAATGTGAATTCAGTGGTCAATGAATCATGCGTGAGTTGAGGTAAATTTTGTAATATATGGCCGTGGCCGTTCAAATTGAACACCTAATAGGCTGCAAAGTAAATGTTAAGAAATTCCACTTTGAAGTTACTATTTTGAATGGAAAATGATAACAAATGTGTATGTTTTTGGGGAAATATAAATAAATAAGATGGCATCTAGCGATTTTTCTGGTATTGTCGATCAATAAATCTGGGTTAATAATCGTATATAGCGGAGATATATAACGATGTTTCGTCAGGAGCCATTTAAAATCTGGATTTTTGATGGCTTGGCTCCCTAGTTTTTGTGCGCCCCGAGATGACTAAATATTACCGTGCCCAAAGTGGAACGGTGTGTCTTGTGTTTTCGTAATTACACAGCAGTAAAATTTTAGATTTTTTTTTTTTTTCGAATAAATTTTGTTTGAGAAAAATATAAATGCGTAATAGAGCCTGGCTGAATAACAGAATTTTGGTGTGTCGACAGAGATACCATGCTTTTGTCAAAAACGAAATCATTTTTATTTGGTTTACTCGGTATCTGATACTGAAATATTTCAGTTAACTCTGAATAAGCAAAAACCATTTCCATCAATTCAATTCATTTAATTACAAAATGATGTAACACATAACATTAATCCAAGTGGTTTCCGAAAGAAAGACATGAAAGCACTTGAAACTGGGTGACCACATATATAACAAACACTTAACAAACAAAACTCTTACCAAACGAATAAAATAAACCAAAAAAAGGAAATAAATAGTAATAAATAAACAATCAAATTATGACTAATCTCTAGTTCTTAAAAAAAAAGAAAAAAAATAGATAAAAATGATGGTGAATAAAGCATCTGAAATATAAGCTCATACATAATATGGTATAGGACTTCTTTTTAAAATTATATTAACCTTCTTTCCTTTTCGGAATTTTACCAAGTAATATGCTGAACAATTACTTTTAAGGCTAATTACAATAGCTCGGAATACTCGAAATAAACATTTTTGAAAATGATTTTTATATTTTAAAATATTCGAAAGGATTTGTTTTAAGAAGCAATTTGAACTTTTTTTCAATCCATTCTTTAATTTAAGACGTTAACCAATGTAATTTATAAAGTATTTGCACCCTCAAAAGCGAGAGAACTACTGTCGATTCAAACGCTTTATTTTAATTATTCCTTTTCCAGTTGTGTAAATATTGGTGGCAATGCCGCTATGTAAATTCTTTAAAGGAGCAATTTTTTTTTTCAACAGAAAAGGAGGAATTCGAATTAAACGAAATTTTTCAAATAAAAAGCATTAATCTTAGAAACAATGTTTTTTTCACTCTATTTTCCAAGGAATAGTTGGATTTTCTTTCGCTTTTCAGATCCTACAATAGTTTGTTCATGAGTGCTATACTGTTAGGAGAAATAGTTATGGACAAAAAAATAATAAAATTTTATTCAGTACTTGTTTGATTCTCAAAATTTGGAAGAAAATAGTATTCACTTATATGATTATCTCTATTTTTTTGTACAAATAATTAGCTAAAAGCACACTTTTCCCTCTCTTAGCAAATTTGGCAAATAGAACCTACCTTTGATTGGGATGTGGGGGGGGGGGGTTATCCAAGTAACCTAATTTTCTCGTACCCTCTCTCCTTCAGTACGCATACATGCAATTGTTCGGAATAAAAAAGATAGCTCTCATTCACAAAATAATCATGATTTATTCAATTTAGAAAAATATATTCTCTGGTTGTTTATTTTGTAAATACATGTGAATGTGACTGTCGCCGTTTTTTCGTATATTGTGTGTGTCTCTTTCCTAAATATTTAATTGTATGCGTCATTCTAATACAAAGTGTACACGTACAATACTAACAATTAACTAATATGCATGAATGAATAGAAGCTGCGCAGCAGGATTGGTGTCACGGGATGGAAGAAGCTTATAACAGCTACAAGGAAGAAAGTGATTCTATCCTACCTCAAGTGTGTTCACCTTTACTCATTAAAGATGTAAGTCACTAACTTATGCTTTTTTCTGATTTAATGTAAAAGGGAACGAATTGATTTAATAAGAGAACTGAAATGTAGTAAATCTGGAATTAAAAGTATATTCAAGAGGGAAGATGCAGTTCGTTATTTTTGCAAGATGGGAAGCTGTTAACTGAAAAGCTGTTAACCGTTTAATCATGATGATCTCTATAACACATTTATATTTTGTTTTGGCCTGGTGAAAACTTAGTTAATTAAGTTTGGAAATTAGCTTAATGTTGCTAAGTTCGAGGGTCAATAAAAGCTATATTTTAAATAGTAGTATGTATAGCAGATTCCTCCTCACTTTCTAGTGTTTTAGCAAGATTTTTTTTTATTTCTTTTTTCACTTTTTTTTGGCAACACGGTGAAGCTTTTCCTGACCGATTAATCAATATTCTGTTTCACCGAAAAATTACAAGTTAAGACTATGGTTGTTCAAAAAAGAATCTTCGGGAATAATATAAAATTAATATTAAAGTAGTTAAAGATACACAAAGAAGAGCAATAAGCAATATTTGAAAGTTTAAGCGAAACAAAATTAAAAAGAGAGGATGAATCAGTTTTTCTAAACCAGGCACGTACGAGGAGGGCGTCCAGGCGTGGCCGATGCCCATTGTTTGTGCACCAATGCCTTGCTTGTCAGCTGTAACCGTCCTTCAGCGTTAATTCATCTGTCAAGATTATGACTATTAAGAAAAGTTAAAGAGTATATTTGAGCCAGATTTCTTCCGTTATTAATTATTTCTATTTTGGTTAGTTATCTCCTCAATAAGAAGTCAGCATTTATATTGCGACGCAGAAAGAAAATTTGTACTCGACACTATAGTTTTATTTTTAAGATTCTATAGTCGTCTTTTCTATAAAATATTTCAATCTAAAGACCTTAATAAGATTAGTTTTTTACAATATTTTTCTCTAAATGTCTTATTGTGCAAATGGAAGGAGGTATCGGAAGGTTCTTAGACTCATCAATTCGAGGATCTCTCATCTGAAACAGTTAAGGAAAAACTCATCTCATGTCATTTTGCACTTATTTAACTATTTTTCTGATTTTGGCTAATCTTACTTACTTTTCTTTAACTGAATAGTTTTAACTGCAAGGTTTCAGCTATTCTTTCCATTTTTTTATTTTTTTTTATTTTTTTATTTTTTTTAATTTATTTTTTTTACAAAACACGAATAGGGTACTTTTGCTTGTTGTTTATGCATAAATATTGTATAAGCTACGTGTTTTGTGCTCACGTGTGTATGAAAATAAAAGACTATGCCACACTAGCTGCCATATTAAAGAGAGTTGCATACTTTCTAACATTATGGCAGTAAAATACCCGTTGGATTGCTTATACACCTAAAACAGTTAATTGATAGGGAATATCATTCAGAGTCAGAGTCGGAAATTAGGAATCAACTGTTATATTATAAATTTTCGAAGCATGGCAAAAAGATTTAAATGAAAATCATTCAAATTTCAGTTTTTAGTAAAATAAAAAAAAGTCACTAAAATATGAAGAAAATTAAGATGATCTACCTGTAATATACTAATGTTTAGCACAATTTTGTGACAGGAAAAACAAGAAGCTGAATAATCGTCAATCGAAAACCACTTTGTTTAGAAAACTAGGAGTAATACATATATTATCAGACCTCGCTTAAAAAACATATATTTTGTGAATAAACACAACTTAGCAATTATCTTCCAAATATTTTCCGTGCGTTTTCTTGACCGATGTGAATAAGCCGGGAATTATTGATGCTACTATTAAAATTCAAAGTAAAATAAAAGTATTAAAACGAAGGGCGCTAAAACAAACATAAGACACGTACTGATAAAGATCCTTTTTTTTAATCTTCATTGCCTTTTTCTTAAAGGTATTAAAGAAGGTTACTGATAAAATGTCAAACTACCACTGCTATTACTAATACTGTCTCTTGATACTAGACACCGTGCCATCAACATTTTCATTAAGACATATCATGACTTTTGGCTGGAATGTGAGAATATTGGACATGAAGTTATCATTGAAGACTTGACGGTGAGTTATCATTGTTTTTTTTTGTTTTGTTTTTTTCTAAGTAGCTAACAATAAAAAACCGCGAATTTTAGCCCAGTTTAGTATATAATATCACCAAAATCAGTGACTAAACTATGTCTATTCATAGGAGCTCTCATCTATACATTACAGTGGTAAAAGAAAGGATTTATGTGCAATTGCCTAATATGATAGACAAGAAATAAAATGCCAAGAAAATCTTGTTGCCCACATTAAATAGGGTGTGATATAGGACCACAATATTCTAGCACTGCTTTGCATTGGTACTACAAAGTAATACCAGCACTACTTTGTCTGTTGCATTCTGCCTCCTTCTCCTTCAGTAATTGGTATTTGAAGTTACTACCCTTTCACTTGAAGTGGAGATGTAGAATCATGTTCTTCTAAAACATGTGAACAAGAAGGGGAGACAGATTTATCTATAAAGGACCAGAAATGCTGAACAGGTGACAGAGTAAACAATCAGGACATGGTATCACGGTTATTGTTTCTTATGTTTACCGTATATTCAATTCTAGAATTTGAAAAAAAAAGAATAGTCAAAAACACTGACTAGTGTTGCTGCTCAATAGTCCGTGTTTATAAGAAATAAAAGAAATGGAATAACTAAGGAAAGCAGAAATCTAGTATGAATCCAGGCTGCCCACAAATGCAGGGGAGTGGACGAAGGGAATTTTTTAAGAGGAGTATTTAGTGGGAATAATTAGTTGAAAATTGGATACCAAAATACCACAATGCGATGTTCAAATCCCTTAACCATTTCAAGTTCGGAATACCAGAGGCAACGCAATAACTCTCCCTTTACCACGTTAAACCACGTGCCCTTCACGCATTATTTATTTATTTATTTTTTGCTGGCTACTTTGTATAGAAGGTCAAGGGGTAATCGTAGAATATGGGAGGGGGAAACAGAAAGTTCTAGTGGCCTTTTCAAGAGATAAAAGTTATTGAAGAGCAGTCAGCACCCATCTTTTGCCCTTCATATCCCCTTTCTAACCCCCAAGTCAATTGATCAAAGTTATTAGATGGCTATTTTATTCGGAATAGTCGAAGGTCCAATAGATATGCATATGGGTCTGATATGAAAAATCATGACAACTTCCATAAATTATGACAACTGCCAGACGTTAACAGATGGGCTTTATTGTAGGAACAGAGGGCATGTTTGATCTTGCACGTCCAGTGGCTCAAATTTTTAGAAATCGTTGTCCGTATCAAAATAATCAACCATTTTATTATGTGTGTGTGGGGGGGGGGGGGAATGGGCCAAAAGAGTTGTACCCCAAATCAGTTCGAAACGCATAGCTGCATTTCCTAGGATCAAGAGGAACCCAATGCATAAAAACATTTATTTCAGGGCTCGGTCTGCCCAAAATATAAAAGGACTAAAAAAGTTTTCTATTTTCGATTGGCGTGAAACCTATATCTGTAAGCTGTTGGGTAATGGAACACCATTGCAGAAACAAAAAACTAGAATATAAATATTAGTTCTCCCCAAACTGAGGCCTGATAAATAGACAGAAAAGGGCCAAATAGTAGTTTTTCGTGCCCTTTTAGAGGGCTGGACTTGATTGGAGGGCAACCAGTCCCCCTGTCATGCCCATTTATTCAAACCACCCTCGTAAACCCGATGACGTTAGATCAAAATTTTGTGTTAGCCCAAGAATATTGAAATTCTCTGCAGTATCCTAGGAACAACTAAAGGATCGAATTGAATCTTCTGGGAGTTTTTTAGGAGGGGGTGCGGGGTAAATGAGCCCCAATTTCTGACATGGGATTGGGGGCAGAGGTAAATCCAAACACCATACTTGTCCATCAAATAGCACATCTGCAATATCTCGAGAACGGCTCGGGAGACGGAGTTGATACTTTCAGGTATTGTTGGGTGAAAGGAAGAGGGATTTAGGTGGGGCAATGGGTTTTCGTTTTTGGTTTGGGGAGGGGAAGGGGCTACACAATTTATGTATACGATCCATCCAAGTGTTTTGCACTATAAGCTCTTATGGGACTTATAGTTTTATGCAGGGTTAAGTAGCGATGTGAATCGAAAGATATCATTTGCTGTAAGTATTAAAATGGTCTAACTGTAGTATATCGGAGTCAAGTCGAAACTTTCAAGAAACTTTCAGGAAAAGTTTTTTTTTGAGGGGGGGAATAGGACCTTGGCTTTTAGCTTCGGGAAATGGGCGAGAAGTTTTGTTTCACGTATACCAAAAAATTGTGGCTGTTTAAGCCCTTCTGGGACTAGAATCTATTCACGGTGCCGTAGCGATATATGCTTCCATGTTATCAGAATAACATCTGCAATATCTTGTGAATGACTCAGAGATGAAGTTTGGACTTTTAGATAGTGATGGTGAAGGAAGGGGGAAAGTAAAGAGGAGATAAATTTTATTTTGGGGGAAAGGGCTGAATATGTTTTGTGGTCCGATCAATCTAAACGTTTTTTACTTTATAAGGCCCGGTGGGACTATAATATCTTCGAAATTAAGTAGTTAGGTAAATCAAAAGGGACTATGTGATGCAAGGTTATCAAAGCATTGTATCTACAATATCTTGGGAACGGCTTGGGCGGTCAAGTTGAAACTTTCAAGAACTTTCAGGGAAACTTCTTTTTCGGAAGAGGGGAATGGGACCGTCTTTTTTAGCTTGCGGAAGGGGGGGAGAAAATATTTTCTCTAAAATCCACCTAAAAGGTTTGGCTGTTTAAGCCCTTCTGGGACTGCTCGGGAGAACAAGTTGAAATCTATGCCGAAAACAAATTTAAATTAATTCTGTCTGTATCTTTTTTTGGCTTCAAGGCCCCAAATTTTTCGTCATCTCAGATAAAGTTTTTAACTTAAAGTGTATGGAGACAGGTCCAGTTACAACCCCAATGAAAGTAAAATTATTTTGAAGGTTAGTTTTACATCCATAGAAGTGCTTGCAGCCAAGAGCAAAGATTGTAAGAGACTGGTTAGAGTGGACACTCTGGTCCGTCGCTGAGACAGAGAGAGAGGGTAAAAGTAGCTCAGCTAGCTCTACCAAGTAAAATCATAAAGTCAATTTGAAATGAAAAAAAAACACTAAATGAAAATGCCACTGGTGATTATTAAGGTAAAGGTTTGTCTAGAACAGAGCTTAGGTTATTCATACGCTACTTATCCGGTTTTTGTTTGTAAAGATTGACCTTGTGGATTCCAACTTTAAGTTCAAGGCTCATATTAGGTTATACTTCAAGGCTCATAATGTTTGGTTGAATCGTTTTGAATAAAAAAAATTGTTTTACCTCTGGATTTTAAATATCTTATATACTATAGGGATGAGTATTTGGAACTTGCCACTATATGTGATGTTTTTCTTCTTTCTCCCTATAGTATATAAAAATTAAAAGCACGACTTCTTTGATTTAGTGCTCCATTTTTAGATTGCAATTGATGATTCATACTCTGTACAAAGTTTAAACATAATATTGTGGGGAGGGGTAGACTCTTGTATTTTATTTCGTTATGCTGTTTCGCTTTTGGAGTTTATATGAAGATTAGACTCGTTGAAATGTCAATAAATGAATAGAGACAAAAGGACAAAAATATGTATAAATAAATTTGAATGAAAACACGGAGGCTGAATATTTTTAATTGAATCTCAAAATTCTTTTTCAGCTAAGAAAAAAAAATAAAAAGCTCCACTTCAAGAATGGAAAAATGGCAGAAAAAACACAAGATAGACTTTTGTAGTCAGAAGTACTAAAAAGGTGGATTCATGTTCGCCGAGCTAAACAACATTAATATGCTATCAAATATAGCAGAAACGAAATGTCACTTTACGAATGTGTCTAGGCTGTAAATCTTATGTATCTAGAGGGGCCAAAAGGTTGAATCAACGCGGGGTATATGATAGCGCAATATCACTTTAATAAAAAATAATAAAAAAATGTTTTGACAAAAATATCAAATTAATGACCCACAATGAGAATAACTCGTGTGTGGGTTTACATACACTCAACAATAAATAAATAATACTATCTCCAGATACTGGAATAAAAATATTGTTCTTCAACTCTCCGTATGGTAACAACAAACAAAATCCGAATAAAATCAAAATAACCAAATAAATAAAGTGAAATGAGAAGCATCCACCCCAGAAAATATATCAAACTAATAATTGCTGATTAAGTGATTCATTAATCTAATTTTTTTATTAACCAACGATTTATTCAAATCTACAAAATTATGAAATTTATTCCAATTATATATAATGCTATGCCTTGGTGAAAAACGGGACCTTTCAGATTTTATTAAAGCCTGACGGGCTACAGAACTGCCACGGGTCCAATATGCATGCAAAACCTGATTATCATCCTGAAAAAAATTATTGTGCAAATAAAAATACTCAGGCAAAAGACCTTGAACGTGTTTAATCATATAAAGAACAGAATAGAAAGAAGGGAAAAGATCCAGTGGAAGGATATTTAAAATTTGATACATACTTTTTGTTGCCGATTTACCAGGGTAAGAAAACGGGCTAGGCAGGCAATTTTTCAATAGACGCAGAGCTTTATTTTGTTGCCTCTGAAGAGGAAGATTATGAGTTTTAAAAGTATTAAAAAAAAATAATGGAACAGTAATTTATATATGAATGCACTAGAGAATGATAAAGAGATTTCAGGGCAAAAAAACAGTAGAACAAATTTCAGATGATTCATCATTCCAATATTTCTTGCCAGTTTCATTCGAATATAAATTGCATGGCTTTTAAATGATAAACTTGAATCCAGTATTATCCCGAGATATTGAATATCATCAACTCTTTCAATTACAATGGGTGGGCCTTGAATATTAATCATCATAAGTTCCGGTGCTGTTTTCCCAGTACGAGAGAATCGTCAACTCTTTCAATTTCAATGGGTAGGCCTTGAATATTAATCATCATAAGTTCTGGTGCTGTTTTCCCAGTACGAGAGAAGATGATGAATTTTGTCTTAGTCCAATTAATAGTCAATTTATTTGTCGAAAACCATAAGATAAGCCTCTTCAGTGCTGATTCCAACCTAAGCTTCAAAGATCTAGAGTCGGGGCTGCTGACATTGCATGCCGTAGCATCGGCAAATAATGTGTTAAGGCCAATATCTTTGATGCTAGTACTGATATCATTAACATAGATAAGAAACAGGAGTGGACCCAAAATTGAGCCTTGTGGGACTCCAATTGACTGAGATTGAGATACTGATGAGGAAGAAGTATCGCCTCCGTCTACATACTGATTTCTGTTTTTTAGGTATGACATTACTAAGTCATTAACTGGGCCTCTTATGCCGCAGTTATCAAGTTTAGTATGCAATATTTAATCGAAAATCGTATCAAATGCCTTTTTAATGTCAATAAAAATCGTAGCAGGAATATCACCTTTGTCGAGGGCGTCATGAACAAACTGAGTCGTTGCTATAATAGCATGCTCAGTAGAGTGAGACTTCCGGAACCCAAATTGCATCGGACTAAAAAATTTAGATTTCATTAAAAAGCTGACTATACGGTTATATAAGCACTTTTCGAGCAACTTTCCAAATATAGACAGGATTGAAATCGGCCGATAGTTTGTTGGGTTCTTCGGGTCTCCTCCTTTATACAAAGAGATAATTCTTGCAGGCTTGAAACAAGAAGGAAATCTTCCGGTTTTAAACAGAGGTTGAACACAGGGAAAGCGGGATTACAATATTTGGTGCTATGCACTTAATCAGATTAGTAGATGACCCATCAATCCCTTCCGAAGATCCATTCTTTGAAAGGTTTGTTGTAAGTAAAAGTTCATCTGGGGTTACAAGAGTAAGAAAAATGGAACAATTGTGACACGGGGGTAGATATGATTGAAAGTCCTCTCCAGTTTCATTATCCAGATAAGATGGCCTTCCGTTATGAGATATCTAAATATTTCTCCACTGCAAGTCGTAGCCACCTTAACCATCGTTGAAAAAAACTGATCCAAGCGAAAGTTTGTCAAATGCAGATTCCGAGAATTACAATCGATGCTTCACATATCTTTCATTGTATTTGAAAACATTTTTACTGTTCCACCTGGAATATTCTAAGGTCAATCAAGTAATTACGTTTTCTCAAACCATTATAAAAACAGTGGACAAAGCAGAAAAAATAAACGAACTTTAATAAATAAAAGAAGGTCTGAGTTTTTAGACTTCACGTCCGGAAGCCAATTTGTAAATGGAAAGGCAGTGCGGTCTTATAAATTATTTATGAATTAGGGTAACCTAAAATTAGGGAAGCAGAATCATGAAAGGCTGTCTTATAGATGTCGTTTGAAGATGCCGAGAAACAAAAAGGAGAAGAAAAGGAGGAAGGAAAGCCTGATCCTTTGTGTCAATTGGTTACAACTCTTATTCGAGGTGCTACCACAGAACGTCAGGACACAGGAGGTGAAGATAATTTGTACATGTCATTTGCCTGCATTATGGCGAAGTAAGTTATTACTTTGATTGGATTCATGTACCAGAATTTCTTAGGTGATGGGAGTGGGCGATTTCGTCACAACAGCCAAAACAGGAGAATTAGAAAAAGAAAAGGCAGAACTAGAAAAATTGAAAACAAGCTTAATTTCTATCAACTAAAAATTAGATTTTGATTAGAAGCTAAACTTAAATAAGATCCAACCTGAGATTTCTTTAAACAGACAGATTCTTCAGTTTTAAAGAAATTTTCATTGAATATAGAACAGCTTGGGCTAGGTCAGTGTACAAAACATAGTATTTAGAAAATATACTCACTGCATGTTTTTGCCATAAGTTTTTTTTTTATCTTCGGCCCAGTCTAAAGTAAAAGCAAAAAAGAAAATAACAAATATTCACCATTGGCATTTTATTTAGTTTTTTTTTTGTCAAAATTAATTTAATGATTTTATTGGGTAGTACTGTGGTTTTTCTTTCTTTTTTTTTCTTTCTCAGAGACGGACCGGTGTGTTTTACCAGTTTCCCTTTGTTCCTGCTTTGTTCCTGCTTCCAAGTACTTTTGTGTGTGCATGTGTTTTTTGGTCAATAAGTTTTCTGAATCTGTTGTCTCAAAGGATCTATTTTGGAAATTTCCTCAGAGTAATAATAAAATGTACATAAAACCGCCTCAATTGTTACTGTGGAATACTTCTGGAGTCACTGAATTAATCTAAATGGATACAATGGGTCAATTTAGCTTATCAAATTTATGAAAGGACTATATTTTAATGTATTTCTAAGAAATTATTTTTAAAAATATATTTTAAGAAATTATCCTTAATATATATTACATTTATTTTCAAAACGGAAGTTTTGAGGAGGAAATAAGATGTTAAAATTTATTCAAGTAGCTAAGAATAATCACTGACAGTTTTACGACAATCTTGTTAGCCAAATAGAAACATGCTTAATAAAAAATTTCCTGTATAACAGTCATATATACATCTCACACTCTAAATTTCCTATAAGTGAAGGAGTAACATCCTTCATCTGAACATCTTGTTTCACCCCTAGTTTCCTCTTCTGAAGTTCTTTTAAGAAATATTTAAAGGTGCATTTAAAACGTTTAATTTCAGTTTCATTTTAATTTTGTGGCTGCTGTATTTTGCGATCCATGCTCTTAATCCCAAATTTTTTGTGATATTGAATCTAAATTATTCGAAAATTAGTGCAAGGCTTATTATTAAATGGTACTTTCATGACTATAATATTTTCTTACCTTCATTATTAAAGACTTTTCTTTTAACAGCGGTAAAAAAAAAGTGTGTAGCCCCCTACCCCTTTTAGGGCAAAAAATCCTATTTCTTTTCATCTTCTAAGTAAAATCTTAGCTATGCCTATATTTAGTTTCCGCTTAATATTTTATTTGCTTTGAGGTCTTGTGGAGAAGAAGAAGAGGAAGAAGAAGGTGGTTGTGGAGGTGAAGGTGATGACGAAAATGGTGCATCAATTCATGTAAGTTTACTAATTTAGTTTATATTTTCACACATCCTACTTAGTTGTTTTTAATTAGATCTTTTGTCCTAGCCGAGTGGATTGGTGCGCTGGATTTAGGATTCTTTGTCCGAGAGGATGAGGGTTCGAATCCAAGTGTATCCAATTATTTCATTTGGGACGAGGGTCTGTGGTGTGACTCTGTAAGCTCAGCCAGAGTCGACCCAGCTCTAGATGGGTACCTGGAGAAATCTGGGGAAGGTAAACAGGAAGGGTGTGCGAAAGCACAGGATGGTTGGGCCCCAACCCCCCATTGTACTTCCTGGGTGAAGGGCCAAGAAACGGAGATCAGTACCACTGGTAGGGACTGTAAAGACCAATGCCGTATTCTTTACCTTTACCTTTTCGTATTAAACTACTAAGACTAATATTTTAGCACACATTTTCATTGATTTTAGTTTTTTGGACAAGAGGATGACTCGGGAGAAAACCTAATGTTTCTTTTATTACAGTTAATGCAAAATTAGTGGAATTAGCTAATATGATTGGTCAACTTTCTACTTTCCTTTCCAAATCGAAACCGATTCTCTGATTCTTTTGTAGTTTTTGGAAAAGACAATTAATCCAGAAGTACAAGAATCTGTGCTCTGTGTATTTCATTGGACTGCCAGTTGCTATGAGATTATCTTTTTCTTTGTCTCCATGATACCATACAACTTAGACTGGCTATCCTAAACCATAATAGGCTTATTCGAGGTGTCCACTTTAGGCTCACCTTCGCTAACCCATCCTAAAAATTTGCAAAGTTAGCAAAAGTAGTTCAGTTTCTGAGCAGGGCTTGTCAGCAGCCCTTATAAAAATGGATTCATGCCATTTTTTTTTAGACAAAATGAGTAAAAAAATATTTGGATCAATACACCTATAGTTTTGCATTTTTAGGTTCTTACTATGTTGTTTTTTTTTTTTTTTTTTTTTTTTTTTTTTTTTTTTTTTTTTTTTTTTTTTTTTTTTTTTTTTTTTTTTTGCAACTTCATCAGAAAAATTCAAGCAAATACCTCATGCTTGGTATTGTGGGTGACGTTTAGTTAAGGTTTCTATGGTGTGAAAAAAAAAATCCAAGACTTATTTGATAAGATATTGTTAAAAGGAATAACTTATATTTTTGTTTGAATCTAGGAAGTACTTGTGCATCTTATATGAAATTACTTTCAATTTTGCATATTCTTGTAGAAAGACAAAGTATGACTTGCTGGGAGTGCACAGCCCCATTTGGAGCTGAGGTTATCTTAAAAACTTGCAATGGTGACCGCTATAAGTTTATGTGTATTTAGAATAACTGTGAAAAAAGAAGGCTGTTTTGTCTGAAAATAATTTTTAGAAAGGGTTTCTATCAAACTATGTAAATAGCTTTGTCAAGTTAATGATCAATAATTCCTTAAATCTAAACGTTTTTCAATAAGAAGTTTCACATAGCTAAGAAGCTGTTTAAATTTCGTCATCATCAAAGGGTTCCTATCCTTGTTCAGAGGTCGTCGGGGCTAACTTTGATGCCCGTGCCACATTATAGTCACACTTTTCGATAAAATTACGCACGACCACAGCGCCAATTACGTTCGCCGTTCGTAATTTCTCGAGTTGAACATTGTTCAACTTTCAAGCATAAATTTCTTGACAGACCAATCAGAGTCAACGCTTAAGGCATACTTTTTGAAACTAGAAAAGATGGAAACTTAGAACAGTGGTTTTTCTATCTGGGAGAGGAATCTGGCAAGAGTTCAGAAGACTTAGCATTATTAGAGTAAAATTGGACACAAATTACTGTTAAAGCAAACTCTTTAAACTAATATCTTGCAATTTTAATTTTTCGCTTTTTAAATACAAGAGTGACGCTAAAATCAAGAAAAATATCGCGTCGTTCATGATATTTGGCTTTCTTTATCGATAGATGTGACTATGATGTGGCACGGGCATGAAGTATCAAATTGTATCTCGTATAAAATCTTAATCACTTAGAATCCAAAATGAAAAAAAAAAACAATCTTTGTCTGAAGCCTTTTAATGCTCCCATAAAATTGTTTTAGCATCTCATGCTTCAAAGCTTTTTTAATTATAAAGTTAGATTCTTAAATTTTTGGTAGAATATTTGAGGTTTTCGAATGTTTTAGGATTCTATAGAATTCTTTTTATGGAATTTTATGGAATTTTTTTTCTTCTAAAAAGTTATAAAAGTTCTATGGAAGAAAATTCTCAGACCAAAATTGTTTTTTTACTTTGTCGTTGATTCCAAATATGGAAAATCTTATAAAAGGTCATTGATATTAGAATCGATTCTTTTTCTTCCTCTGAAGGGAGAAACACAACCCCTACAGATCATGTAATTGCGTCGATGTCTTGGCTATAGAGTTTATTTTGTTTGTTGTAAAGCTTACCTTCATTGAATGTCAAAGGCAGTTGTGGTATGTATATGAAAAATGATTCATGGGCAAAGGACTGGGCAGCCTTGTTCCAACGGCTCGTGAAAACTGATGCAAAAAAGTGCGTTAGAATTGATTTTTTTATCAAAGGAAGTAGGTCCAGCTTACTTTTGTAGAAGTTTGTTAATCTTTTTTACTTTTATTCTCAAGCAAACCACTCATATTGTTTTACTTCCTGGAGGTCAATTAGAAGTTTATTTTGAACTTATCTTTTAGTTACTTTCTTAAATTTTAAATTCTTCGTATTATGTCAATGCTCAAATGCATGAGGCTGATACTCAAAAATATCTTACCAATTAATGCTATTATTATTATTTTATTTTTTGTCAAGAGACCAAAATACAAAAGATGGGAGTAGGGGAAAAGAAGAGAATAGATAATATGCACTTTAACTTATATTCCTCAACATTAGTTTTATATCCAGGATTCTAATCTCCAGGAGAGGGGAGAGGAGTGTAGTAGTAAAAGGCTTTTAGCACACTTTAGATGTTACGTAATCGAAATATGTGCATTGATTGTTTAATTTTTCACATTTCGGAAGAAGAGCCTCTAATATGGAGCTTCCCTCTTGGGTATGATGTTCCTTGCAGTGACATCAGTATATGTAATAATAAAATTGGAGTTGTTAATGGTAGTAAAGGAGATCGGTAAAATGCTTTGTATTTAAGCGTTCGACAAAATTAACATTATCTGAATGTAAATAATTATAGGCTATAAAAAAGTCTAAAAATTGTCAAAGTTGACTTTTAAAGGTTAATTAAACACTGAGCCAGGCAAACTCTTTTTTTTTCTTGGCTTGTGTTTCAAGAGCGTCGTAAAAAAGGCATAAAGCTAAATTAGTTATTTGTAAGTTGGATCAAAAAGCATTTTCAGAGAAAGTAGTAAAAATGGGTGCCTATGGAAATCAAAGTTGTCTTTTTCTCGTGTTTACTTTTAAAAAAAATTCTGATATGTTTTGTACCAGGTTTAGTCTTTCCAAAGGTTTTAATTAATGTTGATATAAGACTTCGGAGGAGAAACTTTTTGAGCTACTTCAATGTTCAGTCATTTCTAGTTAACAATTTATATTTGTACATTGCTTTTTGTAAAGGCTAAGATCAACAATTGCTTGGAATTTGTGCGTGCCGAACTTTAAGTATTGTATTGGGAACCAAGTTTATGGGACGATTCCAGTTTTTTTTTCTAAGCTTTGCTACAAATTTACCGCCTATCATAGGATATAGAGGGAATTATTGGGTTTCATAGCTTTATATTAACTGTCTTTCTTTTCTTACCCGAGGCTGCACATAGGAAAATGCGGGTATTGTACTTTTTTCTATTGCTGCTTATATTGCTTTCAATGTTGTCTCTTCAGGCTTTTTCTTGTCACCTGGCAAATCACGCTTTTAAGTAATTTTCTTCGAAGTTTTCTGAATTAAATCTTTTTAATTTGATCAATGTTTCTTAAGGCCTTGCTTTTGACCAGTTTTGTCTCTCGTAAGATAAATGAGGATTAATACATGTTCATTGTCTGTTTAGCTAGTGGAAAGTCTCCTCGTTGTATTCATCGTCATTATTATTTTTCTAATCAGAATAAGATATCTGTAGTTTAAGTTACACTTTTGATTAATCTCAAATTTAAGTGTCCACCTCCCTATTTCTAAAGATATTTTTCCTGGTGTCTAAACATTAAAATTGGAGAGAAATATTTAAATTAAATGGACGGTAACTAATAAAGGTTCATAGGGAACTGTTCGGATTAAGCTACCTGCTTATACCAGGCGCTAGCTATAACGAGAATGGGTAAAAAGGGTCAGTTAAATTTAAAGAAAATCTAAACATCAGAAATTAGACGATTCATCTGTATAGATCAAATCTGTATTCTGGAGCGAAGACAATTTATTTTTGAAGGCTGTAAAACTAAATTGTATCCTTAAATACTTGCTACTAACCCTGATCATGATATTAACCCTACCCGAGACGTACGCAGGAATTTACTTCAAGTTGGAGGGTGGTAACGAAAACGCAAAGAAAACCCGAATTACATTTAAAATGTGAAAAAATAATGGGAAGCACCGGGTAACTCGCAATATTACAGAGTGAGGGGCCCGCAACAGCCTCCCATATACTTGCCCGCATCGTATACTATCGCAAATGCTAACAAACTTGGTTTTGTAAATACGTATGTTTCTTTGCATATGTCCTCTTTCGCTTTGTTTCTATTACAGTTTTTTTCTTCATGCCACGAAAAAGACAAAGCTAACAATAAAGACCGCCAATTATTAAAGTTGACATACATTATTTATGATCATGACATCATAATAAATAATGCAACGCCTGTATACTTAGGGACTGGGGGTTCAGACCTGCCTCTCCCGAGACTTTCTCCGTCAGGGAGTTACAGCCTGTAAGGTGAATTTAGCAAATAAATATACACAGCATTGTGTTTCGTTTTCTCAGACGGTTTCGTGCTGGGACGAACTCTAAGCAATAGTAGTAATATTATATTATCTTAGAACGTATGGAAATGTACTTGGTGTAGGTTTGATTGCTCGAATATCCTTTTATAGAAGTTTCCTTTTGCGAGGAGAGAACAGAGAGGGGAATAAAAAAAATTCTTCGGTAAACATACAGCTATTGCGATGGAAAAGACTAAAATATGGTGTCAGGTTAGATATGAAGAAAACTAGGACTGATGCCAGAAGGTTCAGACGCATAGGAAAACCGATGAGAAAAATTGATCGGTACGAAAGAAAAAGTGTTCAAACTATGGATGCAATATTTTTCCAAAGAGCACAGATAACATGTACTTTCTTGCCATATATCCTCCTTTCTTTTGCTCGCCTTATGTAGAGCATGACTCGTATCTTGCAAAAACTGGTGCCTCTGAACAAGAACCACCAAATCTCAAACTTTTGCGTGCTTAACAATATACATGCTTTCCACTTTCAAAAATTCTTGCTCATTTCTACTCGACGACACACGAAAAACTGGTCAGTACCATTGGTAAACTAGAAAAAATTCCTAGCCCCAAAGCTGATCGGCACTATGGGGAAAACTGATCAGTTTTTCCATGGTACAGATCGGTTTTTGAGCATTTCCTCATGCGGCTGAACGGGCTATGAATGTTGATTTGATGACACTTGATGTGTAGATGATAAGATACAGTTGGATCCTTCTGAAAAGCAAGTTTTTTGTAATATAGAGTAAATCAATAGCTTACAGTTTGATTTAATTTTCGTTTTTTAGCTGCAAATTTTATGACTTCAAATGTGTGGGATAAAAAAGTATACTCTCAGTCTTCATGACATTATATTAAAGGCCGCATGTTCAAATTTGCTTTTATTGACTTAAATCTTTTCTTCCGTGCATAAAACCTTACCCGATTTTTTCCCGTGAGCAAAAAATCTTTGTAGGGGATTTTGTTTTGTTTGAAACGATTTGAAATGGCGGTTGGTTAATCTTATAATAAGTATCCTTCTGTTACCAAGTCCAGCTGCTCAGGAGTTTCCTTTTTTAATGTACGATTGCTCTTTTGTGGTTTCAATGTTTTTTCACGCGAGGGCTGCTACCGATAATTTTGCACCCTCAGAAATCCTAAGATATTAAACAGTATTAATATTCGTATACACCTAATATACTTTGAGGGTGATTTTTATATATTTCTTCCATATCCCAATCACAGAATTGGAATCTCAAGATCTTGGGAAAATCACAAAGAGTGGCAACACTGGTTGAAGAAAGGGAGTAAATGAAAATAAGGAATTGAGGTCTTTTGCGGTAGACTTTCTGATCAAACTGAACTTAAAGTGAGTGTCAAACAAAATCGAAGATTTAGAACACGTTCTATCATTTCAGATATGAAAGATATAAACACCCAAAATAAATATCTTGTACGTTTTTGTCTTGGTTTTCTCAGAGAATTTTGACACAAATAAATTTATAGGAACAAGAAATGGAAAAACAGAGGCTAATTTTCAACCAATCGCGTTTATCTTCAAGAGGAGTTCATGAGATGGTGCTGCAGTACATATCTGCCTCAAAAGGTGTTCAATCAGAAATGGTCACCAATACTTTAGAGGTTAGTTTTTTATGGTAGTTTTTATTTGTAAAAAACAAACAAAAAATGGAAGTTATCAATTACAGAACAAGCTATTAAGCCAAAATTCAAAAGGTTTCAAAACTTGAACGGCGAAATTCTGAAAGCTGATTCACGCGTATTAGTTTCAATTGAAATTTGACAGAAATGCTATAGTATGTGTACAAATGAGAGAGGAAAAAGAGAGGGATAAAGAATGAGAGGAAAAAGAATGAGAGAGGGATAAAGGAGAGAGGAAAACATTAAAAAGTGGAATGTATACAGAGACATATAGGAATAACTAGAATTTAAAGGCATGCAAAAATATGTCCTGCAACATGTAATAATCTCTTAAAATCGAATACTGAATTTTTCAAAGTATTTGGTTAAGAAAAAGGAACAACAAAAGTTAGTATTTAGTGTTAGAACCGACCTGAATTAAATTCTAATTTTCCTTGAAGAGGAGCTCTTTTTTTAAGGTTTTCCAGGAAACTATAGGAGCGAGAGAAATGTTTCTAAATTTTGAATAACTTTGTGCTAAAAATTGCGAATTTTTTATTGTTTATATATATATATATATATATATATATATATATATATATATATATATATATATATATATATATATATATATATATATATATATATATATAAACCAGCCAAAGAGCTGGCTCTTTACCTAGTGTTCATCCTCTTCCTCTAGTCGGTGCTTGGCCTCAACGGCTCTTTTCCTGACCCTCGCCGGTGGCCATTGTTTCGCTCTGGCATACCGTCTTGATCAATGAAATAAAATAGAACAAGTCCGGTGCCTTAAAAAATGTCAGGCAATAATGTTGCTGTTGCTTACAGTATTTAACATTTCCAGCTTGGTATATCAATCCTTAGAGGAGGTAATCAGGATATTCAGATGTCTATGTTGAATCATCTTAAAGAAAAGAAAGATGTTGGCTTCTTCACATCAATTGCTGGGCTTATGAACTCTTGCAGTGTCTTGGATTTAGATGCATTTGAGAGAAATACAAAAGCTGAAGGTCTTGGTGTTGGATCTGAAGGAGCAGCAGGAGAGAAGAATATGCATGATGCTGAATTTACTTGTCTTCTTTTCCGATTTATCCAACTTACATGTGAAGGCCACAATCTCGGTATGCGAATTTTAAAAATTTTCTTCTTGTTTCTAACCCATTAGGTGAGTAAAAAAATAAAGAGTTATTGAGGTAAAAAATTTATGCGTATTTTCATGCTGTAAATGCGACCAAATTGTGGAAAATAGCTCAATATGTTTGTCATAAAAATAATAAAACATATTAGACTGTGGCAGCATTTTTAGTATCAAATCTTAATTTTAAGATTGGTTCCAAACTTAAAATAAATAAAAAAAATCTGCAAAGAAAACTATCTTTCGTTAAATAAATAATCCTTTTAGCTTTGGAAACAATAAACTTATCAGAGGAATATCCTGTTTTGATCTAATATTATTGCCTTCTTTTCAAAAATGAGGTTTTGCTGTATTATTAATTCAGTTATTTTTTATATTTAAGATACAGTCCTAACCGGAAACTGTAATTTAAATAGTATCTGTAGGATCACAGATGTATCATTTTCAAAAGGCTTGAGTGATGTGTATCTATCCCTTAATCTGTCTTAAAAAAATAAAAGCACTTAATACTTTTGAGAAGCATCAAAGCATTTGTAATGCTGTAATAGAAGCAATTATTAACAAATCTATTTAGTTTAGCTATCAATTTTGTAAGGCGTTTAACAACGTTAACCTGCCTCAATGACGAGAGGCTAACTTGTTACTTATGTCGAATGCTTATATACTTGTTTATTCTTTTAGGGTGGGGGGATTTGAATAATGCTAAATTTAAGTAATTTTTAATTTTTTGTGGGGAGACTAAATAAATTTTTCATGAACAAATTTTTCTTTTTGGAAATTATAGTTCTTAAGCATTTTTTTCCAAATATAAGTAAAGAGCAAAGCATAAGTTAAAAGGAGCGTAAATTGCACTAAACGGAAAGGGCGCTGCTGCCCTTTTCGACCGCCAGTCGTAACTCTGAGTGTTTTCTTGTTCTTTTCTAAACAATCTTACTAGAAATATCCCCAACTAATAACTACAAATTTTTTATTGATTTTCAAGAAAAAGGGCTTGTGATGTTATCGACGAACATATGGAGATTTTGTTGTTTCCAGTAAAGTTCCTTCAATGATTTGAACATTGGGAGTGAAGGATTAAGTGAGTTAATATCCTTCTTCCTGTTTAGGGCTATTTTTGTTCGTTTTAAGTTTTAACGTAGCCCTTTACTTGTACTTCAAAAAATATGTATTATTGAATTTAATCTTTTGTTGATTAAATTGCATTATTATTCAATTCCAAGTAACCAAGGATGCATTTTCAAAACGAATTCCGCTCAACTCTCTTGTTGAATCGTCCACCTTTTTCTGTTGAACTTCAAAGAAAATGGTTTTCTTTTTTTCACCCAAATCTAAACATATACCCAGTGTATGCACCCAGTATGTTTGTCGCCAAATTCGTCATTTCAAACAAAACTTGGACTCGTGTATCCCAGTAGAAATTATTTAAAGAAACCGTACTCCTACTGCATGTTCTATCGTTAATGAGATTTCAGTTCTTCACTTGTTGAAAATTTTCTTGTCTTGGATTTTGCAATTGATAAATCAATTTTTTTTTTTTTTTTTTTTTTTTTTTTTTTTTTTTTTTTTTTTTTTTTTTTTGCCTCAGACTATTCACCGAACAATTTGTTGTGTTAAAGAAGACACATTTTTTTTCTGTTTTTTCTTCTGCTTGGTTAAATACCTGTGAAGTTCAGAAGGACCCTCCCGCAGAATTTAGCTGAATTTGCACAAATTAGAACATAGTGTGCTGTTAAAGATATGAATGGATAATATTTCCTTTCGTACCAATTGGGAACCAAGCCCTCGCAGTTTTGTTTTATTTTTGATATTTACTTTACCGGCAAATTATGCTTCTCATAGCAAATTGGTCTTGTAACTGTCTACTCATCTGAAATAATTGTAACCGAAAGTAAATTGTTCAATCTTAGTCGCTTAAATGTGGGAGCTAATATACAGAATATTACTTTTTCTGGGCTTAATCCTATTTAAAACTGAACTCTCCGAATAATGCATGCAGCAATCCTTTTTGCTATGCAAGTAGAAAGTCAGAGTTGAAAAAAGCATCGAACTTTCTCTATTTTTTTTTTTTTTTTTTTTTTTATAGAATGGCAAAATTATTTAAGGACGCAAGCTGGTAATACTACTACTGTGAATCTGGTAATCTGTACTGTAGATTATCTCTTGAGATTACAGGTAAGCTGTTTCATTCAGTACTATTTACATAAACCGCAAAGAGTACGGGAAACCAATAAAAGAGGATTCTTTGACTCTTTAACATAAGGTTTAATAGAAGCTAACAACTAATTTTTTCACTGACAGTGCGATACTACCCATCAAACTCCAAGAAATAAAGAAAGATGACATTGATACCTAGATTTAATCAGAGGCAACGCTCTGGGGTTACCTATGAAGACCATACGGCTCCAATGTTTCATTATTCATGATTTTTTTGTTCTAGTGCCCTTTTTAAGAGTCAAAAGTGATCGGAGGGCAAATACCCCCCCCCCCTCCCCCACGCCCTTTTTTCCCAAATGAATCCTATAAAAATTTCGAGATAGCCATTTTATTAAAAATGGTTCAAAGATTATATAACAAAGCTCCCGTGTCGACCCAACCCCCCAGGGCCCGGGGGCAAGCGTTGTAAGTTATGCCCTGGAGGCATATGTGGTTCTTATGGAAGGGATGCTCGTATAAACTTCAAAGAAGGCTCATCCTCCCCCCCCCCCTCCACGCCCTTTTTTCCTCAAAGCCATCCGATAAGAACTTTGAAATAGACATTTTTTAAAAATAGTTCAAAGATCATATAACGAAAACTCCGGGGTCGATACCACCCCCAGGGCGCGAGAGCAGGCGTTGTAAGTTATGTCCTGGGGAAATATATGGTTCTTAACGAAGGGACGCTCGTAAAAACTTCAGGGAGGGCCCATTTGATTGATTGGAAGTTCTAGTTCAGTTTTTGAGAGTCAAAAGAAACTGGAGGGAAATTAGTCCCCCCCCCCTCCATGCCCCTTTTTCCCATAATGCATCCAATAAAAATTTTGAGATAGCCATTTTGTTAAACATAGTTCAAAAGTCAGATAACGAAAACTCAGGTGTCAACACCCCCCCCCCAGGGTCCGGGGGCAGGCGTTGTAATTTTTGCCCTGGGGCATATATGGTTCATATGAAAGGGATGTTCGTATAAACTCCAGAGATAGTTCATTTGATTGGCAATTGAAAGTTCGAGTTCACTTTTTGAGAGTCAAAACAGATACTAGAGCAACTAGATCCCTCCCCCCTCGTTTTTTTCTCCAAACACATCCGATGAAAATTTTGAGGTAGCTATTTTGTTAAAAATAGTTCAAAAGTCGGATAAGAAAAACTCCGGTGTCAATACAACCCCCCAGGGCCCGGGAGCAGGCGTTCTAAGTTATGCCCTGAGGGCATATACGGTTCATATGAAAGGGATGCTCGTATAAACTTCATAGAAGGCTCATTTGATTGGAAATTGAAAGTTCTAGTTCACTTTTTAAGAGTCAAAAGAGATCGGAGGGAAACTAGCCCCCCTCCCCCCCCCCTCCACGCCCTTTTTCCTCAAAGCCATCCGATAAGAACTTTGAAATAGACATTTTTTAAAAATAGTTCAAAGATCATATAACGAAAACTCCGGGGTCGATACCACCCCCCAGGGCGCGAGGGCAGGCGTTGTAAGTTATGTCCTGGGGAAATATATGGTTCTTAACGAAGGGACGCTCGTAAAAACTTCAGAGAGGGCCCATTTGATTGATTGGAAGTTCTAGTTCAGTTTTTGAGAGTCAAAAGAAACTGGAGGGAAATTAGTCCCCCCCCCCTCCATGCCCCTTTTTCCCATAATGCATCCAATAAAAATTTTGAGATAGCCATTTTGTTAAACATAATTCAAAAGTCAGATAACGAAAACTCAGGTGTCAACACCCCCCCCCCCAGGGTCCGGGGGCAGGCGTTGTAATTTTTGCCCTGGGGCATATATGGTTCTTATGAAAGGGATATTCATATAAACTCCAGAGATAGTTCATTTGATTGGCAATTGAAAATTCGAGTTCACTTTTTGAGAGTCAAAACAGATACTAGGGCAACTAGATCCCTCCCCCCTCGTCTTTTCCTCCAAACACATCCAATGAAAATGTTGAGGTAGCTATTTTGTTAAAAATAGTTCAAAAGTCGGATAAGAAAAACTCCGGTGTCAATACAACCCCCCAGGGCCCGGGAGCAGGCGTTCTAAGTTATGCCCTGAGGGCATATACGGTTCATATGAAAGGGATGCTCGTATAAACTTCATAGAAGGCTCATTTGATTGGAAATTGAAAGTTCTAGTCCACTTTTGAAGAGTCAAGAGACCAGCGGGCAACTAGCCCTCCCCCCCCCACGCCCTTTTTTCCCCAAACCCATCCGCTACAAATTTTGAAATAGCCATTTTTTTTTTAAGTTCAAAAATTAGACAACAAAACTCCGGTGTTGACATAAGCCCCAGGGCCCGGGGGTATGCGTTGTAAGTGTTGTATTGGGGGCATTTATGGTTCTTATGAAAGGGATGCTCGTATAAACTTCAGAGAGGGCTCATTTGATTGGGAATTGACAGTTCTAGTTCACTTTTTAAGAGTCAAAAAGATATCCGGGGGCAACTAGCCCCCCACACACCCTTTTTTTTCAAACTCATCCCAAAAAAATTTGAGATAGCCATTTCGTTAAAAATATTTCAAAAGTCAGATAAGGAAAACTCCTGTGTCGACGCAACTCCCAGGGCCTGGGGGCAGGCGTTGTACGTAATGCTCTGGGGCATATATGGTTCTTATGGAAGGGATGCTCGTATAAACTTCAGAGAGGGCTAATTTGATTAGAAATTGAAAGTTCTCGTTCGCTTTTTAAAAGTCAAAATAGATCGGAGGGCAACTACCCCCTCCCCTCCATGTCCGATTTTCCTCAAACCCATCCGATAAGAACTTTGAGAGAGCCATTTTTTTCAAAATGGTTCAAAGATCATTTAACGAAAACTCCAGGGTCGACACAATCCTTCAAGGCCCAGAGTAGGCGTTGTAAAGTATGCCCGGGGGGCATATATAGCTGTTATGGAAGGGATAATCGTATAAGCTTCAGAGGGGGCACATTTGATTAGAAATTGAAAGTTCTAGTTCACTTTTTAAGAGTCAGAAGAGATCAGAGGGCAACTATTCCCCTCCCACTCCACTTTCCCCCAAATGTATCCAATAAAATTTTGAGATAGCGATTTTGTTAAAAATATTTCAAGGGTCAGATAACAAAAACTCCGGTGTCGACACAACCCCCCAGGGCCTGGGGGCAGGTGTTACAAGTTATACTCTGGGGGCATATAGGGTTCTTATGGAAGGGATTCTTGTATAAACTTCAGAGAGGGCTCACTTGAATGGAAATTGAAAGTTCTAGTTCAATTTTTAAGATTCAATAGAGAGCGAAGTGCAACTATCCCCACCCCCACACCCTTTTTCCCCAAAACCATCCGATATAAATTTTGAGATGCCATTTTTTTAAATAGTTCATAGGTCAGATAACAAAAACTCTGGTGTCGACACAACTCCTCAGGGCTCGGTGGCAGGCGTTGTAAAATATGTCCTGGGGGTGTATTTGGTTCGTATGAAAGGGATGCTCGTATAAAATTCAGAGAGGGCTCATTTTACTGGAAATTAAAAGTTCTAGCTCACTTTCTCAGAGTCAAAAGAAATCGGAGGGCAACTATTCCCTCCCCCCTCCACGCCTTTTTCTTCCCCAAACCCATCCGATAAAAATTTTTAGGCGACCATTTTGTTAAAAATAGTTCAAACATCAGATATTAAAACTCTGGGGTTGACACAACCCCCAAGGACCCCGGGACAGGCGTTATAAGTTATACCCTGGGGGCATATATGGTTCTTATAGAACGGATACTCGTATAAACTTCAGAGAGGGATCATTTGATCGAAAATGGAAAGTTCTAGTTCACTTTTAAAGAGTCAAAAGAGATCGAAGGGCAATTAGCCCCCCTCCCCCTCCCACGCCCTTTTTCCTCAAACCCATCCGATACAAATTTTGAGATAGCCTTTTTGCTAAAAATAGTTCAAACATTAGATAATAAAACTCCGAGGTTGACACAAACCCATTTTGTTACTTTGGTGTTGTTACTTTGATACTAGTTTTGATACTTTGATGAACGTTTGATTTTGAAAAGCAAAAAGTTTGATTTTGAAATAAGGAATTTTTAAAAAACTTGAAACATTTTGCAATCAAGAACGAACAAATATTAATTAAAAGAACTTTCTGAAAGACATTTTTCAAAGAAAAGTAAAGGTCATTTTAAACTTAAGATCAGCAGATACAAATACCTGTTAAAATTCAAACTCAAAACGACCAAAAATTACTATTAAAGAATAAATGAAACCCAAAATGAACAGAAATTAAATAAACAATCATTGCAAAAACACATACAACAAGTAATAATATAAATGAATAAATATATCTTAAAGCGAGTAATGCTTAAATTGAATATGCAAATCAAGCTTAAAATGAAAAACAGTATTTTGTTATTGAAGTATAAATGAAATCCAAAACGAACAGAAATCAAATAAACAATCAATGCAAACAAATATACAATAGATACTAATATGTAAATGAATAAATAAATCTTAAAACGAGTGAAACTTCAATTAAATATGCAAATCAAGCTTGAAGCGAACAAAAATCACTACAAACAAGAGTTTGGATATCGCCTCCTTCTCTCACTGTAAAAGTCTAAAACCTACTGCGTCATTGGCGCTTTACTGAAAACTATATGTGTCTTGAATAATTTTGGAAAGTATAAACAAAATCAAACCGAATAATTAATAATACGGTTTTTATTGGTATCGCTAGATTGCATTTTTTTTCTTTGAGACTCTCTTGTCAGTGTCCCCTGCTCTTTGATATGATATTAAAAAAAAAAATTGCTAGATAATCTGTTTTAAATAAGTCTATCCATTCTAGTTTAAATACTATATTTATTAATCTTTCCTAGCTTTGAATGTCCGCTCATAATTTCTTTTCAGCGACTTAATCACGGATACTGAAGCATCTATTTCATTTTTTATCATTATTTTTAATGTCACTTTTATCATGCATAATTTTCCTTTATTTTTGATTTTTATATGCATTGAATTTAACATATTTGAATTTTATTCTTTTTTTGTGTACCAATAAAGTAAAGCAAAAGAGTCTTGACCTGGCACATATCCTCACACTCAGGTGATTATGCTTTTAATTAATTTTTTTATTATATTCAAACTAAGTATAATATAAGCTAAACCTCTTTCAATTGCTGGGAGATCCGTCAAGCTTGAAATTCTACCTGTATTTGTAAACTTAAAAATCATTTACCACTGTGTTAGGTTTTATATAGGCTGTATTTTCGACTTGTTTCACTTATAAAGTATAAATCAGCGTCGGTTGAATATGTGTGAAATGGAAGTTAAAATTTTCAGAGAGAAGAAGAGTTGCTTGTCGAAATTTATTGCATTATTATATGGCTAAAGTTGATTTTCATAATGCAGATTTTCAATAAGTGGGATATTGTTTTCTTGATCAGCTAAGGAGTTAGACTATACGGTGAATAGGTGCAAACGTATTATTTTTTTTATTTTATTTTTTTGTGGGGAAGGGGCACCAGCGGTGTCAATCGGGCCGGCAGAGTTCGATCATTTGTCCATCCTACATTCCCCCCCCCCTACATTTTCAAAGATACTTTTTTATTGAAAAATGCCTCTTTTGCATCTTCATTGAAAAAATTGCAATAAGAAGAAGAAGGATTTATTGAAAAAAAAAAAACAACATATCAACAAAAAATTATTGCTGCCTCCCCTAAAAAGCAAAGCTTGTCCGTGGGGGATGTAGAGAAAACAAAAATCCTTAAAACAAAGAACACTTGGCCACCGACACCACTAATACCATCACACTAAACAATAAATACAAAATAATATCATATATTATACTTCCTCTGGGAACATCATATCAACAAAACCCCCACAATAAATAAATCAATTAATCAGTCAAAACTCATATTCAGCAAAAAGCAGTTCCTTAATGATTTTTCTAAAAATATTGGGGTCACCAATAGTCTTAATATCACTATTCAAACTATTCCATTTCCGCGTACCTCTATAAAAAACAGAAAAACATGAACGGGAAGATATACCTCTAGGTACACAGAAGTCCGTGCTACCCCTTGTATCATAAGAATGAACAGTAGACCTAATGGACAATAAATCACCAAAACAACGAGGCTGAACATCCTGCTGCAGTCCAAAAATAAACCACAATACATAGAACTCACGAAGGCCTGCAGCCGGCAAAATTTTTAAAGTTGGGTAAATTTCTCGAACAGACATACGTGGAGATATACCGGCTAAAATTCTTACTGCATGATTTTGTAGAACTCTTATTGGTTTTAGGGTAGAAGAAAAAGTAGAGAGCCAAATACTTGAACAATAAAGTATATACGGGTGTATTAAAGAAAAATAAAGATGGCGAAGGACAGACTTGGGAAAACAATGTTGGAGTTTCTTCATTATACCGAGATTTCTTGCCAGAATTTTGCTAGTTAAAGTAACATGTTCCTTAAAAGATAGAGTTTCATCTATTACAATCCCAAGGTTTTTAAAAGACGCAGTCCGTTTTATAACGCCATTGGGAATATCTAATTCCTTGATCCATGGGTAAAAGTTTGATGATCGCGAGAAAATAATAAAGTTAGACTTAGCCATGTTAATCCTTAATTTATTTACTCTCAGCCATGCTGTAATTCTATTAACTGATTCCTTCATGGAAATCTGCAGCAGCTCCGCTGTTTTAGCTGTGCTAATGGCTGTTGTGTCATCAACAAAAAGTGAAACTGTTTCATTAGTCGGGTTTACCGTTAGTTCATTAATTCTATAGCAAAAATTATTTAGACAATTTGGTAAATCATTAATAAATATCAAGAATAATATAGGACCGAGAACTGATCCTTGCGGAACACCTATTTCAATACGCTTTTTTTCGGAAGAAGAATCATTTAGTTGGACATACTGATAACGATTACTTAAAAAACTTCTTAAAAAATTTAATGATTTACCCCTCAAACCATACACCTCACACTTCTTAAGTAGAAGTTCATGATCCACAGTATCGAAAGCTTTCATCAGATCTAAAAATATAGCACCTATTTTGAAACCTTTATCTAATACATCATTAATAATAGTTGTCAAATAAATCATCGCCTGTTCCGTTGTCCTTTTTCTACGGAACCTAAATTGTGTCTCTACCAGTAATTTATGATCCTCCAAAAAGCTCATCATTCTAATACTAAAACACTTCTCTAAAACACGGGAAATAATGGGTAAAACAGATATCGGTCTATAGTTTCCTGGGTCATTTTGAATACCACCCTTATGAATTGGGGTTATACGGGCAACTTTAAAACAGTCTGGGAATTTTCCTTGACGAAAACACTCATTAATTAACCCACATAAAACTTCAGCTATAACAGGAAAAATACATTTAAGTGTTTTTAGAGTAATATGATCGCTACCAGATGAATTACTACGCAACCCATAAATAATTTTTTTAATTTCATCAACTGTTAGAAGTCTAAGGTGAAGAGACACATCAATGGGGTCCCTCAGTAAGGACTCGGACGTTGGGTCACCACTATCAGGCACAACTGACATAGCTAAATTCAGACCAATATTCGAAAAATAACTCTGAAATTCATTGCATATGTCCTTTTCAGAATTCAAAGTCTTTCCCATTACACTAACTAATTCATCAGGTACACTATTTATTTTTAATCCAATCACTTCTTTTATTAGTCCCCAGGTTTTCTTAGGGCATCCTTCGACCTCCTTAAACTTTTTCTCAAAATATTTCTTTTTTTCATTTCTTAAAATTGTATTCAACCTATTTCGATAAATTTTATATAATTGCTTATTTTCTTGTGTCGGGGTTAATTATTTGAGCTCTAAACAATTTATCTCTAACATTTATTTGCTTCAAAATCACAGGACTAATCCAAGGTTTTTTACTTGAGTACTTTCTATTAAACGGTTTCAATATGACTACTTGACATATCAAACTCTGCAACTTTTCATAAAATAAAACAAACTTTGAATTTGCGTCCTGAACTTCGCCTAGAACATCGTACCAATCCACCTTTTCTATATCATTTTTAAGTTTTACCATCGCACTTTTACTGATCACTGGAATCCTTGATTTTTTGCCTTTAACCACCTTCGTGACAGTTCTAAAGCTAGCTGAAACTCCAAAGTGGTGAGATACATCGTTGATAAGGACCCTGGGAAGACTCAAGGGTACATTAGAAAGGATGTTATCCAGAAGCTTAGCTGATGTTCCCGTAATTCTTGTAGGGATATTTATACAAGGATGAAACCCATTGGATAAACTTCTATTAATAAATTCAGTGCTAGCAGATGACTGATCAATAAGGTCAATATTGAAATCCCCCATAATAAAACATGGCATAGAGTTAATCGGAAGTTTCATTAATTGTTCTTCAAATAGGTCCATAAAGTCTTGGAGCAGGCTCTGTGGAGGTCTATATACTACAACAATACGAAAATTCAAATTTTCTCAAGTTATATGTAAAACAAAACACTCGCAAACTTTCTCTCTATATATTGTAAGATCTTCTCTTATTGAAACCTTATAATCAGCCTGAATGTAAGCTGCTAGGCCTCCATGTTGGTAATACTCGCGATTCCTTACATATAAATTATAACCAGGGATATGTAGTAATTGCGAGTTACTATCATTTAACCACGTTTCAGTTAAAGCGATCACCTGAAAGACATTAGTATTTATTAGTTCCGATAGAAAATTATGCGCAGAATTCAATCCCTGACAATTCAAATGAAAAATGTTAAGGCCAAAATGGCCCCTATCACAATACAAGGGTAGTGCTTCTTCTTTAAAAATATACCTTGATGGTTCATTTGTGAAAATCTCAGTGGCATTAATATCTAAATTTCTATTTATCCTTTCATTAAACTGGCTGGAAAAATCAACCCTTCGACTTTCAAGTTGCAGGACATTGCTGTTCCCAGGAGGAAAAATGATATCTCTAACCATCATCAATAAAAGTTAATGTACGTGACGGTAGAGGGTGGTGGTGGCGAAAAAAATCATTATCTACTAAACATATACCTAGACCTAGATAAATACAAAAAAAATTAACAAAATATATTCCGGCAAAGCGGACATACAATTTAAAAAAGCACATTATTGCAAGCTTCATGGCACAAAGCAAAACCATTCAAAAAGACATCAGTCCGCTACCACCCACTCAAAATAATTTCACATTAACAAACATTTTAAATTATTTACTCAAAAATAAAAATTATCATTAACCCAAACATTTCAAATTCATCACTATCAACTTTTCCATATCTATTTGATTAAACCAAGCGAAAAAGAAAACATAATTAACCAATAAGTAAACTAAACACATTCAATAAAACACTCATTTTTTAGCACCTCTGGAAGCTGTGGAGGGAGGAGGCTTATGTGCTAGTTCCTCAATCCATTCATCACACGTAAACTTCACTTTCGTACCACCCGGACGTTCAAACTGAAGATATGGTGGAACTGTGTTTGATACCCATGAAATTATACCCATCGTTTTAAGACACATTTTTTTTTTTTCATATAGTTTTTTTCTTGCCTCTCTCACAGAAAATGGGGCATCATCACTCACATAAATGTTTCCCTGGTTTGCTATATTTCTTCCTTTAAGCTTCTTCCCATTTTTAAGGATTTCAATCTTGTTTCCACGGTTTTTTATATTAACCTTAAAATATTTCTTATCCTTTTTTATTGCAACAACTGAAAAATGGGGTATCACTGGTAAATTTAGTCAATCCGTACATATCTCGGTAAACATACGTTTGGCTTGATCTTCATCCTCAGAGACTGCATTCCATACAACCACATTGTTTTCGTTAGGCTGATACTCTGCAGCCATAAGCCTATCAGACATACATAGGGTCTTTTCTTTAAAATATTTAACTTCTGACTGCAGGTTAAAATTATCATTTTTCAACAAAGAAATTTCGTTTTCTACAGCATTTGTACAAGACTTAATCCCGGAGAATTCAGACCTTAAGGCTAATTCCTCTGATTCAATTGCTTTTATTCTATTTTCTACTACAATGAATCACTGTTCAATTGATTGGACTGAGCTATGAGTTTCACGCATAATGTCCATCATCTATGCAAATTCCTCTGATAGGGTCATTAACGAAACCTGAGTTGTCACTGGCTTCCGAATATCCGGATTTCCTGACGTATTTGGGGTACTTGTGGCAATATCCTCGCTAGAATCAATATCTGGACGACTCCTTTTATTTTTTTTTCTTGCCCATCTTAACTTTGTAATAGCTAAAATTGACTTACTGGCAAAAGAAGAAGCCACCAGTCCTAAATCAGTCCTTTTTCCCCACTGTACTATTCCTTTAATCTCATATCACGAATAATTTGAGCCTTAAATCACTTTGGAGGAATAACAGCTAATGATTTCCGTTGTTGAGTTTTATTTAGGGAAAGGCTTGTATTTTCAGATTGTCTTTTATCAGATTGTACAAAGTTTTCATTACATCACAGCCTGCAGATAATTTAGCAATAATCCATCGTCATTCATTTCATTACGTGATTCATAGAGTGGGCGATAGCAAGCAATACGGTCTTAACCGGTTGAGCAATGAATCATGACTGATAGGCAACAAAACAGCCCCCTATCCTGTATTTTTGTAAATTGACGCCACTTTGGGCACGACTTAAAAAAAGAACTTGGGGAAATGAATGGAAAATATAAGAGAATATAAAAAAGGTCGTAAAATTGTCTAGATTTATTGGAAGATCGACACGGGCTTGAAAATCCCTCCCCCTCCGTTTGTGATGGTGAACTGGGATACGCATTATAAATTTGCCCTAATTTAATCCAAACGAACTCTTTAATCTGAAAGTGGTACTTGTTTAAAAAAATTTTATCGCTAGCTCGACTAAAATAAAGTATATGTCTCCTTATTATTGCTAAAGCGCTTGTATAGACGCAGATTTTATCTTGCGTCAATATTTTATTCTGAGTCCTCCGTCTTGCTATTGTTGAAAATAGACCTCCACTCCCTCTTGGAGGCCTTTTACGATAAAGTAATCAATCTTAAATTAAACAGAATAACATGGATAATTCCCATTTTGAAAATATTCTATTAACGACTCACTGCAGCACCAAACACAACTACGCACGCTCCTCCTCTATCCCAATCTACTCAAAACCTTCCTCTTTACACCATCCCAAGAAGGTCCAATTTCTCTTAAATTTTTCCATACGACATCTCCCCACTTCATTCGGGTACGACCTGCTTTTTGTTTGGTCCTAGACGGTTGGCTGACAAGGACGATTAAGGATGACAAGGACGAGTTTTGAAAATCTGTTTTGGGTTTAGCAAAGAAAAAAAAAATATATCGGATTATTTTAGTTTGTGGCTTTGCTGTATTTACATTTAAAGCCTAGACAGTTTACTTTTTTGTTTTCGATGCATTTCAGGTTTTGTGCTTGAAGTTTCAAGTGGGTTGTTTTGACTTGTGTAAAAAATAATAAATATTCCTGTTTTTTTTATATTCTTTATTCGAATGCCTCCCTTTCCTTTGCTTTATTATCATTTCCTTCTCAACTTCACGATTCTGCATAGTTGAGTCAAAACCAATAAACAATGACTTTATCTTTCAGGAATCTATAATGGACTTTTATTGGCATTACTCTAGCAAAGAGATTATTGATCCGGCTGGGAAAGCGAACTTTTTCAAAGCAATTGAAGTAGCCTGTCAAGTTTTCAACACATTGACTGAAGTTATTCAAGGCCCATGTACTCAGAACCAGCAAGCCCTTGCTCACTCAAGGTATTCAATATTTTTTTTTCTTCCATTAATAGAGACAGAAAGATAACGGACTACCTAACGTATGCAATACAAATTTTAAATCACCATTTTTCTTAAGGCTGCCAGCTCACGAAGGCCCTAAATAACCAGATATGGAATGGATTCTCTGTTAAAAATTCATTTTAACCTTTTAATAGTGGGCATAGAGGTTTTGATTTTTAAAAACACTCTTTCGCAATAGGAACTTACATTTTTGCAAATATGACCAGCCCTATGTGTGAATAACAATGAATTTTAGTAGAAAACTTAAAACTATTATAGTTGGGTTTTTTTGGGGGAGCTGAATATAGTTTGTTGAGGGGTTTTGCAGAAAAACTCATTGGGTTTACGTTAAAGTTTCTGGGATTTACCTAATCGTATATAGAAGAACCAGAACTCGGGCTCATTCATCAAACGTGAGCTTTAGCTACAGACCATTGCCTTTAAAACATCTCTTTCATCTACCGTGCGACTCCACCGTTTTTTGCGAGGTATGTGTATTTTATATATTTTGAATATTTTTTGTTCTGTAGTTACTATTACTATTCGGGCTGAAACTTCAGAAATACTCACAAATAATCTGTAAATAACAGCAAGAAGCAAAGAGAAATATTCCTTTGCTTGTTAATAATAAAGCCACCAATTGCCAAAACAGATCCTGAGCCAAATACTTTCAGTCAATACTAACAAGAATAAAACTGTATCTATTTCCCTGATTGGCAATCACTTCTTTTTTTTAAGTCATTGTAAGTTTGATCGTTTTCTCTTCCTTTTCTTCTGTTGGTGCCCTTACGAATTGTAAAAATAATAATCAATTAATAAATTCCAAAACCTCAATACAAGTGAAGTTCTATGTGCCTCGATTCTCAGACGCTCATGCGGGAACCTCTCTCTGAGAAGGGGGTAGATTTCAAAAGGGCCAAGATTGTCAAAACAACATACATAGGGTAATCATGAATATCTAGAAATCACAAACTCTCCTCCTCCTTGTGTTTGTACCTCCACCTTCTAGTCACATAAGGGAACATTGATAATGTTCTTACTTCAGTATGATTGACCTTATAAAACTCACATCAACGCTAGTACCAAAGTCAAATCGCATATCTCACTCCACACCACCCTTTGGTTCCTGGTGAAATTAGGAAACAAAATATTGCACTGAATTATGAGTCACAATACTCAATCAATTTTAATTGGCTTCATTCAACTTTCGCCAATTTTTTACAACAATATTTCCCTATTAGCCTAATTCTGAGACAATCATAAATATGCACCTTATCACAATATCTAGAGCTTTTTTTGCTAAAACCAACACTCCTTGACTGTATTTAAGGATTGCTAAAGACTAACTGAGAATTTGATTTTACCAGGGGTAGAAATGCTTTTATTCTGTTTAAAAATAGGCCATAATAGTTGCTAGAACAATAAATAGTTGAATGACATGGAAGTTTGAAAATACGGAGAAATACTAAAGAAAGAAGGATCATGGCCACCAATAGGGGAAATGCCAAGAGAGCTCTCTGCTCTCGTATAAGGCTGTAAAATTACAAAATATGTATTGGAAAGAGACTACTTCCGGAAAGCAGGTTTAAAACTCAGATGTGTAGTCCCAGCTCACTAGAAAAACCTGGGTTCCTGGTCATCCCTTAAAGATATTTGAAATGATATCAATGAGTAGGAAGCATATAAAAACAGTTTAAGCTTATTCATTATTCATTCATTATTGCCTTCCAACCACTTTTGGCTCTTAAAAAGGGCTCTAGAACTTTCTATTTCTAATTGAACGAGCCCCACCCAAAGTTTCTACGAAACCTTCTTTCATACTAAGTGGCCTGGTGAAAACAGATCATACGTTGAATTCTATTCATTTCTTCATTCATTGCTTATTCATTAGCATCAGTTATAGGTTAAAAAAAAAACAGCAATTAAACCATTAAATACTTAAGGTGTTTATGTTCTTCTTTGGGACATCTGAATTAAATGAAGTTTGAAGATGATGTGCAGCAGACTATTAGATATCATTTGTTTGTTTTAAATAGACATATTATTTTTTTTTCCCCTTCTTCTAGATTATGGGACGCTGTTGGTGGCTTTTTGTTTCTTTTTGCAAACATGCAGGAGAAGTTGTCTCAACACTCTAGCCAAGTTGATTTATTGAAAGTTTTGCTCAACCTACAGAAAGATATGGTTATTATGATGCTTTCTATGCTTGAAGGTAAGCTCAGCTATTCCTTGGTTGTCTTCTTTTTTCCTCAAACTTTGATTTTGTTGTCAGTACAGACAAAACAACATTAATAACGTTAAAAAGAAAAATAGTTTGAGAAGTAAAACAAAGTACATCATTTAGTAATTGGTATTAAGTAAGTAGAAATAAGTAGCGTCTAATAAAGAATAAGTAAAATAATGATTTTAAAGTTGAGCTATTGATTTTTAAGTTCCACTCACACTTTGCAGGGAGTTCGCATACATTCCTTTATATGAATGTAGGCTATATTTCACCCCACCCCTCTACTCTCCATGCTGTGCAAAAAAAAAACTCATGCAGAAGATTGCGAAATAATGGTAAAAAGGTGTTTTCTTAGCTTTTAGAAAACTACTTCGTGGGACACGCTCCTTTTAGAACCTTTAATGTACATGTCTCATTTTTGATCTCTCATGAAATATTATTATTTATTTGAAAACCCGTCATACAAAAACAAGAAGACAAAGTAATCAAGGAAAACAAAATAACAAAACATTAAAGACAGCAATTAAACACTTCGTAAAATACAATACAAGCCAATACACGGAAGAAACCAGAAAAAAAGACTTCTATGAGAACGAGTATAAACATAAACATTTACTTTCTAATTAGAACATTATCTTACTGATTCAAGGTATGGCTCCAATCATGTGACAGTTTATCATTAAAATTCACAATATTTGTTGAAGCGGTAATGCATGGATCAGTTATATTATAACGATTAGACAGAAATGAGTGTCGGGTCCAGGGTGGGAGCTCAATTAGATATTTGAAAAAAACGGCAATAAAACCATCTAATTTACTTAATGTCTGTGCGAGAAAATTTTTTTAAAACGGCGTGTCATACTATATATGCTACAGAGCAATAGTGTTAAATAATCTTGCAAGGATTAAATGGTTAAATTAAAACTTATTTGCAACAATGCTCTCATAAGAGCATTGTTGCTCTTATGAGCAACAATGCAAGTGGTTATATATAATCATTACGAAATTCGTCATTGTACAAAATCTAGGCAAATTTTAATGTTCAACAGAGGAGTTTGCTAACTGTTTTCTAAAAAAGAGAACATTTTTGGATGCTGAAATAAATTTTCCATAAAATGTGGTATCTTATCGGTCTTAGCTTCTTTTACAGTAAAGTAATTATTCAACTGAATAACCCTTTCCATCAAAAGACTTTTATTCCATACTTCATAATTTCATCCTAATTAACCAGCTATAAGCTAAACTATTAATCATTTTCCCTATAGTGAGTAACCTGGCACGTAGTGATGCCTTAGAGACTTGATAAGAAGCATAACAAATAAAACAAACTTATTGGATTCTAAAGAATAAAAAGTTTGTCAAAAAATAAATTTCCTTTGAAAAAAGGAGGAAAAAAAACGTAGTGGAAAAGTTGAATTTGAAGTCTATGGGTTGGCCATAGCGCTGTTTTGACCAGTTTACCTATGCTGTGTATATCCAGGTATCAGGGTTGCCACCAAGACAAAAATAAAATCACTAAAATTTGGAGAAAAAAAACTACTGAATGTCCAAAATAAATCTCGAGATTTAAAATTTATTTGCTTTCTGTAAACGGAAGAAAAGACGTAGTATTCGATTATCTCCGTCATTAGGAAAAGCTTCTGGTAGTTTTACTTAGGAAATAGGTGATATTCTATATAGAGGACCAAAAGAATACGGCAATATTTATAATGGTAATGCAGTCTGGGGACGAACGAAGGCACGCAAATCATCAAGACAGTAGACTCAAATTTGGTGACATGCTAGCTCTATGCAGGGTCGTCCCTGGTCAAAATTTTTGGGAGGGGGGGGGGGGCTTTAGACTTTACTTGCTACTGGTCACTGTTACGTACTAATAATTAACATAATGCCCATTTCTTTCATACTTCATAACTTGGAAAATAATTGCTTCTTGTATTGTTTTAGCGTAAAAATCATTTACACAACTAGTTTGTCACCTAGAAACTTTACTGTAAAAAGCCTTTGATACTGTTTGCGGCTTTAGTGGTACTGGATAGTAAACCCTTTGATTTTGTTAAGAAAACGCCTGAATTTCACTAATTGTTCTGTTTGTTCATTTCTACAGTATATAAGCCTTTTTATGGAAATAGGCTTTAATACTTTGGAAGGGGATTCTTAGCTATCATCTACTATACACCATTGACTTTATCTAATAGTATGCTGATCCCAAAAAAGAGGAGTTGCTGTGGTTTTCATCACCCAAATCATTAACTACTATGATTCTGTGTACGCCGTAGAGTTTATGACAAAGAATGATTTCCAGTCCCCCAATGATCTGGCTTCAAAGATTACTTCTGAAGTTGTTTCTTTCATTTGTCATGGCTCCTAGCCAGTCGACTCATCATGTGGTTTTAGTGACAGAACCCATTTTTTACCTATACATCTTCTGTCTTTTTGTTTTTGGATCATGAAGGAAACAACATGAATACTCTTGTCCCCTTCCGAGGCGCGTTCCTCATCCATACCTAAATCATATGTCTATGAATTTGACATAACAACAGTATTTCCTGTTTGACACTTATGTTGTTAAATGGTATTATTTTTGTACCAAAAATAGCTAAGGACAACGTGAACATGAATTTATTTTGGAGTTGTTTTTCTTGGGGGGGGGGAGGAAAGGGGAATGTTTGGAAAAATACAAAAAAGATATTGTATATAAAGTATTAAAAATATAACAAACCTTGATCTTTGAGATTATTTCAAAGAACTTATTTATGCTTAGTTTGTCTATAAACTTCACATTTTATTTTCTGTAGTTAATTTGTTCTTTTGAACTTGAAATCAGTAATCAAACTGAACTTTGATGTTACACTAGCTTGTTTCTCGGCCAGTTGTTTTCGAATTAGTTACAATCCAACAAGTTGTAGCTACCAAATTTTAAAGTCTTCATGGAATCATTCATCGTTTTTGGCTGGGTAAAACGCCGTAATTAGTAAATATTATCTAGATACTGGTAGATACTCTTTCAGTATTATCTTCTATTTTCATTAATCTTATCATTTTATTTATTAAATTTTTCTTTTTAACTAATCTAGAAATTGAGCTGGTAAAATTGCTTTATTTATCATCTGATAAATAGAAAAGATTTTGGGAGATTCAGTTTTCAGTGATAATTCACCTATTGATCGAATTAGTTTTATTCTTATCAGTAATTAAAAAAAAACTTTTTCCGCAAAACAAGTTTTTCAAAGAAAAGTAAAGAACTCCTTTAAACAAAAATGAGCAAAAAATGGAGTTCTTTACTTTTCTTTGAAAAATTTATTTTGTGGAAAATTTTTTTTTAATTAATTTTTGTTCGTTTTATATTCACATAGTCTTTTCAGGGAAAAAGAAAATAATACTTTAAATCTTTTCGTTTTTTTAAGACTTTATAGTTTGGCCTGCTCTTTGTATGCTGGAGAAAAAAATTTCATCAATTTTTAACACCATGCACCCTTTTAAAAATCTGGACACAAATAGTAGTGTTTAATTTAGTTTCATACCTCCTCTAGTTGACCTGAAATGGAAAACTTGATACCATTCGCAAAAAAATCTGTTTACTTACTTTGATAGCTTGGATACACTTACGCTATTTCGATTTGGTTAGATTTTAAGAGCAGAAGTAGCCCCGAAAGTTTGAACATAATACTCTCAGTCGTTTTTGGGATACTACTGAGATGCCTTTTTGGGAATTAGCATTAACACAGTGCATTTTGCTTTAATCTTAAGGCAGCATTTAGTTTTTAAACATAATGGGCAAATGGGAGAGTGGGCGTGGGAGGGGGATTAGTTACGCTCCAATCACTTTCGACTATTAAAAAGGGCATCAGCCCTTTCTATTTTCAATCGAATGAGCCCTTTTCGAAGTTCCTACGACAACTCCTTCGATACCAAGTGCCCTAGTCTAAACAACAACAACAAAAATTTATACATTATACACACATTCATCTTTACCATAAAAATGTCAAGCCTTCCAATCACTTTCGACTATCAAAAAGGTCACTAGGCCTTTCGATTTCCAATCGATTGAGGCTTTTTTGAGTTTCTACGACAACGCTTACTATAAACTCCTTATATTCCCCCAGGGCATAAATTACAACCCTTACCCCAAGGGCTGTTAGGTTGATTGTCATCCTCTAAGACCTAATTTCCAGAACTTTCAACTACGTTAAACAAAATGGCTGTCTCAAAATTTTGATTGGATGTGTCTGGCAAACTGGTGGGCGTGAGAGGGGAGTTAGTTGCCCTCCAATCACTTTCGACTATTAAAAAGGGCACTAGCCCTTTCAATTTCCAATTGAATGAGCCCTTTTTGAAGTTTCTACAACATCGCTTTCTCTAAGAAACCTTAAATGCCCCAAGGGCATAGCTTACAACTCTTGCCCTGAGGGCTCTGGGAGGGAGGGGTTTTCATCCTTAAAGACCTAATTTCCAAAACTTTCAACTTCGCTGAATAAAATGGTTATCTAAAAATTTTGATTTGGATGTGTTTGGGGGAAAGGTGGGCGTGAGAGGGGGGCTAGTTGCCCTCCAGTCACTTTCGACTATTAAAAAGGGCACTAGCCCTTTGAATTTCCAATCGAATGAGCCCTTTTTCAAGTTTCTACGACAAAGATTTCAATAAAAACATTTTATGCCCCCAGGGCATAACTTATAATAACCCTTGCCCTGAAGACTGTGGGGGGAGTGTCCTGCTCAAAGGTATAATTTCCTGAACTTTAAACTGCGTGGAACAAAATGGCTATCTCAAAAATTTTGATTGAATGTGTTTAGGGAAATGGTGGGCGTGGAAGGGGTGTTAGTTGCCTTCCAATCACTTTCGACTATTTAAAAGGCAGCTAGCCATTTCAATTTCCAATCAAATGAGCCCTTTTTGAAGTTTCTACGACAGCGCGTTCTATAAAAACCTTGTATGCCCCCCAGGGCATAACTTACAACTCTTGCCCAGAGGGCTGTGGGGGGGGGGGGTTGTCATCCTCAAAGACCTAATTTCCAGAACTTAAAACTACCTTGAATAAAACGGCTATCTCAAAATTTTGATTGGATGTGATGGGGAAAAGGTGGGCGTGAGAGGGGGGTTACTTGCCCTAGAATCACTTTCGACTATTAAAAGGGCACTAGTCCTTTGAATTTCCAATTGAATGCGCCTTTTTTGAAGTTTCTACGACAACGCTTTCTATCAAAAACCTTATTTGCCCCCAGGGAATTACGTACAACCCTTGCCCTGAGGGCTATGGGGAAGTGTCCTCCTCAAAAACATAATTTTTATCTGGAAATCAACTACGCTGAACAAAATGGCTATCTCAAAATTTCTATTGGATGTGTTTCGGAAATGGTGGGCGTGAAATGGGTGTTAGTTGCCTTCCAATCACTTTCGACTATTAAAAAGGGCACAGGCCACTCCAATTTCCAATTGAATGAGCCCTTTTCGAAGTTTCTACGACACCTTCTTCAATACGAAGTCCCCTGGTCTAAAGGAAAAAATAATAAATAATACATTGTGCTAACATCGTTCTTATATGCCCCCCAGGGCATAACTTAAAACCCTTACCCCGAGGGTTTTGGGGGAGTGTCCTCCTCAAAAAGTGATTGTAAGGCAACTATTACCCCTTTCACGCCCACCATTTCCCGAAGCACATCCAATAGAAATTTTGAGATATTTGGATTTTGTAATTTCTATTTGGAAATCAACTACGCTGAACAAAATGGCTACCTCAAAATTTTGATTGGATGTGTTTGGGAAATGGCGGGCGTGGAAGGGGTGTTAGTTGCCATCCAATCACTTTCGACTATTAAAAAGGGCACTAGCCACTCAAGGTTCCAATCGAATAAGTCCTATTTGAAGTTTCTACGACAACCCCTTCGATACAAAGTGCCCTGGTATGGAAGAAAAAATATATAATACATTGTGCCAACATTGTTCTTTACTTAGGCAGCGCGATTGCGCTACCTATGATTTACTAAATTTAAATAATGAGCTAGTAAAACGAGATTGCTTTTTCACACTCAATAGCAATATTGCGGGAGACCCCCCCCCCCCTCCACCTTCCTGCTCTTAAATGAGGTCCCTTGATCTATGGCCAAGATTAAGGTCGCTTAGATCTGATAGTTCTATTGGACATTGGACCCGATCCTAACTAATTCCAACGAGTTTTACCCAACCCGATCTGTTTGAGTGCACTAGGAAAATCTGATCACTTTACTGTTCTTTGGAAAGTAAAAGCTCTGACAAAAAGACCGAAACGAACACAGTTTGTCGTGCGTCCCACCACTGAGTCAAATATTTGTTCTTTCGGACGCTGGATCAGCCATCATGATTTCTCAGAAATCATAAATGAGCGAAATCTTGACAAGAAGACTCAGCTTTTCAACTCCGTCTTGTACGAAAAATACAAGGAACACTTTCCAACAAAAACAGTCTATAGATCTTATACTGACCGACCGTGGATCACACCTGAGATTAAAGCCCTTATCAAACAGTGGGGCCAGTCGCATGATGCCCGATTGTGCAACAAAGTCGTTGCTTTTTGTCGCACAGTTGTCGCGCATCTAACCATGTTGATCCTACCCTATTCAGTAACAGCAAAAAATGGCATGACTCAGTGAAAAGGTTAACAGGTAAAATCCGTGATCCTAACTTAAAAATCCTGAAAGAGGACAACACTTACGTAACAGCTACTGAGGTTAATGTTTTTTTTTTGCTGGTATTTGCACCACTTACCCGAGTTTCTCACAAGAGGAACTAGCTGCAGTCCTTGACACTAGTGCACCTTGTGAACAACGGCCGTCAGTTGAGCCCCATCAAGTGTGCACAGAACTACTGAAGCTCAAACCTCGTAGCTCCTCATATCCTGGAGAAATCCCAGTGCGTTTCCTTCGTTAATTTGCGCCCTTCCTTGCTACTCCTCTCGCTAGTATCATCAACCTCTGCATAACACTCGGCAAATTCCCATACCCCTGCAAAAATCCTACATCAAAGTGATCCCTAAGAAATCCCCACCAAAATCATGCGATGACTTAAGACCTATCTTGCTGACTCCCTGCATGGCTAAGGTAATAGAGACCTTCGTTGCATGACTGCTGATGAGTGATATAGAATCAAATATAGACCCGTTCCAGTACGGATGCCTCAGCGGCTCCAACACGTCAGTTTACTTAGTGCGTCTGTATGACGACATTCTATCGTGGCTCGAGAAAGGGAAAAGCTTCGTAGACTTGGCCCTCGCTGATTACAGAAAAGCCTTCGATCTCATCAAACACATTATCGCTCTCAATAACCTAAGTGAAATGGGCACCAAAAGTGACTTGCTGCGTCTAGTCGCTGATTTTCTTTTCCAGCGGGAGCAGTGCGTTTCCGCTCTTAGAGAAGACGATTCAAATTCTGCATTTCTCCCGATCACTTGCGGTGCCCCTGAGGGCACTAAACTAGCCGGAATTATTTTCCTCGCTGTGATTAACTTCATCCTGCGTACTTTCAAGGACAGATATAAATTCGCTGATGATCTGTCATTCTTACTCAAATACCTACTAGAAGGCCAAGCAGCGATCCCCCTTTTTGATCCTAGTCTACCCACGGTTTTTCAGAATTAAGATGAGCGAGCTAGCCTTACCGACAATGAGCAGAAGTGCAAGGTGTTGCGTTTCAACCCTCTTAAATCGGACTTTCAGGAGCCCCCTACCTTGTTTAAAACAGTTGGTAGTGAGAAAATTCTGGGGGTAATTTTCTCCGTTGACTGTAAGTTAAACAACCACGTAAGTGACCTTGTGTGAAAAGGGCATGTAGCGCTGCAGTCACTGATTACCATGAAGCGGTTCGGGTTCAGTGTGAATTCCATGAAGCTTACCTTCAAGACTTATATCCTATCCATCATTGAATATGCGTGCCCGGTGTTGGGCCTTAGTGTACAGTTGAGTGCCGGGATGTGTCAAGATATCGAAGCTATCCGAATTCGGACTTGTAAGATTATGCTGGGTCAGGCCTTCACTACTTATGACAATGCGCTTAAGGCTCTTGGCCTCGAGTCGCTTTTTAACTGCCGTCAGATACTTATTTGCCAGTTCGGCCATTTTCTGCTCCGTAGCAGCAAACACAGGACGATCCTGCCCCCGCTAGCCCCCGTTACGTCCCGTACCCGAAGACAATACAAGCTCAACCCAGTGAAATGCCGTACGACTCGCTTCCAGCATTCCTTTGTCCCCTTTTTTACAGACGTGGTCAACAAATCCTAAGAAAAGTAATATGGTTTTATTCATTTTTTGTTGTCGTATTTGTTATTTAATTTTGTTGTATTTGCTAAAACCCTCGGTATTAGTGCTTTTAGCGCTAAAAAGAGTAAGTTAAATAAAATATGTCTATGTCTAGTTTATCTGAACGTGGTTTGATCAGAAACGGATAATGTTCTGTGGTACTTTGTCTGATCTCTTTGACCTGGTTAAATAATCTTGCGATGTGGATCAACTAAAAAGCTATAGTACATTATTAAGAAAGTAGACATAGTTGGCATGGAAGGAACAAGTCACGTGAATGAAAATAAAAGCATGTTGTACTTTTAACGACTACATATGTTTTCTTGCTTGCAGATTGTCTCTTCAAAACTGCAATGCCCACACTAATTGTATTCTGAATCAAGCATTTCTCTGCCTTTTTTCATTGATTTTTTGCGGCATTCTTGCAATTCTAGAGAATCCACTAATAAAAGCAAAAAGTCAATAGATTTGATGGAAAATCACTAGTCAAAATAAAATCACTAGGCAAAAAAAAATCTGTAGAATATGGGATAAATCATTAGGGGTGAGAATCTAGCCAGGTATATGAAACATATACTAAATATACTCAGTATACTCGGCTGTCTGAATACCTTATAATGGTGTTCTGGCAGCCAACAATGGAACCTTGAAATATGTAAGAATTCATTAAGACACACTTTTCAAATAAAATTTTACTAATGATTTAAGTATATTCTTATTTTCTTACAGGAAATGTCGTGAATGGCACTATTGGGAAGCAAATGGTCGACACATTAGTTGAATCAGCACAGAATGTTGAGGTAAATGTTGCTATTCGGTTAACGATACTTATTGGCCTCATCTGATTTTACTTTATATTTTAGATTATCTAAATCGCCTAATTCTATATTCATAGTACAAAACTTCGATGATCTTTTGTTTTATGTGTTGATAAGATGTTCTCTTTTTTCCTCAAAAATATGCATCAAAGCAGGAGATTTTGAAACTTAAAAATAGACTACAGCTATAAATAATTATCTGTCATTTTTATTCTTAATACAGGTCTCTCAAATATTCATATATAAGCTCAGGCCAATAAAGTCCATTGCCTCCCCACTCCCCCCCCCCTAAAACAAAATTTTGTGGTGAGTGGATCAATATTTAGTTTCCTCATACTTACCATGTATTTTTCAGCTGTTGGACATTGTCCTCTCTAACTATGTCCCCAGCCTAGTGTCCAGTTTATGAAATACTTCCAACCAGTATCTAATCCCTACCGTACATTCTTGTGATAGATGCCATCCTATTCGGTTGAGAAGATTCTGAAAATTCTTAATGATTTCATTAACCATCCGTATTTAATGCCTATTCAGTCGTTTAGATGTTTAAGCAGCTCTATCTACCAATTCATTGCTTGTAATCCTACACTTTCCTGGGGCCAGCACTGGTGCAATTGGATGCTAATCTGTTTAGTGCTTCATGGTATCTCTACTCACTTCTGTACCTGCTCTCAGTATTGTCACAAGCCCTGTGACATGCTTAGTTTGCAGTTAAGATACCTATATCCCCACCTGTTCTTTCTGTTAAATAAAATCTAAAATCTGTTTGTATCAGTCTCTTCGCTGCCTGTTCTATTCCAAAAATTTCAGCCTGGAAAAACGTAGCAAATCCCCTTGAAGAAAACTTGTTATTCTCTTTTACACCAGGGGCATTCTGGTGTATCACTATTCAAGTTCTTTATTTTCCGTGAGTTTTTGATTTGTTCGTAAAACAGATTATTTCATTATTTTAATGAAGCCCCGTTTTTTTCTGTTCCGTTTCATTTCGGTCCTTTATGGCAATCTAGAATTGACGTTCAAGTTAAGCAAAGGGGCTATAATACCCTTGGGAATATGCAGCTCCCTGTACCTAAGCAATAACGAAGTGTTGGTATCCGTCCACTTGGCTTTTGATTTTCCCGTTTAACAACGGCTGTCTCTGAGTCCATTGATCAGTGATCTGCAGCCTTACATCACTTGGTATTGCTTTTAGTGATATCAGCTGACCATACATTGTTAGAGCAAGCATAGCTTCCCATTTCCTTCTGAATACTATTTCTTCATTCTTTTCAGAAGCAAATCGCGGTTTATGGTTTTGTGACTATGCCTGAATTTTATCCCGCCTGTACTGTCCCTATAATAATATTTACCTCTTATGAGAGATTCTACGGGATCATCAGCGTTAGCCTGAGTGTACCCGGACTGCCGTTCTATTAGACTCAATAAGGCTCCGAATGAAAGAAAAATTTACATCTCCATGAGGACAACCCTTTAAATAGTCTGATTTTTTTTACTTCCTTTAACTCCAAGACTACTTGCCAATTCCTGAGCATATGGAGATTCCATTTTTAAATAACATTGTATATTTGCCCTTCTTTGGATATTTATGTTGATTCAAAATTAGTGTTATTTTCTTTAATTAAGAAGACCGGAAATAAAGGAACTTAGAATACCTTGTTCTTTGGCAAACGCACTTTGAAACCCATAGACTTAAAAGATTCATCGCTAACACACAGTCCGGCTCCCATTTCACTCTTCCTCACAACTGCACGCCTCCACAGTATATAAATTCATTTAACCTGTCAATAGGGCTCATCGCCTCCTACATCGAAGTACAACCACCTCACTTACTTAAATTCAAAACTTATATTAAATTTAAATTTAGAAATTTAACCTATTAATTTTCAAAAAAAGAGCTTGCCGTATCTGCCATATCAGTTGGTATACAGTTATTTCTGTTGAGTGTCCGCCTTAAACCATTTGGTTTCTAGAAACCAAATTTTTGGTCCCTGCATTATTAATCAGGCACAAATTTATTAATCGCTCCATCGCTCTCAGTTGAAAGATAGTTCTCCTGATCGATTTGCAAGATATGAAATTTGAGTAATCATTTTTCTCAAGCTTAGGTATAATAACTCCTTGTTTTTAGTCATATCTGGGGAACATAGTCTAAAGTGAAGTCTCCTCTTAGCGATCCAGTGTAATGGGTTTGTATTTTTTTTTTATCCTTTTTGAAGAATGTTTGGATATACCCTATGAGTAACAGGGTTAAAAGCTTTAAAGTCATCCACATTCACTTGCCACTTGCCTACCTATTTTTATTCCCCTTTTAAACGGACATTCTACTGAACGGGTTCTACCAAGTCTACCAAGGGAGCTGAACCCTAGGCATGTTTTTTACAGCTATTAGTGGTTGCTCTTTGTTCTGGACGAGCCCATTCCCGGGGAAATAGGCCACGAGGCTATATCTTCCACAAGTGTTGATCCAGATGCGTCACTGTTAAGCAATATATCAGAGTCCACTCTCTTCCACTTTATGCAAGTCATCTGCTTTAGACCCGTCAAATCTCAGCTCCATATTCTACAAAGTACACCCGGCTCATGGCCACCTGGTCAGTGTAGCTGAGTATTATGGCCAGTGGCTGGGCTCAAGGATTTAAATTTTTTCGTATTTTGTCTATAGCCTTTTTTTATTTTTGCTGAATTTGCCTTCCCCCCCCCCTCTAAATTTGAAAGTGTTGGTCTGGGTATATACATGTATATATTGATATTACGAACAGTTAAGTTTGCTATATTTGTTTTAATGCACCGTACCACTCTTTCTTTTTCACTTGGCTGTAAATCATTTGGAAGAGCTGCTGTCTCATAAGCTTAATATTTTTACTTCTTGTTTGGTTACTTACATTTGGATTTTCCAGCATAGCAATCAGCCTTTGTTTCCTTCGGAAAACAATGGACTGTGAATCTATTGAGTACTTAGATTATAGTAACCACAATAAACATTATCTGAAGTATTTCAAAAGCGGCTACAGAGTAAATATATTTTAGGAATTGCTTATCGTTTACAACATAATTGCGTGCGGTTAAAGCTGACCTAATAATGATTCAATTGTTTTTTATATCTGTTGCCCGTTCTGCTTTAGTTTTTCAAATAAAGATATCTATCAGAAATTTTTTAATATGTCATTCTGTTTAATTAAAAAAAAAAAAATATCTCTTTAGAAATATAGAAAACAGCTATAGGACGCACTTACACACAGACAATAAAATGTGTTCAGAACTACAGTTATTCCAGTCTTCAAAAGAAAACTAGATCTTAGTTACTTGTAACTAGGTTCCATTGGAGGTTTCGTGGGAGCTTTAATAAAAAAAAAAATTCATATTCAAACATTTATTTCTTTCATCTCTTAAACCACAGAAGGGAGACCTGTTTTAAAACAATGAGTTTCGAGAGGTTAATTACATATAGAGGTCATCGTAGCCACGACTTTGGCTTATAATTACGGTTTATCCTAATTTCACACATTTTGGGTTTTTCTGCATGATTTATAAATGCAAGAAGCTTTTTTAAACTTGAAGAAATTTTGGAAGAATAATAAGGTAAGTCCGTGAACCAAGATTAGAATATCGGAAACCATGGTAATGATAATGGTCAAGTATGATTCGGAACTGTTGGCGGTTTGAAAGTCTGAGGAAGAATTGTCAAAGATATCCCAAAGGAATTGTTTAAAGATATTCTGAGGTACTCTTTTGACTGGCCGTATATCAAGCAATAAGTTGTGCCAAAATATGAACCAATCCCATGTGAAAGAAAAGCTAAGACAACTAGACCAAGTTATGCGGATGAAGGATGATAGATTGCCAAACATTATGTGTTTTTACCGTCCGTATGGGGTCAAACGAAAAGCAGTTCGTCCCCGAATGAGGGGGGAAGATGTCAAAAAGAAGGATTTTAAGGAAATTGGAATTTGACGGAAGGGAATGAGTGAAGCTTTAAATAGATTCGGATGGAGGAGGACTGAGCACAGCTTTATTGGGCTCAGCTGGCTTGGTAGTTCAATAAGTTTTTAACAGTACAGTAGAACTAGTAGGACCGGGTTTGATTAATAATTCGTAGTTCTGTACTCTGAAGGGGGGGGGGGGGGGGGGTTCTGCGTATTTTTTTTTTTGCGGATTGGTATATGGTTATTTTGTAGGAGAAAGCTTACTTCGTGCGCTTCAACTTTTTTTGGGGGGGAAATGTCTTTACTTATAAGGGGGCAATCATATTTGCAAATAAAGAGCTACTAATTAACTTGGTTTACTGGGTTCTTATTTTATTTGAGTAGTAGTCTGGGTTCTTGAAAGTGGAACCTTACTTCGCTTTTGCTGGCTGTCATATAGCTTTGGTTGAAATTTAGGTCTTTGTTAAGTGCAAATTTTTACCAGCTTTGAAACTAAAAAAATACACGGATATGCTTTTTATTCCTCCAATTTTTGGACAAAGGGTTTCCCGCCTAATTAAAGAGTTTCCAGAGTTTTTGGAGTCTGGACATCCCTAAAGTTGATTATAGAGTAGAAACTTTGCATACGATTCATCATTTTTGTTCTCTTTAAGTTATAGGCTATTTACCTCATACCCTGAACAATTAACTGGCCTTTATTTCGATAATCCCTTTTATTATAAACCAAGAACAGACATGTCAATATTTACAAATTTTTATTAAAAATCCGGGTATAATATTCAGAACTCAGTGGAAAGTACTTAAAGTACTGCTTCCTTTCTGCTAAGAGTAGATATGAAAACGTAATATACTTCACTTGTTGCTATTGAACAGAAACAGACCGTTATAAAATGAAATAACTGTGCATTTATTTTCATTCACTCATTTATCGTTATTAGTTGTTTAAATAATACCGTTTTTTCTTATTTTTATTCAATCTAGTGCTTAAGAACTTGTGAGAGACATGTAAGCGTACATTTTTAAGTCATACAATGTCTAAAGAACACTTTGTGACTCAAATAAGATTTATGGATGTGGTCATCAAACTTCAAATAGTTGGGAATAAAAAAAAAATAATATGTTTAAAATCAATATGACTGTTTTTTTAGAATAGCAACAAAACTCGAGGTTTAATTTGTCCAATCTTTCTTAAAATTCCTATTAAATTCAAGGTTTCAAAGTTGGCTTGTTAAATGTTGCTTTGTGCTGAATGAATAACGCAGTGACGAATTTTTGCCTTATACATAATTGTACCTTTTTATTTTCATGCAGAAAATTCTGACTTTCTTCACGTTATTTCTCAAGTTGAAAGGCGTAGTGGACAACCTGAACTTGGAGGTTTGACTTTGTTCATTTTTCGTCCGGAACGTTCGCACGTAAATTTTATAATACTTACTATCTATTTCATCTACCATATCGTCATCGAAGCTAATCAATGCTCTAAAGTTCATTTCTAATGTTTATATTGGTACCAAACCAGGCTAAGAATATTGCCAATTAAGTTAGTAAAAATATAATTATCTACCCGAATATTTCATTTATTGAATTTTCGTTGGTAATGAAATTGTATTTCTGTTGTAGATTACCTATTTTTTGGAAATTTTGGATAAATTTTGAAAATTCTGGCAACTCAATTAAAATTGGACTTTTTACTGCTTTTAGTAATAATCTCTTTGAGAGCTATTATTTTGATATTATTGGCCCTTAAACTAATATGGTTTTTATTGATTTTATAAAATAAAAGAAGCAAAAAGAAATGAACTTTTGGGTACAACTGCTTTGCACCTTAGGGTTAGTTTGATTTGTTTTGTTTTTTATTTCCTTATTCAGTTTTTTAACTTTTAACATTTTCGTTCTTTTACAATTTTAGCTGATTCTTAAATACTTCGATATGTTCCTCAAGTTGAGAGATTTGACTACATCAACGGTTTTCCAAGTATGTAGTTTTTGCTCTAGTCTCTTGTGTTCTTAAACTTGCATGAATTTTAACCTTGCCAAAACTAATATATTTTGTATCTTTTGTGATAACCATATTTCCAGATAGATTTATTGGTTTTTGATTGCTTTTCAAAAGAAGTATGACCCAGAAATTCCTATTGTCTGTACAGAATTCAGAGGCTTATATTTAAGCTTTGTATTACTTTGAGCTTAAAAAATATTTTTGAGTGTGATCAAATGTATTAACTGTGTTACGAAAAGTGTAGCTCTAATATCTTCGTTTTCCTGCGGAAATGTTCAGCTTCATCTATCTTTTATATATGCAGAATTATATTTGTATTTGAGCGTGAAATGGTTTGAATTTTGCTTGAGTAGAAGTTGCACCTATTTTATTCTTCTTGTTTTTCTATTTACCCTTTTATGCCAGGTCAGAAGCTTTAATGCTCCATAATTTTTTTTTTTTTTTTTATATTGTAAAACGATGAATTTGCCACCTAAAAGGATAGCACATAATTCATTGTAATGGATACATATTTATTATAAATATTGTCTTGTAATTGATTTTGAAGCATGATTTCTGGGTCTGATATTGATTAGTAATGTAATTCAATCATATTAATTGGTATTTAAACATTTGTTTTATTCAGTAAGATTTCTTGTCAGCGGTGATGAACTATACAGTAGAGGAGGCATGAATGGCAACGGGGAGGCCAACCAAACTGGAGACAAAAGACTTTTTTTTGTCTTTTGTCTCCAGTTTGGTTGGCCTCCAGTTTTGTTGTATTATAATAGTGATTATAATACAACAAGGGGTATGTTAGGTAAACCCGCCCCTGGTAAACAGACATTTCTCTAAAGAAGCTGATTGTACCAGATGTGGGTCGATGTGTGCCAGAGCATCAAAGAAATGAAATTAATTCAATCTACTTTATTAGCTGTTTATAGTGCGGTATCCTCTTTTAAATTTTTTAACTACACTTATCATTGAGATGGCTAACATTGACGCATCTAAAAAATTTCAATCCATATAGCAATCCCCTGTGAGGGACAAATGTGTGTCAGTCTAGGATTCAAGGTTATGTCAAGTTATATAATTTATCCAATCATTATGGCCAATTACATCCAAGCACAAATCTTGCGACTGATCCAATTAATGGAGAAAATCTTGTAAAAGCCATATTGTTATGACAGGAACCGTTTGGTTACCGCTATTGAAATTAAATAGGTAAAATAATTCAATCAAAAATTAACTGTTTACTAGAATTTGTTTCTTAAAAAGTCACGTGTCTTATCAGGACTAATTTCACTGATGTGGGACGAAATACCCATTTCTAATATGTGTTGTTTTATTATCTAGGAGATCGATGCTAACAATGATGGGTGGATCACTCCTAAAGAGTTTAAAGAGAAAATGGAACAGATGAAAAATTATTCCAAGTAAGTATTCTTTCCATTATTTGATTTCAGTCTTAAAGTTAAGGCACTGAAAATTGACTCTTTAATTCCCTTTCATGGTTTGGTAATACTGTTCTATGGGCTATACTAAAGGAGATGCTTTAATACCAAAAGAGCAGCAGTGTTCTATTCACCAATCAATACTATTTCAAAATACAATGCTGTTAGCCTCGTTACCATGAAAATACACCCCATCCCCCAACTCCTAATGGTGCCAGGTGTAGCCTTAATTTCTACATTTATCCATTCCTTTTCATTGCTTGAATCATCGTGTATTTCTTCATTAACGGGGACTTCATTCTTAACCGGTCCATAGCATCACGTTGTTGTGGAAGAATGAGAACAATTGGATAAATATATTATTTAAGAATAATTTAAAACGTAGAGAAAATGGAAGAAAACCCAAAAATCTGATTAATAGAAACTTTCTGCATATTATAAGGCAAGGATTGTTTTTTTTACTATAGTTGCTACCTTGTAGTTTTGTATATAGTCTAGGGCTATATCCAACACCTTTAGGAGGGGAGGGGCGCTCTGTCATGATAGCATTAAGCATTATATTTGGAAAGAGTTTTGGTTGAGGTATTACTCCAAACGAAGGTATTGCTATTCTATATAAATATTTTTTTCTACAGAAGAGCCCATAGAGCAGAGGTTTTCTCAGTCATGCTGAGTCAATTTGAAACTAAATCTACGCTAAGGCTACCAAATTTCGGTTAAACAAGCCTGGACAGGTTTTTTTTCTTTTTTTGCTATGTTTTGAAAATAAAAAAAAAAGTAATGCTCCTGGATTTTGTGATTAATTCAATATTGTTCAGTGTGTTGTTGTCTACTAATTCAGTTTTTTGGCTGTAATATTGGAAATAGTTTAATGTACGATATATCTCCCAGAGATGAAAAGAAAGCAACCTATTTGAAAAGTATTTTATGTAATTCATCGGAACATAAAATCTCTGCGGCAGACAAGGTTTTCTATCTCATTTGAGTCAGTTACTCTTTTAGTTCTCAGCAGGCAGTTTTATTTGTGTTAGGTTATTAGACGCTACGGGTTCCAGTTATTAATATTGATGATGGACCATTCGTTTTTTTTATCTATTATTATATATTTTTCTAGTTTGTTTGTTTGTTTTACCTTGATTCTACTCTTGTTTTTATCTTGCCTTTCTTCTTATTTTTCTTCTTCTTTGTTTGGCGCTAAAGTCAAACCGTGACAATCCGTCCATTCTATATTTCCATACTTAGTGTACGTTGTGGAAGTAAAAGAGTTTGTTTGTTTGTTTTACCTTGATTCTACTCTTGTTTTTATCTTGCCTTTCTTCTTATTTTTCTTCTTCTTTGTTTGGCGCTAAAGTCAAACCGTGACAATCCGTCCATTCTATATTTCCATACTTAGTGTACGTTGTGGAAGTAAAAGAGTACATACCCCTTTCTAACGCAAAATTGGAATTACTTGTAAGTAATTCATTACCACGAGACACCTATTTTATATATTAGCTCCCACCCTCCCATTTTGGGTTGTGAAGACTCTTCCTAAGTGTTACCAAACCATACCCGATGTGAGTATTGCTACTAAAAACCATTTTTGTTGGCTTGAATATTACCTATTCAATTTGTGACAGACCTTCTCTTCTAGCGAAGAGATTAACTTTCTTCTGATGTGCTGTGACCAAAATCATGATGGTAAGATTGACTACCTTGAATTTACAGAAAGGTTTCACAACCCAGCCAAGGATATTGGCTTCAATTTGGCTGTACTTTTGACAAACTTGTCTGAGCATATGCCCAACGACCCAAGGTTAGTTGAAGTTTATTTTTTGATTTATTGACAGTTTATTGGAATAAAAATCTGGGGTATACTAAATTGTAATGCACTAATTCTATTAAATTGCCCAAACCTCTAATTTGAGATTAAGTGGTAGAAACTCCCCCTTGTTTGTTTACAAAAATTCTCTTTTTCTTATTTTGTTTTGTTTTTATCTAGAAAAACATTTAAGCTAGTAATAAAGAAGAGGAAAAACTATTGGCCAGAGTTAAATATTTATTTTGTATGAAGCATCTTATTAATCCAGATAAAAGGAATATAAAATATGGTTACTTGACCGACTCTTTTTAAAGGCGGAATTGAACATTAGTTCAATTTCTTCTCTTCTTCTTACAGCGGATCAGGCGTTTTCCGCCTCACCTGGTATATGATATCTGGATGCTATATGGAACTTTATTGAGCCGTATTCTCCTCAGACGCATGGCACAGATTCCACGTTAGTTTGATTGAACCTATCGTCTTCGTCTTCTTGTATTTCATGAAATCTGTTTGTCTTATTGAAATAAATAGATTTTATTTCAAAGGAGTCGAGTGAATAAAAAAAAGACAGAGGCTTATAAAACTTTTTTTTAGTAAATGTTAAATATGTCAAAATTTCGAAGTTGATTTCCATAATTTTATCACCATGCCTCGAGATAAACTTCAAATTTTATAATTTTATGCCAGAGTTCAGGAGGAAATGTCTCAGCTGACGCTCCGACATGGAAAGTTTAAGTTTAAGTCAACCTAATTTTCCTGATTGTATTTCTCCTGGCTTACAAAATTTGACCTGGCTTACTTCACTTCTTTTGTGTGACAAGCTGTGTAAGGCTTATTGCGTTTGGTATTTATACTAAATTGAATAAACAAATAAATCTGGGAACGGAAAAGCGTAAAACTTCGGTATATAGTCCAGTAAAAGTACGGAGAAAAGTGGGTCGACCTGGACAAAATTGCAACAAAAGGTTTTTTTACACCAAAATGTTCAGAAATAATCGCTGAACAACATATCCAAAATCAGCTAAAATCGCCCGCCGGGAAACCCTTCTGGGGCGGCTTAAAGAGAGTGGAAGGGGGCGAAAAATTAGGTATCTACATTTTTTACATTTAGGAAGCTTTTTTTACGCTAAGATGTTCAAAAAAAAATCGCTGAACAACATATCCAAAATCCGCTAAAATCGCCCGCCGGGAAAACCCTCTGGGGCTGCTTAAAGGGGGTGGAAGGGGGCGAAAAAATAGGTTTTTTTCATTTTTGACATTTAGGAAGCTTTTTTTACGCTAAAATGTTCAAAAAAAAATCGCTGAACAACATATCCAAAATCCGCTAAAATTGCCCGCCGGGAAAACCTTCTGGGGTCTCTTAAAGGGGGTGAAAAATCCTTTTTTTCGATTTTTGTTATTTCGGTACTTTCGGAGACTCGATTCTGGTATCAACCAACTCGCTGAAAACGAAAATGATGTTACTTTTATTGTAACACGTCTGTAACTTATATTAAACTATAAATAAGATTTTAATAACTCCATCGCAAAAATAAAGGAAATAGCTTTTCTTCCGAAGTGTTAGAAAGATCAGATCAATGGAAGCCTGAAATACTTCAAATAGCAACACAGGAAAATCTCGAACTGCAATTTAAAGGAGCAGAGAAGTACCCCACTCTTTGTTGCTTCGCTAATCGTTGGAAACCTGGTTATCCGATGAGAATCAACCGTGTGAAGACCAGACTGCAGAAAAAGGGAAACTATAGGCAAAGACGCATAGAAACTTGAAAAATCATTCTTATTATCGGCTTCCTTTACAGTTGGAAAACAAAAACATTAACACGTCTATACATAAATCACAGTTTTGATAATCATTATTTTTAGATCACATAATATTGAGAATCGTCATTTCATTAATGAGCACAACAAAAGAGCACAACCGCCGTTATTGCAAAAAACTGAAATTCTTCTTCTTCTAGAGATGTTGGTTCAGAGTTATTACAGCTTGTTCCCATGCACTCTCCGCAAGCAAGTGTGCAGGGCATGCCATTCTTACGGCAAGTGCATCTGGCCATATCGCAACCTGATTTGCATTTGCAGTGGATAATTTGAAGAAGACTTTGGGGAGCTGGTTTCTTCTCCGTCATTACTGGGATGTAATTATCAGCAGAGAGTAGCCATCCCCAGTTTTCCGGTTTCATCGCAGCAGCCTCACTTTTCCATTCCATTACCTGCAAATACACGTGAAAAGAATGGAACTTCGCAGCTGAGGGTGTGGGAGGCATCCGATCAGGGCAGAACTTCATAGGATCCAAAAAGGGATGGGGGATACGTACAAAGCTCATACGACAAAAGGTCTCGAAGATCGAATTCTTCTCGGTTCGCCACCGTAGCTAAGCGCTGGAACAGAAGCCCTTGATTTACATGAACCGGTTCACCATCGATGTTAGCAATTTTGTCCCGGTCAAACCGTACTTTTACTGGCCTAATATACTCTTGCTAAAAAGGTAAGGCTTAACTCGTCTAAATCTAACTAACGTGGTCAACAGTTCATTTTTGTTTTTGTTACCTCATTGAGGCTGGCTCTACTTCACAAATATTAACACAAGTTTTAGTTTTCGATGGATAATTTTATATATTTAGAATCAGCGTAAAAAGCCGATCATTTTGATATATCCTTTGTTATCGAAATACCGTTTTTAGAGCTTCGGTTACTATTGGGCCGAGTCGCTCCTCATTTACAGTTCTTTACTACGATAGAGTTGGTTAAAAGTAAAAAAAAAAATAATTTTTGGTGAAAGCATAGTCTATTCCAATTTCATGGCTATTACTTAGTTTGATGACCATTTAATAATTTGAATTGATTTATTTGTTTCTATTAATTACTATAAAACAGCAGCTCTGACATATTTCTCATGTATTTTTCCCCTAATATTTTGCCCCCCCCTCCCCCTCCTAAATATCTTGGTAGTATGCCAGTTCTTTATGTTTTAGTATTGATTTTTTTTTCTCCGAAAGTTAACTCTCCTATCTTTTTCCATTCCTTTTTTTCTGCCAGATTACTCGGATTTGATCCAAAATATAAATATTAAAATAGTAAACAAAAGTTTGTTGATGTTTCAGGAAAGGGAGGCAAAATGATATCTTAATTTTATTTTTTCATATTGGATTTTATATGATATATTTGATATAAGATGATTATCTTACTTTGATTAAGATGATTATCTTACTTTGCTTATGTGGCAGCATGTTCAGTTTCATTTTTAATTCTGGACTAATAAATTCTATTTATGTAGTCAATAATAGCGGTTCCACATTACCATTTTGTAATATAAGCGATTTAGCATAAAAATCTTAAATGGTCTGTGATTGGTCAGCTAAAAATAATCCACCAATCTAAAAGAAGTTTACATTCTTACGGATCTAACTTAAACAGGGAGATCTAATGTGAAACGACTGTAAGTACTGCGGTCATGGTCTATTTAATTCTTATCTGTCTTTTCAGGCTTGGTCGCTTCTTGGAGACAGCAGGAAGTGTCCTCAATTATTTTGAACCTTTCCTCGGAAGAATTGAACTTCTAGGATCTTCGAAACGGATTGAACGTGTATACTTTGAAATTAAAGAATCAAATATTGAGCAATGGGAAAAGCCACAAATTAAGGAGTCCAAAAGAGCTTTCTTCTACTCTATTGTAACTGAAGGTGGAGACAAAGAAAAATTAGAAGCTTTTGTCAATTTCTGTGAAGATGCTATCTTTGAGATGCAGCATGCAACTGCTTTAATGGCAACAAAGGATGACGGAGGAGGTGGTGCTCCAAAGAAACCCGAATATAATTTTGGGGACGATGAGCAGTAAGTGTGAGAGTTTCGTTACAACACTCTTGTTTTCTTCTGTTTAGTTTTTTTTTGCTTTTTTTTAGCTGGGTAGCTGGGTTTTGATGCCAGAATAAAGATATCCTCTTGAAATTTTTAGAAAAAAATTAAATAAAATTCAAAATTGTTAAATCAGTACCAATTTTGACGCTACAGTATAATTAGACTTTGCCGTAAATTTATGTTCAGGTTTTACACTTAATATTTTGTTCCTGCTTCCACCTACTTGTAGTTTCTTTAAAACTTCCTAGGTGGACACCCTGGGCCACACCGATCTTGCATCCAACGGGGCTGAACCTTCTGCTTGGGCAACCTCATAATAAATCTGCCGAGTTTATTTTCTCTAAAAAAATTATTTATTTCTATAATAATTAAGCCAAATCCACCAGGCTTTGCTTTGTGTAATGCTCTCACCTTTTTCTTGAATTAAGTAAAAAAGCAAGTTTTTTTAACTGAAAGTAAGGAGCGACATTAAAACTTAAAACGAACAGAAATTATTCCGTATATGAAAGGGGCTGTCCCCTCCTCAACGCCTCGCTCTTTGCGCTAAAGTTTATTATTATTTTTTGAAATAAAGTTGTGAGGCAGAGTCAAACTTTAGCGTAAAGAGCGAGGCGTTGAGCAGGGGACAGTCCCTTTCGTATACGGAATAATCTCTGTTCGGTTTGAGTAACAGAAATTATTACGTATATGAGGGGGTTCGCCCTCTCGTCTCTTTACGCTAAAATCACAAAGGCCGTTTAAGGCCGGTATTAAAATTCCGTTTTTTTAGAGTTTCGGTTACTATTGAGCCAGGTCGCTCCTTACTTACAGTTCGTTACCACGAACTGTTTGAAATATTCAATTTATGATTTAAAATTGGTGTCACAATTGGTTACTTTTCTTAGGTAGTTATAATCAAAAGTTAGGAAATCAGTTTTAGTCGCTTAACTTTGGCAGCCTGTGTTTTGAAAGATATTGTTGGTTTTACTGCCCTGACTTTGGCCCTGAACCCTCCATACAGCCCACTTCGCGGCTGTTATTTGTTTATTCATTTCCTTTATTCATAACTTAAAAGAAAAATACTATACATTCCAAGCTATTCTCCCCTTCATCGATTTTTTTGCGTAAGGGCATATGGGGAAACGAAGCTTCAGATAACCAATATATCTTTAGAGTAAACATTATGGTTTTCTAATTAAAAAGAATTGGCCTTTGACAATTATTTATTTACTTCACTATATTATAATCTTTCATTTATTTTTGTCTGCATTATGTATCCCAGCTGTCAAGATTTGAATAATATCAAGTATTTGTCAGAATCTTTTTTTCAGCGTGTCCTAAGGCAGACCTTAGAGCTGAGAAGCTTCCAAATACATTCTATGTATACAATGGTGGATTCAGGGGCTGGTAAAGGGAGGCCCCCTGGCTTGGGTGCAGTTTACTTTTCTACAGTGTGCAATTACATTTAATCGAGTCTGAGTGCAAAAAAAGATTATCAAAAATCTCTTCAGCCTTCCCTTTTCTCCCACCATCCTAAAATTCTTAAATCTATCATATATTTACAGGAATGAATTCAGTTCGAATTGCAGCCATGTTATATTCTTTTTCAGAGAAACTTCGACATCTTTTTCCCATTTGGTATTTCATTTTAGAACCATAAACTAAAATGGACAGGAACTTTACCAAAGAACCTATTACATACCTTTTGTACTTTGAATATTATCAAGTGGAATTACGAATAAGTAAAAATATAAAAAGTGTGCTATGCACTTGAAATTAATATAGCTATTGGAAAACAACCACCCCAAAAACTTTTATGGGTAGTTAGAATATGCTCAGTGATTGTATTTTACCTAATTTTTATACTGTTCCTTTCTAGGAATTCTTCTTGATTTTAAAAAGTCTTTGTATTTTTATTCGTCCATAATTCTGACAAAACTTAGAAAATTCAAGTTCACAAAATTTACTGTTCGAAAAACCTTTTATTCACCAAGTGGATTCATATACCATGGATAGGAATTGGGACATGAGCTTGAACATGTAACCATTGTACGATCTCCTCCTGGTGGGACATCCAAATATGAGCATTCGTTTGCTCGACACGGGGCGAGAATACTATCACAAGACCAAGGTGCAAATGTAGCCATATTTTGGAGGCTAGTTGGATTTTTCATCCATTCCATACCCTTTTGAATAGTTACTATATACACATCGCCCCATCTTAGTATTTCATCCAGGAAATCTGTGTAACCATCTAATAGATATCTTGCATCTTGAAACCAGGCACTGTGGGCATAAAGGCCAAAGGGGGCTCTGTTTGTCTCGTAATGCCGAAGGAAATTTTTCATTAAAAAGTTATACTGTTCTTGCCTTGTGGGCTGATTAGGACACTGGTCTACCATTGAGCAAAAATGAGTTTCATTAAGGTCCAAGTTCACCATTGGTATGGACCAAAAACCAGGATAGCGTCCAGTTGGACATGGGGGATTTTGACAATCAACGCCAGCTTCGAAATCTCTTGTAAAAGGCCAGAGAGGAGGATTGGTGTGTAGGCGGGTGTGATAAGAAGCATCATAAACACTACCTATTTCCTTCAGCGGCTGAATCATGGCGTCCCCTCCTGGTTGTACAAATGGGGCTCGGCTTCCAACAATGCTACCAATTGGAATATTTGCATTATTTGATATGATGGTTTTTAATCCCTCCATTTCATTATGCCATGTCTCGCTGCTTGCGGCTTTCCAGTAATCTGCATCTGTGTCAGTTCCCCTAAGGGAATGAAGAGCAATTTCACAACCTTTCTTATATAGGTAATTGACATACCTATAGTCACTGTAATCATGAGTGAGAAAGTAAGTCATTCCTATTGGACAGCCATTTGGATTTATTCTTTCACCAAGAATATAATCGTAGTCAAGAATGTTTGAAACGGTAATCGCTTCGTCAAAGGTCAGGAACACCATCTGTGGAATCTCAAATGGCTGATACCCTCCGGGTGAACCAGCATCCCAGCACCTGCATTCAGGCTCCACGCAGCTTGTCCTAGAAGTTAAAAAAAAATTAACTATCTTTAATATTCTCCAAAAAATTATGTCCAGCATCGTCAGATAGATTCTCGAAGTTGGAAAAAAGGTAAATGATTTTAGAAAACATTGCGCTAAAATTCTACCTTGCTGGTGTACACCAAATTTCTCAGGTACACCAGCTAGATTACACCATCTTACAATGTTGCTGATTAATTTACCATATTTTTGGCTTTTAAAGAAGCCAAATTTCGATTGCAAGTAACCAGAAATTATTCATAAAACTTTACTTTTTGGTTGATGTGGTAATTAGCTTTTCTACAGTTTACATAACCAATAAAACAATCCAAACCCTCAATTTAAGTATTCAATCATTCAATTTTGAAAATCTTATTCTAAAATAAATATCTGATTGGCTCTGACTTGTACACACAAACTAAGGGACAAACTGAGGGACGCGCCTCGGGATTTAGGGTGGATAAAGGGACTATTTATTACTTATTAATATGAACTAGTTTTGGACTGGTAGAAAAAGGCATAATACAAGATACTTTCGCTTGGAATAACAATGAAATTTAAACCATTCTAAATCTTTTTGATGGAATTATAAAGTTTCTGATCTTTTAAATACCAATTTTGAATCCACATATTTTGGTTCAATTTGAAGAACCAGCTTAAATGTAATGTACTTTTTGTGCAACTTTAAAAAGTATTAAAATATTATTTTACCGTCAATTTTTATGTATGCCTTTACTCTTTGATCCATATATTGCGGCTTGTTTTTCTTTTTAAATAAAATTGGTTAGCCACTATGTCGTAATACCCACGTTCTATAGAGCTTATTAATATTGGTAGATTTTTCAATGGAATAGGTCTTTAATTGGTTGGAAGTAATTGTATGTCATCACTTTTATACAATCAGATTTTCCACGCCTCTTGGCGTGTGATGATTTAATTATGATCTGAACAGGGAAAGATTGCTATCCCAAAATTAATTGTGTTAAAATTAACTCAATCATAGTAAAAATAAAAGCTGCTAAACCAAGGAGACTGATGGCCAAACAGCTTGCCCATGCTTAATAAAAAGAATCAAGCAGATCTAATTGCACAGCTGTTCAGAAAATTTAAATATGTTAAACATTGGCTGAAAAGGGATAGATTTTTTCCAGATAATATGTGTCTTCTTTATCTGGCATATGCTTAGGAGGAATTATAAAATCCTATTTAATTGGTAGAATTCAGTTTAGTTAGTTGCTTAAGTTATAGTTAGAACCAAAAGGCAGGTAATATACAAACTAAAGGCAGCGCAATCTACTCATATAGTATAAAAAATTAATGAATCAAGCAGAAGTAACCCAGGAATTTTAAAATGAAGAGCTTTTTGAGAATGAGAAGGGTGTTTACCTTGATCGCTGGATTTTGTTATTTAGCTTCATCTAAGGTAAGGTAATGAGCTAAAAAGGTTTTGTTTTTCTAGATATGATGACTAATTTCTATGTGATTGATTACTAGAAATACTTATAGAACTGAGTGTAGTGGGTGCAGGCTAAGCAAGGCATAAGCTAATTTGGCACCCTATTGTAGCTTAATTTTCTCTGTTTCTATTTTAATGCTAAATTCAAAAATGGACAATCCTGGGTTTATCCGCAAAATATGAACATCTAGATATCCAAAAAATGTAAAATAAATTTCGACCTTTTAACAAGTTCCGGAATTGACAGGCCTTTAAGGGTAGAACAGCTTGTCAGTACACCTATCTTACATTGCTCTTTACTAGGATAGACTAATGGGAAGAAAACCGAGATTTTTGCAATGAGGTTATATCCATCCTACAGTTTTGTCCACTCGGAAAAATATAGGAAAGCTGCAAACAAGCAAGTTGGCACATAAAGCGGGAAAGTTGGCATTTTAGGTGGAGGGATTGTTGCTGCACTTAGATTGGGATGCTTTTGGGCTATCTTAGAATTTTTCACCATTCAATAAGATGACCTGATAAGAACCGAAGTGTAACACTTTTACCTGCTTACTATGGTTTTTTCAGCAACCCTTACATTGGTACAAAGTGAAAGATTTTAAATCTTTCAAACAATTTATTTGATCAGTCATTTATTTGTTTTCTGAAAGCTAGAATTACTGATAAACAGATGATTTTTCGTAATATTTAGAAGAAAAAAAAAATCAAAATCGAAGAATTACCTTTTTAGTGAAATTCAAAAAAAAATTGGAAAATTTTGTATATCTTCTTTTAAAGTTTGGAAAAAAAATTCACTTTGGACTGAAAGGAATTGAAAAAGATCACGGTAGCCTAACTTTTTAGAAATCGTTATTTAGACACCCTAAACATGACCCATCATAGGCAGCGCAATAGCGCTGCCTAAGTAAAGAACGATGTTGGCAAAATGTATTATTTTTTTTCTTAGTCTTAGACCAGGGCACTTCGTATCGAAGAAGTTGTGGTAGAAGCTTTGAAAAGGGTTCATTCGATTGGAAATTGGAGTGGCTAGTGCCCTTTTTAACAGTCGAAAGTGATTGGAGGGCGACTAGCCCCCCCCCCCAACGCCCATCATTCTCCCAAACACATCCATTCAAAATTTTGAGATAGCCATTTTGTTCAGCGTAGTTGATTTCCAGATAGAAAATATGTTTTTGAGGAGGTCACCCCCCGACAACCCTCAGGGCAAGGGTTTTTAAGTTATGCCCTGGGGGCATATAAGAATGATGTTAGCACAATGTATTATTTATTGTTTTTTTCTTTAGACCAGGGCACTTCGTATCGAAGAAGTTATCGTAGAAACTTCGAAAAGGGTTCATTCAACTGGAAATTGGAGTGGCGTGTGCCCTTTTTAATAGTCGGAAGTGATTGGAAGGCAACTAACACCCCTTCCACGCCCACTATTTCCCGAAACATATCCAATCAAAATTTTCAGATAGCCATTTTGTTCAGCGTAGTTGATTTCCAAATAGAAAATATGTTTTTGAGGGGGTCACTCCCCCACAACCCTCAGGGCAAGGGTTTTAAGCTATGCCCTGGGGGCATATAAGAAAGCTGTTGGCACAATGTATTATTTATTATTTTTTTCCTTTAGACCATGGCACTTCGTATCGAAGAAGTTGTCGTAGAAACTTCGAAAAGGGCTCATTCAATTGGAAATCGGAGTGGCTTGTGCCCTTTTTAATAGTTGAAAGTGAATGGAAGGCAACTAACACCCCTTCCACGCCCACCATTTCCCCAAAAACATCCAATCAAAATTTGAGATAGTCATTTTGTTCCACGCATTTTAAAGGTCAGGAAATTCTACCTTTGGTTAGAACATTCCCCCCGCAGTCTTCAGAGCAAGGGTTATAAAATACGCCCTAGGGCCATATAAGATTTTTATTGAAATCTTTGTCGTAGAAACTTGAAAAAGGGCTCATTCGATTGGAAATTCAAAGGGCTAGTGCCCTTTTTAATAGTCTCGAAAGTGATTTGAGGGCAATTAACCCCCCTCTCACGCCCACCGTTTCCCGAAACACATCTAATCAAAATTTTGAGATAGCCATTTTGTTCAGCGTAGTTGATTTCCAGATAGAAAATATGTTTTTGAGGGGGTCACTCCTCCACAACCCTCAGGGCAAGGGTTTTAAGTTATGCCCTGGGGGCATATAAGAACGATGTTGGCACAATGTATTATTTATTATTTTTTTCCTTTAGACCATGGCACTTCGTATCGAAGAAGTTGTCGTAGAAACTTCGAAAAGGGCTCATTCAATTCGAAATCGGAGTGGCTTGTGCCCCTTTTAATAGTTGAAAGTGAATGGAAGGCAACTAACACTCCTTCCACGCCCACCATTTCCCGAAACACATCTAATCGAAATTTTGAGATAGCCATTTTGTTCAGCGTAGTTTATTTCCAGATAGAAATTATGTTTTTGGTTATGTTTTTGACTTCCCCACAGCCCTCAGGGCAAGGGTTGTGAGTTATGCCCTGGGGGCACATAAGGTTTTTTATAGACAGTGTTGTCGTAGAAACTTCAAAAAAGGCTCATTCGATTCGAAATTCAAAGGGCTAGTGCCCTTTTTAATAATCGAAAGTGATTGGAAGGCAACTAACACCCCTTCCACGCCCACCATTTCCCCAAAAACATCCAATCAAAATTTTAAGATAGCCATTTTGTTCAACGTAGTTGAAAGTTCTGAAAATTAGGTCTTTGAGGATGACAGCCCCCCCACAGCCCTCAGGGCAAGGTTTGTAAGTTATGCCCTGGGGGCATATAAGGTTTTTATAGAACGCGTTGTCGTAGAAACTTCAAAAAGGGCCCATTCGATTGGAAATTGAAATGGCTAGTGCCCTTTTTAATAATCGAAAGTGATTGGAAGGCAACTAACACCCCTTCCACGCCCACCATTTCCCCAAAAACATCCAATCAAAATTTTGAGATAGCCATTTTGTTCCACGCAGTTTAAAGTTCAGGAAATTGTACCTTTGATTAGAACACTCCCCCCGCAGTTTGCAGGGCAAGGGTTATAAGTTATGCCCTGGGGGAATATAAGGTTTTTATCGAAATCTCTGTCGTAGAAATTTGAAAAAGGCCTCATTCGATTGGAAATTCAAAGGGCTAGTGCCCTTTTTAGCAGTCTTGAAAGTGATTCGAGGGCAACTAGCCCCCCTCTCACGCCCACTTTTTCCCCTAACACATCTAATCAAAATTTTTAGATAGCCATTTTATTTAACGTAGTTGAAAGTTTTGGAAATTAGGTCTTTAAGGATGACAACCCCCCCCCAGACCACAGGGCAAGGGTTGTAAGTTATTCCTTGGGGCATATAAAGTTCTTATTGAAAGCGTTGTCGTAGAAATTTCTAAAAGGGCTCATTCAATTGGAAATTGAAATGGCTAGTGCCCATTTAATAGTCGAAAGTGATGTAAGGGCAACTAACGCCCCTCTCACGCCCACCATTTCTATAAACACATCCAATCAAAAGTTTGAGATATCTATTTTGTTCAACGTAGTTGCAAGTTCTGGAAATTAGGTCTTTTAGGACGATAACCCCCTCAGAGCCCTCAGTGCAAGGGTTGTAATTTACGCCCTGGGGGCATATAAGGTTTATATAGAAAGTTGTTGTAGAAATTTCAAAAAACGGCTCATTTGATTGGAAATTGAAATTTCCCTTTTTAATAGTCGAAAGTGAGTGGAGAGGAATTAACCCCCCTCTCACGCCCACATTTTCCCAAAAACATTCAATCAAAGTTTAGATATGGGAATTTTGTTCAACGTACTTGAAAGTTCTGGAAATTATGTATTTAAGGATGACAAACCCCCCAGAACCCCCAGGGCAAAGGTTGTAAGTTATGCCCTGGGGGCATATAAGGTTTTTATAGATAGAGTTGTCGTAAAAACTTCAAAATGGGCTCATTCAATTGGAAATTGAGAGGGCTAGTGCCCTTTTTAATAGTCGAAAGTGATTGGACTGTAACTAACCCCCCTTTCACGCCCACCATTTCCCCAAACACATCCAATCAAAACTTTGAGATAGCCATTTTTTTTACATAGTTGAAAGTTCTGGAAATTAGGTCTTAGAGGATGACAACCACCCTAACAGCCCTTAGGGTAAGGGTTGTAATTTATGCCTTGGGGGCATATAAGGTGTTAAAGCGTTGTCGTAGAAACTCAAAGAGGACTCATTCGATTGGAAATTGAAAGGCCTAGTGCCCTTTTTAATAGTCAAAAGTGATTGTAAGGCTTGAAATTTTTATAGTAAAGATCCATGTGGGTATTTTTTTTTTTTTTTTTTTTATTATTATTATTATTTTTTTTTTTTTTTTTTTAGACCAGGGCACTTTCTATCGATGGAGTTGTCGTAGGAACTACGAAAAGAGCTCATTTGATTGAAAATAGAAAGGGATGATGCCCTTTTTAATAGTCGAAAGCAATTAGAGGGCAAATAATACCCCTCCCACGCCCACCCTCTCATTTTCTCATTATGTTTAAAACTAAATGTTGCCTTAAGATTAAATAAAAATGAACTGTGTTAATGCTAACTCCCAATAAGGCATCTCAGCAGTATCCCAAGAACGACTGAGGGCATTATGTTCAAACTTTTGGGGCTACTTCTGCTCTTAAAATTTAACCAAATTAAAATAGCGCAAGCGTATCCAAGATATCAAAGAAAGTAAACAGATTTTTTTGCCAATGGTATCAAGCTTTCCATTTCAGGTCATCTAGAGGAGATATGAAACTAAATTAAACACTACTATTTGTGACCAGATTTTTAAAAGGGTGTATGCTGTTAAAAATTACTGAAAGTTTTTCTCCAGCATACAAATAGCAGGCCAAACTATAAAGTCTTAAAAAAAACGAAAAGATTCAAAGTATTATTTTCTTTTTCCCTGAAAAGACTATGTCAATATAAAACGAACAGAAATTAATTAAAAAAACTCTTTCTACAAAATAAGTTTTTCAAAGAAAAGTAAAGAACTCCATTAAACGAAAAATGAGCAAAAATAAAATCAAATAATCTACCAAGCGTGAAACTACCACAAATCAGTATCGATAAATAAATGAAACCCAAAACGAACATAAATTACAATAAATAACCGATTCAAACTCAAAACGAGCAGAAATTAACATGAGTAGGGCTCAAAACCCCTATGCCTTCCCAAGGCCAGAACATAATTTGCACTTTACTGAAAAAATATAAATGTTTTCACTTTTATAATGTTTTTAATAAATGTTATATCAGTATATATATATTAAACTGACAATGCACATGCATTTCTATTTTTTCAGTAAAGTGCAAATTTGATTTCAGTAAAGTGCAAATTCAAACTGCAAATGCAAATTGCAAATTTTTCAGTAAAGTGTAAATTCTATTTTAAAAGTAAAGTGCCCAAAAGGAAGGAATGCTTATTTTTATTACCTGACTGTCTGCTGTAAAGCTAAAGGTTGTGAATGGGGAAATGTAGAAGAAAGCCAGTTAAATCAATTAAACTAATAGAAATCAAACTCACGAGTCACATTCTTCAGCTGCTTGTAAAAGCTGAGGGGCAGCTGTGACCAAGGCAATAGTGAATAACACCGAAATCAGTGTTTTTAGAGCCATGATTAACTGGCTTGGAAAAAAAATACAGTCCCTTTTTGTTCAATTTTGCTTATCGCTGTGTTGTTTACTTTTAAAGCCTTAAATTGGTAGCTAATCTCTTTAGTACCGCATTGGATATTTTTGACGTCAGTATTAGCAACACAAATTTCTCATTAATCCATTTATGATACCATATCTTATGTATAGTTTTACAACTGTAATGCTTTGATAATGCGAATTTACCCTGTCCAACGCAATTCTGGACTTAACGAGACGTTCTTCTCAAATAAAAAGGTTGCAGTAAATATGATTGAATAATTTACAGGAAAAAAGAATATTTTCATTAAAATTGAAAACTAAACTGAGACAGCCCTTTTTTAAGAAAATTATTAGGGTTAAATAAAGTCGAATAAAAAAGCTAATAAATTAAATTTGTGTCATTGCATCAGTACAAATAATGAAAGCAATTTTTTTTAATAAAGTGATCTATCTTACGAACTCCAATTACATGTATTTGCTTTACACAATGATCGTATGTCACAAAAGAAAATCAAATGTAGCTTATATCGACAAGCTTGATGCAGTGGGAGAAGAAGATTGATCCATAACTTCAAAATTGTAAAAAGAAGTTGAAAGAATGTTAATCGCAAGGTGTACAGATATGCAAAGTAACATCTTTTATTATACATCAGCTAGTTTAATAGATTTCCCTTTCTAAAAAAAGTATTTTTTCATTGGAGTCTTCAACTGTTTTCTGAACCATATAAAGCGGGAAAGTTGGCATTTTAGGTGAAGGGATTGGTGCTGCACTTAAAGCGGGACGCTCTTTGGCTATTTTAGAATTTTTCACCATTCCTTGAGATGATCTGATAAAAAACAAAATGTAACACTTGAATAGAATATTTGACTTTTACCTGCTTACTATGGTTTTGTCAGCAACCCTTACATTGATACAAGTGAAAGATTTTAAATCTTTAAAATAATTTAGTTGATCGGTCATTTATTTGTTTTTTGAAAATTAGAATTACTTATAAACAAAAGAAAAGCTATTAAAATACTAAACAAAACTGGAAAATGAAGGCCGGCTCGTTTGTAGGGGTCAATTGAGAAACATAGCATAAAAAGAAAGAAAATGTGTAGCCCATTAAAGAAGATTGAACAGACAAGGAGACGAAAAAGAGGTTCCGAGGAAAGGAGTTTCAGACATGATTCGACTAATAAACTGTGGGTTGCTGATCTTTGAATGGAATATTAATGGCATTTATTCTTTGCTCTACTAACGCTTTTCTCTTTAATGTAACAGTAAGATTGAAACAAATAAACATGGGCACCTAGACGGAAGAAGCTTTCGAAAAGTTATGCTGCCTGGATTTTTTACCCATTTCTTTGCTCCAAATTAAAAAATGTGAACTTTGAACGCTCTAGGAAAGTAGTTACCTATAGAGCTTTGAAGTCTTAAAAATTTAGTAAAAACTGATTTTTCTATACAGCTTTAAAGTGTTCAACTACTTTCTGAACCAATGTTGCGGAATGAAAAACCTTTTTCCAGTTGGACAATCTGGTCCTCGTGTGACAGAGCTGCTTTTCTATCCTTGCTTGAAATACCAGATAAATACATAAAAGTACTATGTACGAGAATAACATTGCTGCAGTTAAGGTAGGAAACGAGTTAGTAGCTTGTTCTGTATTGAATCAGGAGTTAAGCAGGGTTATGTTGTATCCTTGTTTATATGGATCATTTGATGGACTTAACCTTAGGAGCACAGCAAAGGGAATGGGAGAACTTGGAATCAACTGGGGGAGTAAAACTCTCCTAGACTTTGATTATGCTCGTAATTTAAGCATTCCAGATAGAAATGTTAGAAAAATGAGTGAACTTTTAGAGGTTTTGCGAGTTCAGGGTGCAATAATAGTATGAAATTAATAAGAAGACTAAGCCACTAAGATAAGGAATAAGGGAAGGTGAAGATGTAATGTTGGGTAACGAGAAGATTGATGAAGTGGATAGGTTCACTTACCTAGGTAGTATTATTAGTAAAGACGGGGGGTGCATTGAAAATGGTAAAAGTAGAATAGCCAAGGCCCAAGGTGGCTATTTTTGGAAAAAAATTTGGAAGAATAGGAATATAAGTCTGTGAACCAAGATTTCATGTCTCAAAAGATGTAAGGTCTTAGCAGTTTTGTTAGCCAAGACGGGCACAGTGTATATTGGTCTGACATCAATCAAGTGTAATATCCATTATTGTGTCAAAATGATTATGTATTAAGACTAATTTGCTCTTATGTCTAATTACAGAGGAGGACTAGAGCCAGTTAAGCAAAACATTGCTCTTATTATTATGTCTAATTTTGTCTAATTTTGTCTAATTATGTCTTATTATGTCTAATTACAGAGGAGGACTAGAGCCAGTTAAGCAAAACATATCTGCATTTAAGAATGCCCTTTTGGATCTTCTTTCAAAACTATCACCTTCCAATATCAAGAGGGAGGTCAACAGTCTAAAAAAGAAACCAGTGACAGAAATTATTTTCACTTTGATGAAGCTCAACTATAAGATCGTTTCCTTTTCTGCGTTTTCGGTATTCTTTGTTATCAAGTGAGTGATTTCCTCTTTTTCTTCTATTGGAAGTTAGTTCTAGTTTAAGTAAAGTAACTAAACAACCCTCTTTCTTTGTTCCAAGTCAAGAATCTGGAATAACAAGCAATCTAACCGTATTAACAAACTTATACTCTGAAGCCAAAGACACAGCCTATAATAAATGATCAAGTAAAATTCAAGGCTCTTTATTTTAATTGTTCTCTCGGATTAACGACTTAAATTAAATGGTCAAGTTTTTTCCAATAAAAGGATTGCTGATATTGAAAGTTTTTTACGTAACTGTTCTTTTTATACGTTTGAAAGGAATTTGCTAGAAAATTTTGTAAAATTTTTGCAAAAGGAATGTGAGTAACTTTTTATCACAACCAAGAATGGTTTTGGCTTCTCTCAACCCGCTCCCCTCAAAGGCTAGAGTATCATATACGCTTTATTATAAACTGAACAAATAGCTGATATTGCACGTTTAGCTTAGCTTATTGATTTTCTATACAGTTGAAAGGAATGGATTTACAAGGAAGGCACCAGATTTGAAAAGAAGGAAAATTTATTACATAATTAATTCTGGTTCAAATCATTTATGTTGTTAATATACTTTTGACTAAACTAAGGTCATGGAAGCTTGAGGTATATTTAATTTGTTAATGTTATAACGAAAAACAAATTTGCATAAAAATGAATACTTTGTCTTCAGTAAACTGGACACCTTTTGGGGATTCTGTTTGTTTTACGTTACATTTTGTTCGTCATGTTAATTTTTGTTTTTTAGTCTTGACCACATCTTATATAAGCTAGTTTTAACTCGTTTTGATCTTTAAATTCACCTTAATTTTTCCTAAAAACTTTCCTTTTTTATGTCTAATTTTAGTTTGTTTTTATTTTTTTTTTTTGTGCATTTTAAAAGTAATAAAGTAATCTAACAAGTTTTATCAAACAGTTCTTGACAACGAACTCTAAGTAAAGAGGAAATTGTGCCAATAGTAGCCGAACTTTAAAGAAACAGTTCATGACAACGAACTGTAAGTAAGGAGCAAATTGTGCTTATAGTAACCAAAACTTTAAAGAAAAGAGTTCTGAAAACAGTATCTACATAAAATGAATTGGCTTTATGGTAATTTTAAATAGTAAAGTTCTTATTAAGTTTAAAGTTACCCATCAGAAGCTACGAGCCAATGTCGATTTTCCTGATTTTCTAAAAAGACGCAAAACACCCCTAATAGGGCTAGTGATCCATGAGCACTACATCAAATTCAGTATATTATAGAACCCTGTTGTGGAGGTTCCAAGTCCCCATCTACAAAAAGTGGATTTTTTTCCAGAATTTTGCATTTTTCCCAGAAGTATCGTCACAGATGCGTTTTTATTTGTTGTCGTTTTTTTTTTTTTTTGAAGGGATGATCCAATCAAACTAATGCTCATAAGAAATCGAGAGAAAACTCATTCGAACAGAAATAAAAAGTTCTATGAGTTTCCCAGTTTTAGAGATAGTATTGCGGTGTCATGGTAGATTCGCCTATAAAGATGAACGTAGTTAATATAAACATTTACCGTAGAGCTCCAGTGAATTTAGTTGATTTATTTGAGGCTTGATAAAATTACGTACTGTGATGTACAGTTGCACAGCCTCTACTATGGAGGAGAGCTATTAGAAATTTGTATAGTAAGAAAGTTTTAAATATGCCTGAAGCATAAAAAATGTAATTTTTTATGTCGAAACTATTCAGTTCTCCTTGGGTCCTCAGATAAACATGTATTCTGTTGTTGTTATGTTTTTTTGTGGGGAAGGGGGGGGGGATTTATGTCTATTCTCCCTTCATTTCCTGTAAAAAAAACTAAATTAAGGATATAATATGGGTGCTGCGGGGTGATTGCTCCCCTTTATCATAAAAAAGAAATATTTGTGCACCATGAGAGATTTCATTCATATGCTTACCAGTACACAAGGTTGAGAAGTGGGTAGACATCGTGAGCACCGCTAGGAAATTTTCAGGAATGGTGAGGGGACTAAAATAGGAGATTTGTTTTTATCCAAATTTAAATGGGAAAATTTCCTGTTTTCCTATTTATATAAATTGTTTAACGTCTTCGGTTTTTCTGGGAGGGGGGGGGGGTCATTGTCCCATTCAACGTCCGCTAGAAGAGGTGCTTTGTTTTCAGGGCTCATGGGACACGAACCCTGAAAATGGTCTGTTCGAAAAACTTACCTTAGGAACAGTGAAAATGATGATCCTATAAATAATCCTTGATATTTCAGACCTCCCCTCCTGATAAATATTTGCAGTTGTACACCTTTTCAGGGATAATGATGATTCCTGAAGCTCGTCTGTACGAATTAATATATATTCGAATTTAACTAGAGCGTAAAAAATGGAGGTTGAAGGAGAGTTACTAGTATCCCTCAAATTTAAGAGAGGCTTGAATCAAACAGTTCGTAGTAATAAACTCTATGTAAAGAGCAGTCCTTGTCAATAAAAACCTAAATTTATTAAAACGAAGGCTTGGTTAGACATATGCAACAATTATTTATGCTAATTCTAAATATGCAAAACACATTAATTTTGAAGGTATTCATAAAGCTATTTGCCTGTCGATAAAAAAAATCCTAAATTCTATTATAAGGGTTTTTATATAGCCTCCCAGTCTCAGAGGTCATACCGGTGTGCAGTACCGTATACCTTTTGCCCCTAAGCATGAATGCAGTCCAGAAAAATGAACCGTTATTATGGAATGTTTATCCCATAAAACTAACGACTTTAAAACATCGCAGAGTTGCAAATGTATCTCTTAGGGTATTAATGAAAGGATTCTTTTATTTGGAAGGATGGCAGTTTTTAAGTCCAAAAAATCATTTTATGTGGGGTGGATTTAAATAGGGGGAAGCTCAGGCCTCAGAGGCACGTTTCCTTCAATCTTCTGTCCATGTTTTGAAATTTTTTATGAGTATCGCTTTAGACTAATTGAATGAATATTCAGATGATGACGGATTTAACCTCTTTATAAATAAAAAAAAACTATTAACGACTAGACAAACGTAATTCCCTTCAAAACCTGACGAAAGCTTCCCTCTTATTGTATAGGTGACGGTTTCTTTTTGGACAAGTATATTTCACTTGGAAAAGTAAATACACTAAATGAGTTCTTTTTCTCGAAGTATTAGTCTGCTAAAGCTATTGACCCTGGGTATTGCTATTAAAAGCGAACAAAAGTTAAATAAAAAAATTTTTTTTTAAATGAAAGTGAAGAGCGACATTGAAGCTTGAAAGGAGAATATATTATTCAGTATAGTAAGGGGGCTAACCGCTCTTTAGACCTCCAGCTCTCCCGCTCTTTGCGCTAATATTTGAATTTATGTTCCTTAATGCTTTAAGAACAAATGATATAGCACAAGTGCACTTAGAATGGAATAAATAGAACTTTTCTCAGTTTCACAAGAAGGGAAGAACTGATTGGTGTGCATTTGCTTTAAACAATAGAATTTTCAGTTCAAATTTTTTAAAAAACAGTTGGTTGCAAATATGTTGATCTCATAAATGATTTCAGCATACACTATAAAACTTAGGCGTAAAGAGCGGGGGATTATGGAGAGAGCAGCTTTCCTCATCTTCTGAATAATTTCTCTTCGTTTAAGTTTTAATGTGTAAAAAAACTTGTTATTATTAATTATTAGGAATAGTCTGTTAAATTAACTATTTAACAGACCACTCAACAATGGGTCCTAAAAACACCTGTTCAGTACGTATACGAAGACTGAAAAATATACTGAGACAAAATTGCTCCTCTTCTTTCAATCCTGAGGCATGCCTGTTTCCTCCAGCTCAAGTCAAAGACCCGTTGAAAAATCAGGTTTCAACCTAAAACTCCTTCCGAAGAGTTCAAAAGAGTCTTCTTCCAACGAGAGGTCAAGGGAACCTCACCCAAATAAAGTTGGTGCTTTGTCACAAAATTTCAACCTCAGAACTCACCTCATCCAGTCCAACTATTTCTTTCACCCTATTTTCCCGCACACAATAAACTCATAGACCGTTTTTCTGGTTAACCGTGGAAAGATGTCCGACAATCAGTCCCTTCAATACCAAATCCCCTCGAATATCCCATATTCAAGGGGATATTTGCTGGAATAGCCAACTACTCTAAATTCGTTCCTCTGACCCTGGGTCCTGTCTCCTAGAAAGATTAGAATCATGTTTTAATATCAATACCGCTTAAAAAAAAGTTTAACGGAGCATTTGTTTACACAGAAAATGAGTTTACAGAAACCAAGACACCATAAAAGACTTTTGCGACTTGATAACTCTAGGACTATTGAATTAATTTTCAAAATTACTTTGGGATTTTTTAAATGCGGCCGGCGCTATTTAGGCTGCACTGAAACTTAGCAAAAGCGAATCGAATGTTTGCCCAGATATTTTTTTTTCTGTAATTAACATTATGTCTGACTGCCATATTGGTCCAGCTGAAGTATCCCCGAAAGAAATCTGCTCCTTTTCTTACATATGCTTTTTTGTTACTTCACAACACTTTCAAAAAACAAAATATTATTGTTTGGAGCTAATATTCTTGATGTTGCTTTCTTTTTATCGTAGGTGTTCAATTTATGTATATGCAAAAACATAAGCAAGAGAAATTTTAATAAAGAAATCCAAAAGAAGAAAAATTTAAACAATAGGAAAGACTTCATCCATATTATTTGGTGACTCACCTCTCCGTTTACATAAAAATGAAAGGCTACTTTATTTTCCTCAGGCAGGTTGCCCGTGTGCTGTTCAACCTGATGAAAGGTCCTCAGCCAGAAAAAGAAGAAATTAAAGTACAAGAGGAAAGTATGGTATCGCTTTCTCCCCTTCCAGCCCTTGCAGCTGGTGCTTTGCAAGCTCCAGCAATAGTGGACTCGGCAGCTGGGGAAGTACTAGCCCTAGGCCCGTGAGTATTCTGTTCTCTCATCTTATTGTTTTATCATCCTTTGTGATATTTGATTGACTGTTTTATCACTTATTTATCATTGAGCATTATAATTTTGGTTTTGAAGGCATATGGTATGTTTGACGCAGATTAAAATTGATAAAAGCTTGTTTATTGTGTGTTTTTTAAAAGTGCTTGTTTTATTCAGAATATCATGATATTCTGTTAATGAAGTGTGAAACTTATAGGATTAGGGGTCCAGCTCTTTCGTTTTTACGTTCTTTTTTGTCTTGAAGAAAACAGTATGTTCAAATTGGTAGTATTGGTTCTGATGGAAATTGTATTGAGTCTGGAGTCCACAGGGCTCGGTACTTAGACTCTTATTATTTTTGATTTTTGTGAATGATCTTTCACAGTCTGTAAGTAAACTGGAAATAAGAATGAGTGAGATGGTCAAAAGGGATAGTGCGGCTACAGTGCCCATATTTGCTGATGGTACTTCTTTAGTGGTGATTGCAAAGTTAGAGAGGTTGCTCCTAGAGAGTGAAAAAGAATTCAATGAAATTTCAAGATGGGAGAGTTAATCAGCTAAAGGTGAACCCCACTAAGAGTAATTTTCTCATATTTTCGAGGACATCGAATTATTATCCATAGATACAGCGTATAGCATATGATGATGGTATGATTGCTCGTCACAAGGCAGTAAAGTATCTTGGCAATATTATAGATGAAACTCTCAGTTTCCGATCCCATATTGAAACTGTATCCCGGATTTTATCGCGTATTTTGGGGATGATTCGTAACTTAAATATATGTTTCCAACTAGTATACTTAGGCTTCTCTATTTTTCGTTAATCCGTCCCTATATTTTGTATTGTTCTTCTGTATGCTTTGGTACATTTTCTTCAATTGTCAATCCTGTGCGAACTATGCAAAACAAGTCTGTTAGAGTATTATCAAGAAAATCAGAAAGAGAACCGGTTCGAGAAGCAGTATCCTTTTCATAACAACCATATACGCCCCAGGACAACACTTACAACATCTTCCCTCAGGACCCTAGGGGGTTATGTCGACATCGGAGTTTTTGTTATCTAATTTTGAACTATTTAAAAAAAAAATCGTTATCTCAAAATTTGTAGCGGATGGGTTTGGGGAAAAAGGGCATGGGGGGATAAGGGCTAGTTGCCCTCCGATCTCTTGACTCTTAAAAAGTGAAATAGAACTTTCAATTTCCAATCAAATAAGCCATCTATAAAGTTTATACGAGCATCCCTTTCATAAAAACCATACATGCTCTCAGGGCATAACTCAAAACGCCTGCCCCCGAGCCCCAGAGGTTGTATCGACACCGGAGTTTTTCTTATCCAACCTTTTCTTATCCAACTATTTTTAACAAAATGGCTATCTCAAAATTTTCATCGGATGGGTTTGGAAAAAAATATGTGGGGGGGGGCTAGTTGCCCTCGGATCTCTTTTGACTCTTAAAAGTGTGAACTTGGACTTTCAATTTCCAATCAAATGAGTCCTCTCTGACGTTAATACGAGCATTCCTTTGATAAGAATCATATATGCACCCAGAGCATAACTTAAAACGCCTGCCCCCGGGCCCTGGGGGGTTGTGTCGACACCTGAGTTTTTGTTATCCGATTTTTGAATTATTTTTAACAAAATTGCTATCACAAAATTTTTATTGGTTGCATTGGTGGAAAAGGGTCGTGGAGGGGGGGGGGCTAGTTCTCTTTGACTCTCATAACTAGACTTAACTAGAACTTTCAATTTCCAATCAAATGAGCCCTCTCTGAAGTTTTACGAGCATCCCTTTCGTAAGAACCATATATTCCCCCAGGGCATAACTTACAATGCCTGCCCTCGGGCCCTGGGGGGTTGTGTCGACCCCGGAGTTTTCGTTAAATGATCTTCGGACTATTTAAAAAAATGGCTATCTCAAAGTTTTTATCGGATGAGTTTGGGGAAAAAACGGCGTGGAAGGGGGGGGGCTAGTTGCCTTCCGATCTCTTTTGACTCTTAAAAAGTGAACTTAGAACTTTCAATTTCCAATCAAAGGAGCTCTCTTTGAAGTTTATACGAGCATCCCTTCCATAAAAACCATATATGCCCCTAGAGTATAACTTACAACGCCTGCACCCGGGCCCTGGGGGGTTGTGTCGACACCAGAGTTTTTGTTAAATGAGCTTTGAACTATTTTTAACAAAATTGCTGTCTCAAAATTTTTTATCAGAGGAATTTGGAAAAAAGGGCGTGGGGGGGCTAGTTGCCCCCCGATTACTTTTGACTCTTAAAAAGAGCACTAGAACTCTCGATCTCCAATTGAATGAGCCCTCTCTGAATATTATGCGACGCCCCCTTCCATATGAAGTGCCTCGGGGGAAGAAAAAATAAAACATTGGAGCCGTATGGCCTTTACTAAAGGCAACGCTATAGCGTTGCCTCTGATTCACCCCACGTCAACCGTTTGGTTTTGGGTGAATCATATTGATTTCTGTATGTAAATTTTTGTTAAATATATATATATATATATATATATATATATATATATATATATATATATATATATATATATATATATATATATATATATATATATTATATATATATATATATATATATATATATGTATATATATATTGGTAAATGCACACATTATTTATAAATAACAAACGATAGTGGGTACAACATTCCCTGAAAACAACAGCTTATTAAAGTTATATCACAAGAAGAAAATAAAACAGCAAAATTGTTATTGAATAGTTGTTACCCCATAGTATTAGGATAATAATAATACAACCATAATTGCAAATATACAGAGCTAAAAGTAGTCAATCGGCGTAAGAATTCATAGCTGTTGGTTATCATTATTAATTCATTACGAGATGATAACTCAGAAATTATAGCCATCTACAAGATTTCCCCTAGGAGATGAAGCATGGTATGATTGTTTTCTTATATGCTATTTTTCTTCCTGCCATTTTACGAGGGAGGTGGGGGCTTTGTTCTTTTCGTTACACCTAATGTTTAATTTATCCTTGTGAAGTTGGCTAAGTTCAGTGAAATAGAGTATATGCTCCGTTCAGATAATTTTAGCTTTGAGGAGCTTATTAGATTTAGGAAACTTATATTTAAATGATAAATGTCATTTTATTTCAAGACCCCCAGATGTTTTCTCAAGTTCTACCGGTTCATCAGTGGAAGAACAGAGCCTAGAGGGGAAATTGGAAGGAGATTCTACCACAAAAACTGAAAGTCCAAGTGGTTTAGCAACTGATACTCCAAAAGTGTAAGTTCAGTTTTATTTTTCGGAAAGTTCAATATCTTTTCTTATGTATATCTGCATGTGGGGGGGGGGGGCACCACATCCCTTTCAAGGTTGGTCTGAAACATCGTCCTCTGCGAGTCCATTGAGCTTTGTGGTCTACTATCTGTGTCTTTATTATAGCTTTTGGTAATACCTCATATTGAGTTTGAAACCCTTTTAAACTAGGCTAAGCTTTTAAACCCTTTTAAACAAGCTGTCAAGCTTTTTATATTTTTTGATAATCTTTTACTTGATTACCTTATGGTGTTTTCTTTGTCTTATTTCTTTATTGAGTTTTGAAGCTGTTCTAAGTCGATTTTTCTCAAGTACATTCAACTCTCTTTCGTTTCTTTTCAAGGAAGAGACCGTTCAAAATTACTATTTTATTTATATCTAGGTGAAGTAATATTCAATTTAGTATAATTCAATTTAGTAAAATAATTAATATTCAATTTTATGTTTTTCTTTTTTGCATTTAAGACATTCAAACTTATATTCAGTCTTAAAATAATTTTACTAAAATCGGTGGCAAAACAAAGAAACAAAAATCAAAGATTTTAGTTAACTGAAACGGATTGTGGAGCAATATTGCCCTTTAGTTTTAATTATTTTGGTTCTCTGTAGTACTTGACCAATGGCAGGGAGATCCTTCCTGGACTTATTATCTCTTCCTTTCAGAGAAACTACGGCTCAGTCAGTTCAGCAGCACACACCTGAAGTTGAGCCAGAAGCCAAAGCCCCTGAACCTCCTCCAGTTTCACAGCTTCATTTTGGCGAATACACACGTCGCGGAATTAGCTACCTTGCAAGGAACTTTTATAATTTGAAATACATTGCTCTTACGTTTGCATTTTGTATCAATTTCATGCTGTTGTTTTACAAGGTATTTAATTTCAAATCCTATTTTTATACTGTACTAGGGGATTTTTGCCTTTTATTCTATAGATACGATTCTTTTTTCATAGAAAATGAAATATGGACGAATAACTAATTTTGGACTCTCGTGAAAGTCTATAATAATAGAAGTGGAGAAATTGATTTGAAGTATGGACTTTGGTGTAGTCTAGGAAATATGATATTCATTGGTTATCTTAAAGTCTAGATTATTTTACTTTTTTCTAATTAAAGTCTAGATTGGACTATTCCTCCATTGAAAATAAAAAATGGCCTAGTAATTAATTTGTAGAAATCATTTATTTAGAAACTTTTGGGCTGGGTAGAAGCACAGGAATCGATTTTGTGGGATGAGAAAAAAAACGGAAAAAATGGTGAATTAAATGAAATCATCTGATTAACCGATTTATTACTGCACTTTCAGTTGTTTGGGCTCCAATCGCGTTAATGGTGGCTTCGATTTCCTTTTCAAAGAATTAAAGGTCTAAACATTGTTAGGGTAGCACATTTTCTTGAGGGTTCCCCACAAAAAACAAGAGAAAAAAAAAATCCAACTGTCTAAAAACAGCCCGCCAAAGATTGATGGGTGTGCTGGTTCTGTGGCAAGTTGTCTTGTCTGGTTAAAACTAAGTATCATCCATATTATACTCTTTAATTCTGGAAACCAAATTAATTTAGGATAGCGCGGTAATGTTCGCTATTGACGAAACGGCGGCCTCTTAAAGCTGAATGTGCCTGTGAGGCTGCCGGTCCAAAAACCACACTAACCACTTACTCTTTGTGGATGCAGAACCTGCTCAACAGTTATTTATCGACTCTCTGATCCCCAAATGGGTCTAATCTCTCATCCCCAGATAAATAATAGTATGCATGTATAACTGTCTGCAATTTCTTTTCTTGACATGGCTAAATACTTTTTGAGAAAATATAGAATTTTTGATTGGTATCTTATCTGTTGGTTTTCGCGATCTTTACTTGCATACTGCGTGTTTTTATAAAAATGTCTAACTTGCAGAGGAAGAAAATAACGATTTCGACAGTCTTCTGTCGGTTAGGTGTATAAATAACTTGTGGGGAAAATTATTTTCTTTCCTAAATATTTCCAATCAAAGAATTAATAGAAAAAAGGAATAAATTGTAAGGACCTTGGCGCAACATCTATAATATATCTTAAGTAAAGAGAGAATAGATATTTTTCGTTTTAGATATGTGTTTTGAAAATAAATCTTGAGGAATTTTTTGGGTTGCAGCATTCTTTGCTGCTTGAAAAACCATATGCAAAAGACTTGAACTAAATGCAAATGTCACATACGACGTATACGCGTGAATGCTGCTTTATCTTAGGAACAGAGGGGGATAATAGCGTGAATCCTAAGGGGTACAAATTCTTCCTTTGAGTAATACTGGCGGTAACTTCTAAAGGGCAAATCAAAACACATACGTATAAAAAGCTGTGCACTTTGATTTGGGAAGGGTAAATATGCTGGTTTGAACATCAAAGCATATAACCAAAACTAGATAATGAATCAGTTAAACAAGTATTGCTCGAGATGAAGTCTCAAGTTGCAAAATCATTATCTAATTATTTAAACTTTAGAGTCCTCCAGCTCAGTAAAATACTTCCTATATTATATGGTTAATATAAGTGAATGTTCTTGCAATTGTTTACTGCATAGATGAATATGACCTTGCTCTTGCCTCATGAATGAATAATACTATACAATAGCGGTAAATAGCTGTCGTTTTAACATATGGATATTGGCAGTGTCCTCATGAAGAAATTTTTGAGAAATACTGACGCAAACCCATGATTTTGTTAGGGGTCTAGGCTGGGGCGTCAATGGGGGGGGGGGGGGGTGGCATGTATTCTCTAGACCCCCCAATTTTGAAAAATGACTTTTCGTTTTTTTCATTGAAAAATGACTGTCTGTTGTTTTCATTGGAAAGACTGGAAAAGAAATTGCTCCCCCCTCTGCATTCTTGTGAATTGATGTCACTGGTCTAGGATAGAAGTGTACTGGTCCACAGGAATGTTGCCAGACGTTCTGTCAGAAACTATCTGTTATCAACTATTTTCCTGAACCATTTGCTGGTTTTTGTATCATTTTTCTTTTCTTTTTTTTTCGTTCATTAGATTAAAAGGCCGAAGGGTAGGGTTCTAAACAAAATATGCTTTATATAAATACTTTTAGGCAAGTACCCTTGGGGAAGTTGCTGACATAGACGAATCTGGAGGCATACTGACGAAGGAACACATTAGTCTAATGGGCAGTGATATGATGGACTCTGTTGAATTAAATAGCACAGATGAAGGTGGTACGTCTAAGATTGTTTGAGGCAGTAGCAGCGAGTATGGAGCAGCTTCTTGGAGGTAGCGGAGAAGCATTTGATGACGGGGGAGGAGGAAGTACAGAAGGTATTCTGGCATTGTTATTAAAGTTACTGGTGGCTCATAAATTAGCAGCTGCTAGTTTCTGTCTAGCTGTTTTGATGTCTCCAACCAGTTAAAAATCGATTTCTGTAAATATATCGACTCCTATTCTTACTTGTAAGCGATTTACTACCGCGAAGAAAACTATTTCTATTTGCTCTTAATGGGATAAAAAAAAAGTTCAAAACAATGCCACTGGCATATTATGTAGATTGGAGAGGCATTTTGAGTGATGAAATTTGAATGAGATCGGCTTCTAAAACACTTCCAGAGTTTAGTCTCTAAAAGCTTTGCAAGTTGTTTTTGTTTTTTTTTTTTTTTTTTTTTTTTTTTTTTTTTAAAAAAAAATCGACTTCCGCAATGGAATATGAAGCTTAAATATTTATTTGTTGAATTTTGTATTTTAGATATATCGTTTGTATTTAATGTGTAGGGAGTTTAGCTATTGGCCCACTTGGACCTAGTCAAACTTTTAAATGTAATTCGATAAGATTATTTACGATAATAGTTTAATTTTCTATTAGTCTATTCAATATTTCGTAATTATTAAAAAAAAATATTGGATGTATTTATTTCTTTTAGCTGGTGATGAGAGTGAGCTTCCCGAGCATATTCATGTAGATGACAAATTCTTTTACCTGGAACACGTGCTTCGACTGTTGGCTGTTCTTCACTCGCTTGTCTCACTATTTATGCTCGTTGCTTATTACCAACTGAAGGTGAGACCCGTAATTTTATTATCATACTGGAGAAATCTATAAAAATACTATGCTAGTTTTAGCTGAAAGTATTTATTATTATAAATACTTGTGTTATATTCACACGTGAAAAGTCTTGGTTTTGATCTTGTAAACTTTGCCGATCAGCAAGGATTATAGGGACAGAATATGAGAAGTAAAAGACATGAAAACTTTTTTTTATTGAATCAAAAAGTGATTTGGGGCTCTTAAAGGAAAAACTGTAGGGTATTGTATCCTCCCAATAATGCCAATTTGTTTAATTACTCGAGTCTTTATTTAAACTTTAACAAGAGTCAAATTTGATTGTACGCCGGCCAAAGAGTTTCAATGCATAACATGTAATATAAACAATATATAATACATAAATAACACATACTACAGAATTGGAGGTAGTAACGTAGAAATATCTAACTTGTGTAAGCGTTGAGCTACAAAATTAGGTTTAAAAGTATTAAATTAAAAATCGTAACCGAATATGCTTGAAGCGGGCTCTAGTTGCCTAAAGGAGGGAGGATCTAGAAATTGATATTTAGCCAACAGTTTTGATTGATAGTGTATACTCATTTTGGAAGAGTCTCCTGAGGGGCTACTCTGCCAAACCCTATGTTCATTCCTTAAAATAAGGATCAAGGAATGTAGGCCTATGCATGCGTGTAGATCAAACTAGGTGGAATATTCGACCCTTGATGTGCCATGTGCAATGGATTTTTTATAGGAAAAACTACAAAATGTACGACTTAAATTAAAAGAAAATTTCAGAAATCGAGTGTAACTACTAAGTGCTTTATTTGTTTTTTTTCATCATCTTCCAAAATCAAAGTATTATTGGGCCTGGAGAATTTGAGCGGGGTGTGTTTTGTAGAGTTAGAAACTGGATTTAGTTGTAAGGTTGTAACATTTTCTGTTCTCATTTGTCTTGTGTGGGTTTGGACCACCAGACTCTTAGTCCAAACAAACCATTTTTCAGCCATATGGGGAATTTGGCTGCTTACCAGAAATATTGATCGATGTATTTGATCCCAACTATTGGAATGAAGTTACGCTTCGTTTTGACTAGAAAGGGTCATTTCTGTTTCAGTAATCAGATTCACATTTCGGCTGTATGCTACTCCTGTAGCCGTCATATAGCTTACCAGAAAGCAAGACTGTCAATAATTTAGCTTCTCTAGGGTCATTACGCTACAGCGATGGCGAATCTTTTGACCTCGTCGTGTCAAATTTTGCAATATGTTAACTTAATTTGAGACCGTGTCACATAGTGAACTTCTTTACCTTTTTGTTGTTTATTTTCATCCCCGGGTTTGAATTTTTATAACCAAAACTCTAGAAAAATAAACTGTACTTAAGCAAAGGATGCGTATATCCTTTAATATGTATAAAATGAAAACGAAAGTGGGAAAAAAATGTATGCTTAGGAGTGGGAAGGGTATTATAAATTAAATACAATAGTCAAGTGAAAGGAAGACTAGAAATTAGTGACTTTGTTGTTGTTGAATTTGTCAACTAATTTTGTGGGTTTTTGGGTTGCAGGTTTTTGTTGGGTTGCAGGCTCATACTTTTGTTGGGTTGTTGGGTTTGCAGGCTCATACTTTGTAACTATCACGGTTTTAGTATCTCTTGACCCTGCAAGTCAAATTTGTCAAGATTCCATCCTTCGAAATAGAATTAATGTAGTGGATTTGTAGAAAGCTTTTCAGATTTAGATTTAGTTAAAGTAAATGGGTTACTCTAAAAAATGTATTACTAGGATGAGATTTTTTCATCAAAGTTCAGGGACTAATAGAATACAAAACGCCAGTATGATCTCTGAGACGGGCTATAAAATAATCTTATCAAAAGTTCTCAGAACTTTACCCCGATAACAGTTCTGAGCTTTTCTTGTGAATTTTGCTGTTTTACAGGCCAGAATGCAAGAAGTTTGCACTTTTCTATGGTATGACCTCTTTTGTTGCTTAAAAGGTGCACTAGAGCTTCAAATTTACAATCAAAAGAACCCTCTTTCAACAATCTACTACTTCTACCTCGACCCAATCACACCTAGGGATACAAAACAAGCTCGCAGTATGACCTTTCTTCCATGGAAAAATATATTCGTTATTTTTTGGATAGTGTCGTTAGGGTTTCCATGTATGTTGAGTTTATGCATATTGTAGAGTGTAGCTTTAGATGAACAACTTTAAAATTCAAAAATTCTGCATATTTAGAATCAGCATAAATAAAATATTTTGTTGCGGCATATATTTAAGTCAAAACTAAATTTAATAGAGTCTTGGTTTCTATTGACAAGAATCGTCCTTTACTTACAGTTTATTACTACGAGCTGTTTGATCCAAAGCTTTCTTAACTATGAGAGGGGCTACCATTCCATCCTTCAACCCCTGTTTTTACATTCAAGTTTAAAATTTGTCAAACAATGTGTTATGACGGATCCATAAGAAGTTGGGTCCTTTCAAGTGTATCTCAGGGGTGGGGTATGAAATATCGAAAACGAATTTTAGGGTTGTCATTTACATGGTTTGCAATGGAATTTATTTTAACGTATATTCTTAGTAGGCAAGTCTCCCATGGACGCCCGGAAAACAAAGCTCTTTGTAGCACTTGCTCCCCCTGAGAAAATATCTGGATGTGCTCATGATCCCTAATCCCCACTCCTTTCCCATTTTTTTGACTTCTCGTCTTTTGTGAATCTAAACTTTTGAAGTCCTGAATCTCAGCTATTCCCCGCCTTACATGTTTTTTTTTTCGAAGCCTCAAATGAATAAACTCAAGAAAAGCGAGTTGTAAAACTTAGAAATTGAGCTTTTATATAAAGTGTTTAGTATAGACAACGTGCATCTTTAGGAAGGAATGCGCCACCGCCCGGCATTATGGCCTTTGAAAGTGGGAATCTCGGTTTTTAGTTTATCTTTATTTCTAAATTAGCCTCTCATAAATTTTACCCGTTTCGATTTTAACCCTCTTCGTGCCAAAATTGTTGTTTCGCACAACAAACTGGTAGAAAATGCCACTTTTTATGGCATAATTTCTTTTGATGCTTAAGAAGGGTACAAGAAATTTGGTTTTCCGTTCTAATGAGCCCTCCCCCATGTAATATAGGACTGTTTGTTTGATACGACCATCCCGGGTGAAAAATTAAAACAAATATACGTGCATCTACTATCATGCTTTTCGGAAGAAAATGCAAATCTGGTAGATAGGGGCTTAAAACTTATGTGACAGTGCTCCCTGATATACTGAATTTGATGTTCCAGATCACTCCGTTTTTTGTGGTGTTTGTCTCCCTTTTTAGAAAATAAGGTTTGCGATTTTTTGTAGGTAAATTTAAACTTAATAATTTTTTTATTTTCAGAATCACATGGAAACAATTTTGTGTATATATTTGAATTATAAAAATCAGTTAGTTTTATTAGTATGATTCATTCCTTACTTACAATTCGGTACAATGACCTGTTTTATGATCTTGTATCGTATGATATGTAATATTTTAGGATCATAATCAAGTGTTTATAAATAGGGAAAATGAAATATTAAACAAGCAAAGAGTTTTACCTTCGTTATTTCAATTAATTTACTGAAACTAGTAAAACATAGACTGTGTTCCTGACTTCACACATTTATTTCGATAATTTTTGTAGGTTCCATTAGCCATTTTCAAACGTGAGAAAGAAATTGCTCGTCGTCTGGAATTTGATGGACTTTACATAGCAGAACAGCCAGAAGATGATGATATCAAGTCTCATTGGGATAAGCTTGTAATATCTGCCAAGTATGTACTTCTTAATTATCACGATTATCATCTGAGTATCTAAGACACCAACATTTTAAAGCGAATATGTAAAGTGACTTTAGCTTGATTTTAAATGAATATGTATCAGTTTGAACTGAGTCCTATACTACAGACTAGCCAAGAAATTCATTTAATAATTGTAATTCGTATTCTGTTTGTTAGTGTTCGTTTGTATTTTGTTTTCTTTTTGTTGCTTGATTTTTGTCTTTTTCTTTTTGTTTTTTTATGTGTGTGTCCGTCTTTTTCTGTACGACGGTTTATCAGTAAATAAATAAATAAAACGGAGACTTCTGAGATAGTTTTTTATTTCTCAATGTATATCTCCCCTTTATTTTCCATTTTCTTTGTTTCTAGTACTATGTTAGGATTTTATTATATTCTGTTGAGTTTGTTTCTCCGCATCATAGTTTGTGACATGCACCGCAATCTAGTAAAGAGCGAAGTCCAGCCCATAGTAACCGAAAATTTTAAAAATTGCTTTGACAAAAAACTGGTAATTGAGGAAGAATATCAACTTGGAACTGATTTATCTGCAAGAAAGAGTGTTTGATAAGTTTTATTTCCCCTTAAAAGTTCAAAATTAAAAGAAATCATTTTATTTGATGGGGAAAAGGGCCATCATTCTATCCCTTCATATTAATGTAAGTACTGTAATTTCTTGCAGATTTCTTTTTTCATTGAGAAAGGAAGATTCTAGAGAAAGCTATTTTACCATCATGGGTTGCTAACAGGGCAGCCGATATTCAAAAATAAAGGAGGGGTGGTACCAAAGGGGCAGATGGTTTTTCTACCTGAAGGTGAAACAGGGTCTAGAGCCTTTTTTCTGGAAAAATTTTAGAGCTTAAGATTTAAATGAGTTTTAAACTCAGTTAACACCATATAAAAATACCCAAAATAATTATAGCAACTGCTGCGATAACACAAAAGGCGTTGTTTGGTATTTGCTGACCAACTTGGGCTTATAGTCCTACCTCTTACACTCAACACGCTTGATTGATTAATGGATTTTTTTGTTAATATATATATTTGGTTCTAAGGATTGTAAGAAGTTGTGAAGTTAAGGATTGTAAGAAGTTGTGAAGTTAAGGATTGTAAGTGCGCTATTTCTACTTTTTCACTTGCGGAAATTGGATATTTAACATATCTACTCCTTACCTGGATGACTAAAAAAGGCTTCCTCGTAAAAATCACTCGAGCCTCGTTCATTACTTATGATCTGTCGACAGAACAAAGAATTTGTGTGTTTGATTCATACTTATCACGAAAGTACAGCGTTCGATTCCTTTGTTGACATAAGTGTAAAATTTTGACAACTTAAAAAAATCTTCTCTTCTATGTAAAATTTTTTTTGCTGTCGAGATAAATGAGTAAAAAACACCATATTTGAACAATTCTGACATGTATGTCGATAAAAAAGCTAGAATCGAGCGAAGCTTCGTTGTTAATGACACTTGAAAAGCCCCAAACGTATTTTCTAGTTTCCTCGCTCTCCTGCAAAATTTGTGTAATCTAAGATGCCGTAGCCAAGAGCCGAACTTACTATAACTTACTGATTCAAAATACCGCACTAAAGCTTACATGCACTCTATATTGTCCGCTGAAAATTCACTAGATAGATTACATTATTACTGCTATATTTTGCTGCAAAGTTTAATTTAAGCATAAATGCACATATACCGGATTCTTGCAAAGAGCAAAACTCACGAAATGAGTCCTATCCACTGGTCTTGGCAGGGGAGGGGGGATTGCCCTCTTTCTGTAAATTTAAATATTAGGATCTCGAGCGGATTTGGGTTAAAGTGCCAAAATCTGTGGTAAAGGTCCTGAATTTAAGTGCTAAGTTTGTACTATTAAGTATTTTTGGGATAAATTGGAAATAATTGGCATTCTGCACCATCGAAAAAGTAAAGAAATCCATATTAGAATCCACATTAGATCTGAATACCTGAAAAACTGCGAGGTTTTTAAGATTCTTCTTTTGGCTGTTACAAACTTCTGACGTTTTTAAGGCAGAATAATATTTTCAACAGTGTTGCCACGTTGAACTGTGAAAACATAAGCAAAATATTTTCCGTCCTTAAAAGCTCAAACATTATTCTGATTCCCAAATATGACTATAGCTTCAAAGGAAAGCTACACCTTCGTAAGGTGTTTAGTGCTGTGTGCTTTACCTTTATTTTTTTTGCCAATTGTTCATTCACGTTTCTTTTTTGAATTTGTTGCCCTCTACTACCCAAAACTGCGTTACTACAGATGGCAGTCTTTTTCGCTAAAAAGTTGTTTGACTAGTTCTTTTAACGTCTATTCTGAACCAAAGCCTTTTGTTGTTTAATGCTAATTCAGAAGCAAACGCAGATATGTTTTTACGCTTATTTTGATTTAAAGATTTTATTAGAAACATTAGGAATTAGCAGAATTGTTAATTTTTGGATTTTTTTTTTCACTAAAAAGTGAATTTTACTTTTCCTAATTTTTTAAGACATATATGGTTCTGAAAGTTTCCGCTCCGTTCTGTAAGTGTCTGTCTGTACGGTTCTGCAAGTTTCCGCTTCTGACCAATTCTAACAAACAGATTTAATTTTCATTGTCCTTTGTGCTTGAAGATGTGCGGGATTACTAACCTGAACAACTATTAGTCAGACTTTTGGTTTCTTCGGGTAAATTGAGAACTAAAATTATACTGATTTCAGGTCGTTCCCAGTAAATTACTGGGATAAATTTGTGAAAAAGAAGGTTCGACAGAAGTATAGTGAAACATTTGACTTTGACTCAATTTCAAATATGCTGGGAATGGAAAAATCAGCAGTTACTGCCCAAGAAGAAGCTCCAAAAGGCATAGTTGCTACGTAAGTATGGATGAACTCCACTTCTTTCATTTGCTTTTTTTTAGTGTGAAGTATTTTAGGACTTCATATTCACCAAATTATATCATATATTAGAAAACATGATTTCTTACCTGTCTTTAATTCTCATCAGAGAATAGAATTGATCAAGTGAGCAGTGACCAAGTGACCAAGTTAGTAAGTTGACGGTAAAAAAAATTAATATAGAGGAATTGAAGATCATGTTTAGAATGTTGGCTTAACCAAAACATGGGCAAGGATGTCATGGCGGTTACTTTTAACATTTCGATTGGATATTTTAAGGATTGACAAGGCTAAGGCAAGAATTAAGTTTTTTTACTATTAATCTTAGTTTAGTTGGTTCTGCGCGTTCCATTCTTAACTGAAATTTTATTCAATGCAGCCTAAGACTTATGCACCCTAATAAAAAAAAAGGAATACCCGTTATTCTATTATGTAGCAGGAAGATCATAATGAATTGGAGAACTTTTGGATCATTTAAAATAACTTTGTATTGAAAAAAAGGGCTATACTACAAAAAATTTTCATTCATTAAAATACGTATTTTACTAAATTGAACAAACAGCACCAATGGATAAAATAAAGGCAGTTAATGACAGCGCTGTCTTTGAATTTCCCGAGAAGTAAGTATCTTTACTTCTTTTTTTTGTAATCTACTTTTTTTCAATGATTTCTTTTAAAAAGTGAAGAGTTTGTTTTTTCACTTGTATGCTTCTTTTTTAAATGCAGTCTTTTTTCCATTTTATTGAATACTAACCTGTCCATTTTGTAGTCAGCTGTTTTAAACTGGTAAATACTCTAGGATTCTATGTACAAAGTGTGAAGCAGGTAGCAGCATATGTCAACTTGTAATTTATCCGGGCTTAGAACCGAATAATAATATATAACTTTGAAAAACTGATTTTCGATTAATCCAGTTTTTCTTCTTTTTTTGCTATAATTAAAAAATTAATTCTCTCATTGGAAGAATACGCGAATTAATTTATCCTTGCTTTGACCCTATGTCATTCATGTTGATAATTAGGTTTGAACCTAAGGTGTAGCAATTGAATAGACAAAATCAACTTTCTATCATATACTAGTCGATTGAGTTTATTCTTCCTCATATAGTTAAGCCCTTTGTCAATCGATCATCGAGTTCGCTATAAACTCTTTGTTATTCGCATTTCAACTGATGCGTAGTCTTATAACTATTGTAATTTTTAGCTTTATGTATCTTTTCTTTCTTTTTAGAATTTTGAACGTAGACTGGCGCTATCAGGTCTGGAAAGCAGGAGTCACTTTTACTGATAATGTAAGTTTTTGCAGGTATTATCTTCATTATAGAAGAACAAGCTCAAATAGTATCACCTGATCTTTCTAAAAACATAGTAGAATAAACAGCAAATAAATAAATAAAACATCTGCGTGATGTAGTGCATCTGGTTGTGGGATTAGATAGTGGTGAAAGAAAATTCATCGAGCTATGCCGACCAATTTTCTATCCAGGATGGGGTTGTCGACTTTGAACCCCATCCCTCGAAAATTTGTCGTAAAGTTTTATTTTGTACCCCCCCCCCTCCCTCTGAACAACAAAACTCGATATGCCTTGATGCTGGCTACCCATTTGAGAGGGTGTTTGCTATCAATTAGATAAACTCTAATGTGTTAAATTTGATTGAACGAGCTAAAGATACTGGAACTTTCACGTGAGAACGCTTATGCAAATTTTAGTCAAATTTTGCTATTCCTCATTACTAGTGCCAGTTCAGTCTAGAGAGCGTATTCTAAATGCCTTAGTTTTATGCAAGGAAGCCATAGATAACTTACAGCCGTAATAACTTGGGAAGCAGTTCATTCGATCAAAAATTGAAAGTTCCAGTACCTTTTCTAAGGACTGATAGTGGTTGGGGGTGACCCTTACCCTTCCATTAGGCTCTCCCCTTTCCCTTGTAGCCTTAAACGGTATTGTATCTCAAATTCGTGATAAGTGTTTCACAGGAATCGCCCACACAACCCCAGGGGTAAGAGCCTCATGTTATACAAAAGTCTAATTCTTTGCAGATCCATGTGGGTATGTTGCACCATTTTAATACAAGAATAATGCATTGAATTTACATCTATATGATTTTAGAAACAAACTTGGCTCGTGACTCCTCTATGCACCTTCCTACTCCCCCCAATATCTAACTTTTTTGGTGGGAAGGCAAGTGGTTTATATCTTGCTTAAACCAGAATCATGCAGGGACTTTTAATGGCAGTGCAAGAAAGAACTAAGTTTATGCTGCGGATTGAATCAGTGTAAAAACGAGCCAAGTCCTCTCTTGGTGTCGAAGCTGCCCTTAGTCCTCCTACACTGCCAATTTTTTAGCAGAAAGGTTTGCAGGTAATACACTTTTTATATCGGAAATCTTCGGTGATTGTCAATCTATTTGAATTAAATTGAATTTGTATACAACCCGTTTTAAATACATTTACGAATAGATTAAAATAATAATGAGAAAGGAAGCATGACAATGACAATAAATCAAATGCAAAATTCACGACATTATTCAAGTGAAATAGTTAAAAAAAGGGTTATACATGTACACTTTAAAATGGAACATTATGGATGTCTGTTAATTCAGCTTTGATATGCTTCAGTGCATCTACTGATGGCAATTATTATCATCTATAAGATTGAAGTGTCATAGTGGGTCCACAGCTTCTCCAAAACCCTCAATCCTCTCCCATCACCAAATTTATCGGAAAGCTAGACATATTGCGCCTTCTTTGAACCTTAGTCACGCAAGGATTTCAAATATGCTTCATTAGAGAACTGAAGTGGGGGTCTCCAGGCCTCCTCCCTGACTCCAGCGTTTTTGTTGAAACATAATTTGAACCGGAATCACATAGAGATTTTCATAGAGGGCCAAGAGTGGGCTCGTAGTTTGACCCTTCAAACGATCATTGTTTTAGCTGAAAAAAGGTATGTGACATCATGTTTGAGCCAAAATCATAGAAGTACTTTTCAATATTTATCACTGAAGGATAAACTGGGCCCGTGCCCCTATAGCATTTTCATATGCTTTTGCCCCTTCTCTGACTTTTGCACGAAAGCGCTCATATCCACTTAGGCTGTATAAGGCAAGAATCTTGGGCCTAGGGGGTGTATATACTTGTTTCATAGGTATCTCCATGAAAAAACCATGCTTCTGTTGACGCTTGGTTGTTGCATGGCTTTAATATAGAATACTTCCTTCAACAAATTTTTTACGTCTAGCTGCTTTTGGTCGAGGTGCTAGAAGGTTTTAAATTTTCAAAGTCAGGGATTCCACGGACTATGAAACTTTGATGTCTGCTGGCGCCTGGACTGAAAAGTTTGTTGGTCCAACATTTCTACAGGCAATCCCATGCAAATCAACCAAAGATTTTTCAAATCTCACTGATTATCTACCTTGTTATACTATAGTGTCTGTGAGCACGGCCCCGTCGCTTCCCTGCAACTGAAGCCAAAGCTGCCCATCGCAGCCTGTTTTTATCCTTTTTATTGAATCTTCTTATATATGATAGAATAAAGAGGGCCCATAATCCCTCCGAAGCAAATCTCTCTCCCTCAAAACCAACACCAACAATGTCATTAGCCCTGGGGTGCTCTTCTGGTGCCTGATGGGAGACATCCCTGTGATAAAATATTTCTTCGAAGAACTCGCATTTAAAACGGTGGAAGTGGTGACCATAATTAACTTTTATATTTCAGACCCTCTCCCCTCAGAGGAAATATTAGAAGGGGTGCACTTTTATCAGGGATGATTACACTCTCGAAGTATTGTTATACGAATATTAAGCTATAATCTAAAAAATTGAGGGTTGAAGGTCATTTTACCTAAACGATCATCAACAGCAGGCCAGAGGTCTCCTGTTTATCAATCTATTTTACTATGGAACTCCATCCCTCCTGATGTCCCTCTATCTCTTTCTGCAAAGGCAGTTTCTTACCGGGTTTTTCCAGTATAGTATTTTTTCCCCTTTATTTTTTTATTTTTTATTTTTTTATTTTTTTTTTTTTTGCATTCCATCCAAATTTATATGTCTTTTTTTTCATTCGTTTTGTTGGCCCTTTACAAGCTGAGCTTCTTGGGCGTGTATAAGCTTTACGTTTGTAATTGTTTTGTTTTTAGTATTAATAAATTGATTGATTGATTGATTGATTGAAGGGGAGAATCGTAGCTTTCCTCACATTTAAGAAAGCCTTGGATCAAACAGTGTGTTATTAAAGACTATTAGGGAAGACTGACCTTTGGAAATATAAACCAATGCTCTATTAAACGATATTTTAATGAAAATATAGACAACAGAAAAAAATCTTCTTTGTAAGAATAATTCATTCTAGCCTCAAACTAACTGTCCTCTATCCACTGAATTGGTTCATTCCATTGAGTGGATGGATCTATGTCATTTATTCCAGTTTTAGTCTTAGTAAAAAACTATCGTGAATAATACTTATATTTTAATGTTTGATTTATTTATTTTTTAGGCTTTCCTTTACTCTCTGTGGTACTTCATTTTCTCCATATTGGGAAACATTAACTACTTTTTCTTTGCTGCTCATTTACTTGATGTTGCTGTTGGTTTCAAGACGCTTCGCACAATCCTTCAGTCTGTGACTCACAATGGCAAACAGGTATCTAATATTGACTTCATAATAACTAATTGTCTTTTCACAATGCAGCGTAGACACACAGGTTGAATTTTATAATTTTACTTGGAATAGACATACTTTCGTATGCCGGGCACTAAATCCTTAATTTATTTGTATACCCTGACTACATAACTCAAATCATAACTACAAGCCTGGGCCTATTAACACTTATTTTAATAGACCAGTAGTACGGTTTAGCGGCTTTTTGAACCAGTCGTTTCCGTGCTCGAAGTCAACGAAAACTTCATGAATTAAACTTATCGGCCAAGTTAGGTTTTGAAATGGCATTTTCTCTTCACAACTTCCCTGGTTATAAGGCTTGGACGATTCTGATTAGACATTTCGCAAAAAAAAAAAAAAAAAAAAAAAAATCAAACGGTGTGAGCGTCAAAGACCCGATCCCGTGAAATTCGCTCACAATATCCTCTTCCCTTCTTTTAACTCCACTGTTTTTCTTTTAAAACTTAATCTACACCATTCCTTAGTTCGAAAATATAAAAAGAAAACAAGTTCTTTCAAGTGAAGAAAAAGACCGATGTTATTCCGCATATGAGGGAGGTTTTCCTCTCCTCAACCCCCTTCTCTTTATGCTGAAGTTTGACTTTTTGTTCCCAGTGCCTTAAGAGCGACTGTTCAAGCTCAAGAGCAATTGGAATGGAATATTTTGTTCAACATATCGAAAATGAAAGAGCATACTGAGGTGCACTTGCTTTAGACAATCGAATTTTCAGGTCAAATGTTTTAAAGGGCAGTTGGTTGTATATTCGATGCACTCATAAAGGTTTTCCGCATATAATTACAATACTGTAGTATAAAGAGGAGCCCTCCTCATATAAGGAGTAATTTCTGTTCGTTTTAATGTCACTTTTTAGTTTCATTATCAGTAAGGCAATACAGTTGAACGCTTAGTAATACTTTATGTATGTTCTATATACATATTTTTATTTTGATCCTACACCATTTTGTGGGATTTCAGGCAATTTTTTTAAATTCCCGCAAGTTCATTTTCACAACGCACTTCTATCTTTCAGATTAATCGAAATGATGGCTACCATTCCTGAATCAGCTTCAGATAGTCACTACTTCCCATTGGATCCTAAATTGGATTTTCAGCTGTGGTGATTCCAATGGTGTAGTTTTCATTTCGTTCTGACATCACTTGGGGTGGTGGTAGGTGGGGGGATTGGGTTAGGCTATTTTTTCAAAATTTCCATGAATTCGTTTTTAAAACGAATTTGTTTCGTTTGGATCGAGATAATAGTTAGCATTCCTGAACCAGGTTCAAATGCTGTATCTCACTTGACAGTTTTTTTTTGTTTTTTTTTCGAAATATTTTTTTAGATTTTCGGTTACTATTGGTTAGAGTTCGTTGTTTATTGGGTTTCCCATACGGGGGCAACGATGATAAGCATTGTCCTACTAAGCATTTTCTTCCTACTGAAATCTAGCTAACGCTTCTATAATTTTTAATTTCACTCACATCAAGTTTTTTATAAAGAAGTTTAACTTAAGTTTTCTTAAAATTATAAATTTATCTTCATAATTTTCAATACCATATCCCTCTCTTCTTGTATATTTTACTTCAAAAACTCATTTACCCTACCATCAGGATCTGTATCCTTATTATTTTCCAATCCTTTCAATGACTTCTTAAATTTTCCTAGATAATAATCTTCTTTCACTTCTAACTTATTCAAAACTCTCTCACTATTTTCAGTACCTTTTCCTGCAGCCATACCAAGGCTTAAAATTCCCTCAATATATTCAGCTTACCTCTCCTCAACACTCTCTTAATCACTAATTGAGACCCCGTTTGTGCCTTTATTTGGAACTACTCTGGGCTGCCTACTTCCCCTCAATCCGGGAAATATCTTGCTTCCTTGAGTCTGACTGACCTAAAGAATCGATCTTTTTTTCCTTTCTTTTCTTATTTTATTAGAGCCTAATAAAAAGTATTGTCTTCGCTGATCAGATTTGAAATTTTCAAATAAGTAAATAAATTCCAAAGTAAATAGAAGGAGTTTAAATTCAATATTCATACTTTTTTTGTTTCAGCTTGTTTTGACTGTGATGTTGTTGACAATCATCGTATATCTTTACACAGTTATTGCCTTCAATTTCTTCCGTAAGTTCTACGTCCAAGAAGAAGATGACAACGTGGATAAGAAATGTCATGACATGCTTACCGTATGTATTCAATAAGTAGTTCAGCCGCTTAAAGCTTATTCGCTTTATATTTTATTCGCTTTGACCATAAGGTTTATGTTCCCTCTCAAGTTTCTGCTATGCTAGATTTTGGAAGTCTTATTGTTTTAATTTTCCAATGTAAGACGACAAATTCGGTATAATTTGATGGCTAATATTCACGTTTCCAAAATTTCCTTCTCTTTTTCTTTTTTTTTTATTGAAAAACATGCATTAGATAGGCAAAGAAACGTGGGAAAGTGTTCGTACTTTTACCAAGAACCATATTAAGCGATATCAGCAATATCATACCAAGAAGCTACTCCTTTGGTCCCAAATCGAAACATCATCCTTTACGTTGCATAGGTAAGGTTTTGAATAGGAGTCAGCCACTTTCAGAATAGAATCTTAATTACCTCCAATGTTGGACGGGGATTGATGGAGCTATGGTGTGATATATTTCTACTATCTCTCTCTTCTCTCTCTCTCTCTCTCTCTCTCTCTCTCTCTCTCTCTCTCTCTCTCTCTCTCTCTCTCTCTCTCTCTCTCTCTCGCTCGTTTTTTTTACAGGACGTTACGCTTTCGATTGATGCCGTCGAATTGATTTTAACTATAAGATAAATGATAAATAAATGCCCAAAAAAAATACAATATTCTACAGTTTTGCAGATAGGAGCTTGAAAACTCTACAGTAGGGTTTTATGATACGCTGAATCTATGAGTTTTAGGGATTTCCCCCCTTTTTTTAAATAATTTTTCAGGCTCGTAGCCTTTAATGGGTTGGACTAAACTTAATGGAACTTGTATATTTGAAATCAGCATAATAAGCCTATTCTTTGACATATCTATTGGTATCAAAATTCCGTTTTTTAGAGTTATGATTAATTTTGAGCCGGGTCGCTCCTTACTTACAGTTCGTTACCACGAACTGTTTGAGATATATATAGATATGTATGTATATATATATATATATATATATATATATATATATATATATATATATATATATATATATATATATATATATATATATATATATATATATATATATATATATATATATATATATATATATATATATATATAAATTACTGTTCATTTCAGCCTATGCACTTATGTATTTACTTGCCATTAGGTTATGGAATCATAATAACGGAATATTTGTATTTCAGTGTTTTACCTTCCACATATACAAAGGTGTCAGAGCCGGAGGCGGTATTGGAGACGAAATAGAATCACCCGATGGAGACGATTACGAATTCTACCGAATCATGTTTGATATTACGTTTTTCTTCTTCATTATTGTCATTCTACTTGCTATTATTCAAGGTAAACTATTGTATTAATTAATTCTTCTAGAAATTCAGAAATTTTTGCTTTACGATTCCGAAAAGGAGAATTTTTGGTCTTTTCTTAATTTAATCAACCAAATTTATATAAAAGTAAAAGGAAAAAGATTATTAAATATAAGTAAGCTTGTTAAAATAGTGGAATTCAGAGGAAGTGATGGGAGGATTAAGAAAATAAGGAAGCCCCGTAGTAAATAGGAGAAAACCAGACACATTGCCTCCTACACACTTGGGCCACCTGTTAAGATGACAGTTGCAGTTTCATTTATTTAGGCAAACATTCTTCTTGAAAAAAAATTTAATGAATAAAATGTTGAATTACATGGTAATAAAGGAAATATTTTTAGTCAATAATTGTCTTTTGTCCAAGTTTTATTTAACTTAAATTATAAATAAAACATCAGGTAAACAAACTATAATTTTAACATTAGCATTTTCTAGTGTGTTCTATTTGAATAAAAATTTAAAGTAAATATTTATAGATGAAGTTTTTGCTCCACTTATTTGAGAAAAAGCCGTACTCGCAAAGCTGCATATTCTCTATGACTGTTGCTCCACGTCTCCTGAGGGAATTCAAAAGCACTATGCAATATTTTTTTGGTCGATTGTCTAGCCCGTTTTTTCGTATCATGTTAGGTTTCAAAGATATTTAGATGTTTCTATTTGCACCTCCTTTTAGTATGTATCTTTTGTCACTTGTAGAAATAGTTGGGTAATGTTCATATAAGTATAACATATACAATAATCTTTATTATTGGCTATTATATGTTAGTATAATGTATATGTAAGTTTTGAATATAAATACATTTTATTTGTAGCAATATATATATATATATATATATATATATATATATATATATATTATATATATATATATATATATATATATATATATATATATATATATATATATATATATATATATATATATATTATATATATATATATTATATATATATATATATATATATATATATATATATATATATATATATATATATATAGATGACCAACCGACTAGAGCCAAGCGAAAGCAGATATTCCCCGAAAGGCGACGGACGATGTCATGAGATGTGATTTAAGGGAAATGGGAACTTCTTGGGAGGGTGTAAAGATGGAGGAGTGTGTGAAGCTGTATTGGCCTCAGGTGGCTTGGCGTTGTGATGAGTTGTTAGTGGTAGTAGTAGTAGTAGTAGTAGTAGTAGTAGTGTCGCACAAATCGACCGATAATGTAAAAATCTGACTGACCATATGCCGAGAGTCATTTACAATGATCTTGTTATAGTTTAGCTCATTGTAGTATCTAGAAATAGAATAAAAGCAAAATTCATGCAAAAAGATGAACTTGTTCCTTAAAAATTCATATAGTAACAATGTTAATATGTTAAAAATATAGTATGCTCATTAAAAATTAAAAAGGTTATTGACAAAAAATTAAAACGATAAATTTATCTCTAGGTTTGATTATTGACGCTTTTGGTGAGTTGAGAGACCAGCTGGAAAGCGTAAAAGAAGATATGGAATCAAATTGCTTCATTTGCGGAATTGGGAAGGACTACTTTGACAAAGTTCCGCATGGCTTTGATGTACATGTTCAGAAAGAGCATAATCTGGCTAACTATCTGTAAGTATTCACATATAAACTTGCCTACATTTTCTTTCTTAAATGTAACAAAATTTAAATGTCTTTCAAGACGTTAGCCCTTAGCCCCCCCCCCCCCCCCTGAAATGAATTCCTGTGTATATCCCTGGACTACAGGTTCAGGTTCATTTATTTTTCCAATCATATATACATAACATACAAAGTATACAAATATCTGGCAGAGAGACAAGCTCGTTTTGTACAGATAAAATAACTAAAGTAATAATTAACGAAATATATGGATGATAAAAAAAAGAAGAAAAAAAAAGATATAATATTAATTACTCACCACACCACAGCAGACATCACATCTGACGATAAACAAGCAACAAAAAATCAATTTGTTCAACCAGCAATAGGACAACAAGAGGAAAATGAAGACCCGAGAAAAAGACCCAAAAACAAAACAAAATATTAAATTAATAATAATAATAATAAATATAAAAGTAGAATAACTAATAACTATCCAAAAGGAAGGACTTCAACTTATTTTTTGAAATTCTTAACGACAAATCGAAAGCAGACTCGTAGCAGACTCGTTCCATGCAGCAGACCACACTATTTCTTAGAGCAAAATGGGACCTCTCTGAAACTATCAACGGCTTTCGTAGTTTGCGTGTATTGCGAGTTAGGTACAAAGATGGCACATCAATTGGGAACAGATCAATAGAAAAGAAATAGTTAGGCAGTGTCAGGAGATTGTGCTTAACTTTGAATAATAACGAATGAAAAATAACTGCCAGTTCAACAGGAATAATATTCAATAGAGGATATAAAGTCTTTGTAAAGGGCTTGCTTGGAACAGATGCTAGGGAAGGAAGAAAGCCTTTTAAAATACGAAGCGCCTTATTTGTTGTCTTTGACGTGGAATAGAAGGGGATCTGAAAGTATTCAAGTAAATAAGTGGGCAGTAATTTAGGTAAGAATGAACAAGTGCCAAATGAATAGAACGCATAGCTTCCAGAGGCAAAACGAATTTCATACGGTGCATAATACCTATATTACTTCCAACTTAAATTCGAATCAACCAGTATACCTAGGTAACAAAGAATATCAACACATCATATCTCTGTACTTGTCACAGAAGACTTAATCAGCTTAAGACTTGGTAGGGCTCGTGATGTACGTGAATATACTATAAATTTAGTTTTTAAAGTATTCAAAGCTAGCCTATTTGCCATAAACCATGCTACTAGTTTATCAAATGCAAGATTTAAAATATGGTTTACACTATCTTCATCAACCCCAGAAACCGTATAAGCTGTGTCATCAGCGAATAGTGCGGTCAGCCCCAGGTCCTCAGTTGAATTACTAATATCATTAACATTAATTAAAAACAACAGAGGGCCTAAAATTGAACCTTGAGGTGCCCCAAAATTATTTGACTGATTTGAAGCCAATGATTTAACATTGCCCTCATCAATACACTGAACTCAATCTTTTAAATATGACATTATTAAAGCATTAGCCTGACCTCGTATGCCACAATTTGACTATTTTTCATTTAAAATTATATGACTTATAGTATCAAACGCTTTCCGTATATCCACAAATATAGTAGCTGGAATTTTATCCTTATCCAAGGCATCACGTATAAACTGGGTTACTGCCCAGATAGCATGTTCTGTGGAATGGCCTTTGCGAAACCCGAATTGGGACTTACTAAAAAAACTATTCTTTGCAAGGAAATTAACAATTCTCACATAGAAACAACGTTCAATAATCTTTCCAAAAGCAGATAGGATAGACATAGGTCTATAGTTAGACCGGTCACTGGCATCTCCCCCTTTATGCAGTGCAATGGCAAGGGTGACTTCATGCTAGAAGAAAAAACAGCTATGATTTATTCGATATCTTATGTTTTATTCAGTTAGTACGTGGGGTATAAATATTAAGAATAAAGATAGTGGAAAGTTTACATTCACAATAAATAGAAATGCTACCATTTAGGATCCTCTACACTTCCTTATTAAATAATACTAAACAAATAAAACAGTTTTTTTTCAAACGAAAGTAAAGAGCAACAAACTGAACAGTTATTTACTGGAAGCAATTATGAGTGCAATTATCAGTATTTATTTACTGATACCATTTAAAACATTTGAAATGAAAATTATATTATTTTGAGAAATTATAAATCAATAAGTTCTTTCATTCGTGAGGTTTTTCTGTGGTGTAATCTCTTTTGCTACATAAAAAGGGCACTAAATCTTTAATTTTCCATTCGAGTGAATATATTTCAAAAATATACAGTGTTTGTTCGATACGATTATCCCTGGGAAAAAAATAAGCATACATGCGGGACCACCCTTTTCTTGAAAAATAAGATGGTTCATATTTTGTAACTAGTTTACATGTTTAATTTCATTTTAGAATTTTCATCAATATCGCACTTCTTTATTAGGGGGTTCAAATGTTTTTTTCTAACATTGCAAATACAAACTTCCATGTGCTACTTGACTTTAATGAGCAATTTTTAAATTAATAAATGGGCTATTGCATTTTTAGAACCAGCATGGATAATGTACTTCGTTGTTGTGTACATTGTAATCAAAACTTTTTACATTGTAATCAATTTTTTAGTTTTTTGGTTTCAATTGACTTGGACCACTCTTTAATTACAGTTCGTTACGATGAAATCGTTGATCAATAGTTCTCTTTATTGTGAGAGAGGCTATCACTCCCCTCCTTCAGGCAACATTTTTAAATTGATTTTTAATTAATACTATAAAAAGTGCATCTCATAAAAAATATTTCTCAGGAGGCGGGGGGAGGTTAATTCAAGGAGTATAATTTTGCGGTCAGTGTTTTCACAGTTTGAAAAGAGTGCTCCTCGAGCAAATGGCTGTACATGAACCCTCCTCCCCCATAGGATCCCTCCACCGTCTCTGCAAGCTAGCTTATGTATGCAATATTTTTATTACCCTTAAATGTAGTTTCGCAATAAGAGAGAAGATTGGGGTGGAAACTATATCCTTCATGATTTATCGGAATAACTAGAAGTTTTGGGCAAAAATAGTTTTTAGGCTTGAGTCCCTTCATCCACCCAAAGAAATATCCACTGACCCTCCTCCCCAAAAGCTCTTGTGCAACTATGCACCAATGCATATAATTTTTTAATCAATAAAATCATTTGAAGACGCTTATAAATAATTGTCAATATACCGTAAAGAGTTTACTTTGTTTGGGCTGAATGAACGTCTGGGAGCAAATGAGTAAGCGCGTGTCATTATGGGCCTTTAAACTGAATTGCTGAACATACATGTTTTGCAAGGCCGTATCCAGGGGGGTTAAGGTGTTTGACCCCCCCCCCCCGAAATGTTTATCTGAATCGTAAAAACATAACAAAAATCGACATAAATAAATTTTTTATTCGTTTTTTGAGATTTATTTGTGTAACCCCCCCCCAAAAAAAAAAAGAAGAAAAAATTGTAAAAACCCCTCCGAACAAAAATCCTGGGTACAGCCTCGATGTTTTGGTAATTTTAAATGTATTGGCTGTCTCAGAATTGTCTCTTGATAGCATCATGGCCCTCTTCGGACCATGACAGTTGTTTAACGTAAAAAAAGGGCGGAAAATGCTACTTTGCTGTGGCACAATTCTTTTTTTTTGTTTTTTTTTTGTAATGGGCACTAAAACTTTAAATTATCGTTCCAGTGAGCCTTTTCCTGATCAAGGGCTACTGATACAATTCGATCGCCCTTGGAGAGAAAACCAAAAAAAAAACAAATAAACGGGTATTAGTGGCCATCCTTCTTGGAATTAAATAAAAAAAAGTTTTTTAGAATAACATTTTAGAGCAACATTAAAACTTAAAAAATTAAAATTATTTTTTGCAACCTCCCCCCCTCAATCTACTGTCCTTTATGCTAAAGTTTCACTAGTGCTTACTTACTGATTACCTTTCACAACATAAAATTGTAATGTTATAAGCAAACGGATCATTCTCATTACCCTTGTGTTATTCGTTCTTGATATAGCGTAAAAATTGGTTGTTGAGGGGGATGAGAGAATCGTGTATAAAATAGTTGTTGTTCGGTCTAAGTCTCAATGTTTCTCTTTACTTTCATTTAAACACTCTTATTTCTTATTTAATTTCCGTTTGTTTTTAATACCGTATCTAGGGTTACCCTTAATATGAGGGGGGCTAAATCTCTTCAACCATCATTTGGTATATTAAAAGTTATAACACTCCTATTAAGATACTTAGGTATAAAGTGCTCATTTAGTGTATTTGCTTTTAAAAATAAAATTTATTTTCCTTGTTAAATTGTCAGTTCCGCAATAAGAGGGTTTGCAGTTGCACTTTGCAGCCATACCACACACTTCATACTATTTTCATTCATATGTTCAATCATGCATAAATATTATTTCAAGAAGGGAGGTCAGAGGCTAATGTTCAACTTAGTTTATGTTCATGTGATTGTTCATCCAGTTGCTTTGTAGCCCTTTTCATTCAAAGTATGAAAATGTTGGCCTAGAAACACTTATTTGAGGTTTTAGGTACCTCTTTTCCCCATAAAAGAAGCCGATGCCCTCTATTGTAAAAGCTGGGGTGCAACTATGTGATACTCCTCTATATTCTTTAGTTTATTGGATACACGTCAATAAAAAAAGTGTCCCGAAAATTTCCCCTGTAGACAATTCCCCATGGAATTTTCTTTCGCGGACAATTCCTTCCCGCGGACAGTTACCCCCGGAAAATACCCCTTCCCCTGAGAATTCCTCTCACAGACAATTATCCCTCCTCAAAATTTCTCCCCGCGTATAAAATTGAGCACCCGTAGGGAAAGTAAGAAAAAAAAATGAAGAAAAGAATGGATTCTGAAGTATTTTACCTATATTCTGAGATACTGGCAGAATATATGGTGTAGAATACCATATAGGATTTATTTGTATAATTATATTTCTTTTAACTCTTTTTTGTGTCTTTGGGGGGTGGAGGTTAAGTTATCATTAGCAGGATAAGGTAAAGGTTAAAGAAAATAATTTGCTATCTTATTTGAAACAAGGAGGTCTGTCCATCTTAAATTTTCTTGGTTCTGACTTGGAGTTTGACAAGGTGTTATTTAAATTAAATTAAAAAAAAAAAACTTGAAGGTAATTCAGACGGGAAACCCTTCCGATGTACGCTTAATAGACGCGTTCTCGATCGCAAAGGGTTAACTGGTGTCATTTACTATATGTCATTTACTACATTTACTATATGGTGTCATTTAAGTATTCTCATTTACACGGGAAGTTTCTTAGTCCCAGCCTGTATCTCTGTGCACTTCTATCATGGGCCAACTTCTATAGTTGCCACTAATTTCATATTTTCAAGTTATTTTATCTAAGCATTATCTTAGCCTGCTATGATAACTCAACCCCAAAAAATATGAAAAAAATTTAAAGGAAATAAAATATGAAAATAAATACTATAGGGTATTCTAAAACATATATTCCACCTGAATTCTGAAATATAGGTAGAATATTCCAGAATCCTTTTTTTTTTCTTCATTCTTTTTATTTTTGTTGCTTTCTCTTTGGCTGCTCAATTTTACATGTGGGGAGAATTTTCCGTGGGGGGGGGGGGGATTAGAAAAGCAGTACTTTTTTTTATAGACTGCATGCATGTCTGGGAACGAGTCTTACACCACGCGCCAGTATGACCTCTGAGACTGGTAGATAAGATAGTTACCCTTTTAGTAGTTCTCTGAATTTTTACTCGACATAGTTTCCGGCCTGTGCGGGCCAAAGTTGTTGTTTTTAGCATTTTCATAGATAGAAGCTTTTGGGTTCTCTTAGATTTTGGGTTTTATTGTATGGTTTTCATCAAGACTGTACCGCTTTTGGAGCTCTAGCCATTTTTTTCTGAAATTATTTACATTTTCGGATGCAAATAACCTGTAATAACTAAATTTATAATTAATTAATTGTGAATCTTTAAAATAAGCTTAAACATGGGTATTAGGTTCTCTTGAAACAAATATTGTAATACAAACTTTGTTTTTAGAGTTTTCGCTTCTATTGACAAGGGTCACTTTTTGATTACAGTTTTTTACATTGATTCTGTTACTCTCTCCTCCTTCCTCCAATTCTATTTTTGCCAATTCATGTTTAATACTTGTTCATCAGGACTTCGACCATCTCTAAATGGTGAGCTTCCCCGAAAAAGTGATGTCGTTAAAATATTTCTAGGGAGGTGTCTGGAGTATCAATTTTAAGGGGATTCCTTTCATCCTTCTTTTCAGGCAAGCATACCAATGTAATACACGTTACACTTAAAAAGTTTTGCTTTAAGAGGGGAACTGTCACCACGTAATACCCATATTACAGCCTTAGTAGGAAAATGCTGCTCAGAATGAAGGTACATTCGGGGGAAGTCATAACTCCCTCCCATCCCTCTTATTTTATATTTATCTGAATACTTGGTAAAAATTTAGTGATTTGGGTCTAAAAATGCCCTTTTTTGGCTTCTGCCTCCCCCCCCCCTCACTCAAAGAAATGTCCACTGACCCTCCTCCCGAATTTCTGATGTACAACTGTAAATAAATTCTATGAAGCTTCAAATCAATAAACTCAGTTAGATGAAGCTTTGCTGTTTTTTTGTTTTTCTAAATTAACCGTTTATTTTGTATAGACTGCATGTAGCTTTAAAAAAAGTGCGCCACTGTTCTATCTTATAGCCTCTGAAATTGGGAAGCGGAGGATATTGCCTATCAGTAATTCCAAATCGATTAACTGTTTCAAAATTTTCACTAGAATACGTTTTGACCCTCTTTTTTCTGAAATTGTTATTTTAAACTACAAAATGGTATAAAATACCAGTTTCCTGCGGCGCGATTGCTTTTGCTACTTAAGGGGCAATAGAACTTCCAATTTTCGTTAGAATGAATCCTCCTTCGATATCCTAAGGTCATTGACTCGATACTTTGACCCCGGAAAAACAAACAAACAAAATCCCAAAAAAATAATCACGCGTCCATGAACAATCTTCTCGAATAATAAATACTAAGTTTTGTATTTTTTTTGATAAGGGCTTGAAACATCTGTACAGGGTTCTCTGAAATCCTCCGTTTTAAGTTGTAATGTTTTAGTGTATATAATTTGCCAAAGCCTCTGTTTGTTTAGTTTCTATTAGTATTAGCACGAGCTGCTATTGTTAAAAAGGGACGTCCTCCTTTTTGGCCAGATATTGTGCATCCTAGTTTTCCTTTAAATAGATACTCCGTTGATCATAGCGTTTTTACCGATGAAATAGTTGCGGAGTTGCTAGGAGTTGAGTTTCTGATGGAAAATTATTTTTCACCTATCCAACTGAACCGTAGTGTTTTAAAAAATGCTCTATACAATAAATGGTATGTAATATTTGAAAATTATATGAGTAGTTGGCCTGTTAGATTTTTCAAATGTAAAGAAGATTTAATTTGTGCGCAAAAACTTGAACCAAGCTATATCTTAACTCAGTTTATAACAGGCCATTCGAAACTGAATTATTTTTTACATAGAATAGGCATGACGGATAGCCCAACGTGTGAATGTGGATGTATAGAAAACTGTGAGCATGTCCTGTATGACTGTCCTTTTTATGTTCGTCAGAGGTTTAATATGATTTTTGAATTGAGAGAATATAATGTTAGCTTCCCTCTTGATTTAAGTTTGATAATTGGTGATAAAAATGTTAGGAACATTGTGAAGAAATTCCTGTATAACACAAATAGATTTGTTGTTTGAGGTTATTGTGAAAGTTTTCTGAGGAGTGTTTAGTGAATGTGTAGTTTTATTTCCTTTTTTTTTTTTTTTTTTTTTTTTTTTTTTTTTTTTTTTTTTTTTTTTTTTTTTTTTCTAAGTATTTTAGTGCTTGTGTATAAATGTAGTTATATAGTATTGTAGCGTGAAATACCTGTTTGGTGCAGTCACGTAATAAAATCATCATCATCACACTGGGTTGTTCTAACAATTGATCTGGGGACACTAGGTTGTAGAACTAGTTTTTTCTTGGTAGACGTTTTCCAGGACGAGGAAGCCTTGTTGTTTGATAAATCACTGTCTTAGACTATTTAGATCTTTGAATAATAATCGATCCTTATCAATGTGTTTTAGGTTCTTCCTAATGCACTTGATTAATAAGCCAGATACTGAATACACTGGTCAAGAAACCTATGTCTGGAACATGTATCAGCAAAGAAGCTGGGACTTTTTCCCAGTAGGAGATTGTTTCAGGAAGCAATACGAAGATGAGCTTGGAGGCGGTGGAAGCTAAATAACGAAGATGTTCTAGTCAAGTGAGTAATTAAAGATCTAGTTAGTTCGATTATAAATATTGTGTTAAATATTGACGTTAGGTTTTGGTAGCTTTTGAAAAGTTATTTTGTTACTGGAAATGCTTTTAGTTTGATAATGGCTTAGTTTAACCTGTACAATTGGTTATGCTGGTAACTCCTTGTCTATCACGAGTTTTTAGTTTTTGAAACAATCGTGAGAACATTTATCATTATATAGTCAGTAAGTTTCATTACATTTGTGATTTTTTTTTTATACGCAGTTTTGGTAAGTCTAACATGTATTGTCCCACGACTTAGGGGTCGATTTGAAACTTTAATGCTAATTTCTTTTTTGAGGAGGGTTTTAAAGGACCTGAAATTTTTCGTTAGGTGGAAGAAGGCTGGACATTTTTTCCCTGATCCTCACAAGAGAGTGTACGCTACGATTTTTTCCTTTTTATGCCTGTCGCTCGACAGGCTCTGCTAATAGTTGTATTTTTTATAATTTAGGCTTAAAATTTTTTGCAGACAATTTCTATTCAATAGGTCACTATAGCTGTTGAGGCTGTATTAGTGGTAATTTCAATGGCATTTACTTGATAACCAAAATGGAAGTTTGCACAAGTAGCGCAAGACAAAATCTGGATGTTTCTTGATTTTCTTTGCAACTAAATTGTGCGAAACCGTAACGATACGGTGTTCTTTTTCAAAAATTCGTTTTTCTATCGTCCACAGTTATTTCGTTCTAAAGATTTCAAAGTAGCCTAGGGTATTGTGAACATTAAAGTTTATTTGTAGTATTTCGGAATTAATTTAAAAAGGCTAAAAAAAATGTAGTAAAATCCAATATTAAATGTGTTCTAAACTTCAACACTAATTCTGACTGATATCTTTAAGATGAAGGGTAATAAATAAATTATAATAGTACCAACGACAGTGGAAATGAAACCTGCTTGTTTGAATTAGTTAAATGGAAGTTTATAGAACCGTATATGCTCTTAGGAATTAAGAAGAATTGTCAATCCAAGTTTAAGGAAAAAGATTACCACAGTCCATATGCACTTGGCAGTTTTTGATAGCAGCGAGCACCAAATTTAAAAAAAAAGAAACGTGGGTGAAGAATCAGCGAAGACTAAACTAAAAGCATGTGGGACCAAATAAATTATGAACGGTGCCGCTTTCCTTTGAAGGTCCTTTGAATTGTCTTTGAGAATCAACAGATTGTTAATGTTTGATTTTTTACGAACACAATTTTACTTACAGTTACAGGAGCAAATAGACAGGGTCCCAGGTAGACATATGGTGTTTTTGTCAGGAGATTTTAATGCCCAGGTTGGTAGAAATAGGGATAGATGGTATCCTAGCCTAAGTAAGTTTGGTGTAGGAAAAGAAAATAGCAATGGCCACAGATTGTTGTAATTTTGTTGGTATAACAATCTAGTTATAAAAAATACGGTGTTTGATCATAAAATGGCACATAAAGTTAACATGGTGTTCACGTGATGGTAATACAGCAAACCTTATTCATTATGTTATTGTAAACCGAAGACTGGCAGGATCAATACAAGACACTAGGGTATATAGGAGTGCTGTTATTGATGTTAAAAATAAAGATCACCATCTGGTAGTGTCAAGGGTTCATTTAAATCTGAAATTTCGGAAGGGTAACTACCTCCCGGGATGTTATGATGTTGGTAGACTTCAGGATGTGAATTTGAAAGAAACTTTCGAGGAACAGTTGAATACTAAACTAGAGATTTTAAAATTTGACAATGTGGAAGAATGTTGGAATAATTTTAAGAAAACAATTTCTGAAGTTGCTGATGATGTCTTAGGGAAGAAAGTTAGGACCGTGGCTAGGAATATTAGTGAAACTTTATGTTTAATAGAGAGGAGAAGGGGTTTGTACAAGAATTATCTGAGTGATAGATCATATGAAAAAAAAGGAATGGAAAGAAAGTGGAGAAAGCATTAAAATATGAACTAAGGAGGTGTGAAGTGGAAGCTATGGATAAATTACCGAGGATCTGGAAGATACAGCTAGACGGCATAATAGTAAAATATTGTACTGGCACGTTAATAAATTGAGAGGTAGTAGTCAATCTGGATTTGTCCCAGTTAAAGATAGGAACAGGACCACAATTAGTGATAAGGAATTAGTAATTAGTGATAATATTTAGGCTAAAGAGAGATGGGCAGAAAAATTTGAGAATGTGCTAAATCGAGATGGTAGATTTGCAGGAAAAGATATAGAGGAAAACGAAAAAGTTCGTGATACTTTGGATGTGAAGGAAGATTTGTTTTGTGAGGAAGACAGTACTAAAAGGATTAAAAAAAAATAAGGCTCCAGGTGCTGATAGTGTGGTAAACGAGTTTCTTAAATATGGTGGCTCTGAGGTTAGAAATTAGCTATTAAAGGCTATGAATATAATTTTGAAAAAGGGGAAGTACCTAGTGATTTATGAAAACCTTAATTAAACCACTGTATAAGAAAGGTGATACGAGTGAGTGTGGTAATTATTGAGGCATTAGTCTGGTCTCTGTAAGTAGCAAATTACTTTGTAATATTATACGTTTCTGACTGAGAGATGATGTAGACAAAGTTTTAATAGAAGAACTGTGCGGTTTTAGAAAAGGTAGAGGATGTGTCGACCAAATTTTCACTCTTAGGTTAATAATTGAAAAGTGCCGAACACCCTTGGTCCTCAATTTGATAGATTATGAGCGAGTGTCTGATTCAGCTGATTGAAGAGTTTTAGCAAAGGTTTTATCCTTGTATGGTATACCAGACAAATATATTAAAGTGATTAGTGTTATGTACGGGAATATCACTGCTGCGGTTAAGGTAGGAAATGAGATTAGCAGCTGGTTTTGTATTAAATAAGGAGTTAAGCAGGGTTGTGTTCTATCCCCCTTATTTTGATGATATTGGTTGATTTTGTCTTAAGCGAGTTCAGGGTGTTAGAATAGGTTTGAAAATAAATGTTAAGAAGACTAAGTCACTAAGGCTAGGAATAACTAAAGATGAAAAGGTGACGTTGGGTAACGAAAAGATCGATCAGGTGGACAGCTTTACTTACCTTGGTAGTATTATTGGTAAATGTGGAGGGAGCAGTGAAGATGTTACAAGTAGAGTAGCCAAGGCTCAGGGTGTTTTTTCACAGTTAAAAAAAGTTTGGAAGAATAGGAAGATAAGTCTGCAAACCAAGATTTGAATATTGGAAGCTACAGTGGTGACAGTGGTCAAATATGGCTCTGAAGCATGGGTGCTCCGAAAAATGGATGAAGATTTGCTAGATGTTTTCCAGAGAAATTGCCTACGGATTGTTCTGGGTACCCGGGCTGCTGACCGTATTTCAAACAGTAGGCTGTACGAAAAGTGTGGTTCAATCCCGCTTTCTAGGGGTATAATAAGAGAAAGGTTGAGACGGCTAGGACACGTTCTGCGGATGAAGGATGACACATTGTCAAAGATTCTCGTTTTTGGCCAACTGCCTAGGGCTAAATGGAAAGCAGGTCGTCCGCAGTTGGGTGGGTGAATGTCACAAAGAAACATTTAATGGAAATGAGAATCGGTTTAAAGAGGGAGGCTTTGAATAGATTGGGATTAAGGAGGAGTGTGGGTAGCTGTGTTGGCCTCAGGCGGCTTGGTGCTGCGATGAGTTGCTAGTAGTAGCAGTAGTAGTAGAAAAGTGTTGTCAAATTTAATATTTGTATATTTATTTTAATGGTTCAATGTGACAACATTGACGAAAATATGAAAACTTGACAGTTTTTAAACAACCAAAAGAAAAATCTTAGAAAATCTTAGAAAATGGCAAGTTTTAGTTATGAATAGACATAAGATGGATGAAATAGGCAAAAACGTTTCCATTTTGATGTCTTTTGTACTTTGAAAAATTTAATTATCATGCAAATTCTTGGTGAAGAGAATCCTTACATTGAATTAAACTTCTGCAGGAGCGATAATCTTACAAAAGAAATGAATTCACTTCGTTTTTCTTAGATCCCGTTGGAATATTTCTTCTTTTTTTTCACACTTTTACCTCCCTCTATAAAACAGTTTCTAACATGAGTATTTGTGATATAAGCCACTTAAAATAAAAATACAAAAGACATTTTTGCCTTTGGCTGAATTTGTGTAAAAAAAAAGGAAGTCAGATAAAATCGATAGGGATTGATAAAATTCAACTATTAAACAGAAAACATTAAAAGCTTGAATGATATCCATTAAGTTTTTAATCATTTCAAGTTATGATAGAAATATTTGTGCCTTTCTCTATTTATAAGTCTTGGTCAAAATTACAACAATGTTTTTTCTTCTTTCAGGTAGTGGAGACATTACTACCCTATCGTGCCCTAGTCAAAAGTCGTTATGGAAACAATAAGAGAATTATGCAATCATTATTGTTTAAATTACTGACTCTTCCGTTTTTCTGTTGTCTTTCCATTTTATTCGTTGCTCTGTAAAGTGTTAAAGCTATGACATAAATAAGACCCTGTTAAAACCTTAAACTGTTATTTGAATGGGAGTCGCAAATTGTTTTTTTATTATATAAGTGAGAAATCTCTTTAGTGCAAATTTATGCAATCATACAATATAGGGCAATAGCAGGCGCCTTTTGATGAAAGACAAAACAGATCCAAAATGTTGCTACAAAGCGTATATAAACTAATATAAAGCTTACCATTAAATAAAGTTAAATTTAATGCACAACAGAAAGGTATTTATTGTTTGATACAATTCTAACTTTAATATGTAATTGCGTTATCATATAAAGCATATAAGCATGGCAACAGTAACCAACATTCGGAAGTTTTGAATTTTTAAAACCATATCTGCTTCTCATGTTAATCCTAAAATGTGTGAGTGTTGGTTTGAATTTCCAACTTATCTGAAATCGCTAGAACAGATATTTCACCAATCTGTCAACAAATTACGAAATTTCCTTCGTTCGTTTTCGTTTTTGTTTATCTCTTTTCTGTTTGTTTTTGCGATCTTCACTGCTCAGACATTTCAAGCTGACCAGTCTATTGAGCTCCACACTATAATTAACTTACCACCAAGTTCTTGTATCCTGTTCTTTAGAACATATTTAGATTACAAGAAAGAGGCCTGAGGTTTTCTTTATTTTTTTTATACACGTCTACTTTAACAGTAGCGAGATACCTGCAGCAGCTCTGAGATCACATAATAATATTCTAGATAAACTAGTTACAACCCAGAAAGAACGTTCGTGTAACTCTTGTGCTACAGGATCCATGCTTTAATCATTGAAATACAACAAAAGTCAAATCTTAGTTTAAGTTGATGGGGGGGGGGGGAAACAGCCTCCTTATATAGTACTTTCTCAAGTTTATTTGCTTTACAATCTAAAATAGGATTTATGAAATAAAATTGGGGGCATTATACACTCTAGAGTTGTTTTTTACTATAACAATGTTTTAGCTTTTGAAAACTGTCTTCTCTTGGTAAAAACTGCTGTTCCCACCATAAAAGGGGATATGCCATCCCCTCGGTAGTCATATTACCCGCTTGGTTCAAATGTGTCCCTCCAAGTCAAGGTAGGCTAGGATCCCCTCCATATTTGTCACGAGGATCTGTCTTGGAAATGTTAAAAAATTGCATCCAAAGTCAAAAGTTCAAAAAAAAGCACAGTGGCGTAGCCAGAAAAAAGGCCAGAAAATTGAGGAGCCTACGTAAGTATTGTGTTGTCCTTGCGGGAAAGCCAAACCCGTTAAATTTATGGATAAGGGATTGTCCTTTTTGTACTTTCATAGCCCCTTTAAAGTTTAGTAATAATGTTGTTAATAGCTTGGTTTGTTAATAGTTGGTTTGTAAAAGCGTATTGAATGTTCTATATACAAAATTAACTTAAATCCAGTGCTTCCATTTCTACTATATTTTAGAGTAGACTACTTTATTTTGAATGTTTCTCCTCTAATATTTTGAGACCTACTTCAGTACTTTATTTCTACTTTAAATTTGGATTACCACTTTTTTCCTTGCCGAGCCTATGGATTTTTGTTACGGAAATAGGAATTTTGGACACAACGGCAGGATTTCGGCAAAAGTGATTGACAAACGTCCTTGTTTTGTCGGACTTGGATAGTCCCGCGAAAATTGAAACAAAATAACCAAATTGGAAGGACCGACGTGATAGACAAATACAAATAGAAGCACCTATGCATATTTACAATTTTACTTGCTTAAAAAAGAAGTGCTAGAAGTTGTGAAGAGCCTTTGACACAATTATATGTTAAAAGACTATGTAGAACAAATTGACTCTGTTCAGTGTGTACACCTCAAAAAGAAGAGTTCTTCCTACCCACCTCTAAGGTTTACCTGGGACCAGAAGCGATCGCCCGTCTGTTTTCCTTACAAGGAAAAGATACAAAGTTCATGGAAAAATGCAAGAGCATCGAGGAGATTGTCAAGAAATTATATATTGAAACTGTGTCCCAGCTAGTCGACTGATTTCCATTTGATCACGACATTTACAACTTTGTAGAGATTGTAGACCCAAAAGTCGCATCGGATGGTGATGTTCCGTCGTTGCGGCTTTTTGGTCAGAATTTTGGGTACCCCTCGTGGGATTTTGGGCTCGTTGAAAAAGAGTGGCGGGCATTGATGCTGCTTAGTCCAGACGACAGTTTGCTCACTGGCGGAAACCCGATTAATATCTGGAACTGGGTGGCGTCCATCGAGACGCCAAGTGGGGTGCTAAAGTTCAATAGCGTTCTTCATGTCATTCGGTTTATTTTTGGACTTCCCTGCTCAAATGTCATCGTGGAAAGACTTTTCAGCGTTCTGAAAATAGTAAAAAATGAAAAGAGGAATGGGCTCAAAAACGTAACTTTGGCTGCAACGATTTCTGTCAAGTATGGGAGTAAGCGTAAAGGCCCCCCTACATTCACCGAGAGTTTAAAGAAAAAAAATAAAGTCCGTGAAATCCGATGTAACTGCGTCCGAATGCATCGCTTTTTTAGCCATTGGAAAAGACGATGGGGATGGCCACGACAACGATGACTCGGGTTATAAATCTTAGTATTTGGTGTTTTCTCTTAAATCTTATTATTTGGTAATTCTCATTAAATTTTTCTGAATACAGTTTAAAGTGCGTCTACATTTGGCATTTTCTGGAAAACTGGGAGGCAGGTAGCAGTCTACACTAGTTAGAATCGAATAATTCAAAAGACCAAAATGTAGGCGCTGTCCTTAAATCAAGCTTTAAGTGATTCATTTTCGCTACTACACTCTGCTTCAAATTAACAACTCAATATAAGAAAAAGTCAAAAACAAAAATAATGCGTGAAAAAGCGAACGGTTGGATATCATTCATGCCAATGCTTCGTACCAATTCAAATAAAAACGAGAGTGTTGCAAAAGTAGTAATAGAGAAGGAAAAAATAATGGCAAAGAAAAAAAAAATAAATAAAATATATTCATATGGTCCAGTATCAGAGATCTGGATCCGGAATCTATAAATCAAAACCGAACTTAACTAGTCGCTGTGTACAAAGCATTGTTTTAAACGTCAACAGAAGATATTTTGGTACACGTAAAAGGTCTTGAGTTGCAAAATAAGTCGTCTTGAACAAATGCTATTAAAAGTCAGCCTAATAAAACTTCACTTGTAACTTGGAAAGAAGTCAGAAAATGGGTAAACTTTTAGGGATTTTGTAATTGAAAATATGGATTGCTTGAAATTTTCGGCCAACCTTTTAGGGATTGAGAAAATTTGAAGTGGAAACACTGGTAATATAGCGTAAGAATCAATCTTGTTAACGTTCCTGTTCAAATAGTAAGCACGATAACATACTTATTTCCGGATTGTGTCGTACTATAATTCTACTCTTTTTCGCACTTAAATACTTTATTCCGACATTAGTGGAATGGAAGTACTGCTTAAATCTCCTGCAGCTGAACATGGTACTAGTAGCCGAATTCAGTTGTTGAAACCCTATTCATTCATTTGGTTTTAAATTGTTCGTCTGTGTAAATCGTGTAATTCTTCTATGGACTAGCTTCTTAAGGGGCTCTTAGACTGTATGATTGATCATGATATGACGTTATGAGCCAGTGTCAATTTTTTGTATTGATTCCAGATGAGAGAATAACCCTTTCCCGTTAAGAAAGATGAGTATAAATTTACCAGAATATATTTTAAGCATGAAATACGTTGTTTTGACATTGCTGGTTATATGTTGTTTCTTTCAAACCTATTTCTAAGATTAAGGCCAAATGGCGCTTTCTATAAGTTTGATCTAACTTGGGGTGTAAGGATAAGCAGAAATTGAAATGTAAGAAGTAGAAAAAATCAGCATGATAATCAATTTTATACTGATCAGCCCAATATTAGTTCCTTCAAAACTAAGAATCAGGTTCACAGGTTAGATGAGGCTGCCTTGGGATTCAGTTTGTCTAGAAATTCCTAGAGTTTTAACTGTTGGAGTTTCTCTTGTAACCGTCGTCATTAAAAACTGACTACCTATTTTATTTTGTTTCTGAGATAGCTAGTTACATTATTGCCTTAGCTGTTCATCAGGGCTGCTGACAATGGATTTTTCTTGAATTATTCCATCGCTTTGTTTCTATTTCCTTGCACCATCACGTTGTTCATTCCTCTGTGTTTCTCGGGGGGATGAGGCGGGACCTTTTGCTGACTTGTAGTTTCTTCTTTTTATTTAGTATTTGGGATTGATTGGTATCATCAAATGGGAGGGGGGCGTTCATGCCTTGGCTTTTTGCCCCCCCCCCCCTTGATTTTGAAAAAAAAAACTTTTCTGCATTTTCACTAAGAATGCGTTTTCTAAAGTTTCGTTAGAAAACGACAAAAAAAAGGCTGACCCCTAATTTTTGTGAATTAAAGCCACTGGGATTTACTGGATTGCTGAATATTAATAGGATTTTCGGTGTTACTTTGCATTGATTTACTGACTTGGGAGGGATCTGGTATCTCGAGAATATTGGAGTAGTCATTTGTAGGTAGCAGTTTGGTAAAATTGGGTGAGTTTCCTTTTCTATTCAAGCGTGGGGGGTAAGGCTTCATCTTGGAATTGCCCTTCAATCTTTGTTTGAATGATACAATTTGCAAGAGTAGAAATGAACTTCAATAGTATTGATTCGTAGCTTACGAATCAATTTAATCCTTGTTGTACATTTTAAAGCCCCCACTCAGCTTGAAGTTAGTTAAAAAAAAAAAAAAAACGTCTCTGAATCTTCAACTTCATGAAGGTCTAAGGGAAAAGTCACTAAAAGAAATTGTTGCGTAGTAAGATGGGTCTTTTATTGATAAAAGATAATAAAATAGTGATAAAAATATAGCATAAACAATTGAATAAAATGCTTTAGACACTATACAATATAATACATATTCACTTATGATGTATCCACTAAACTAAGCCGAAAAATCGATGCATTGCAATATAAAACGTATCAAAACTGACAATTAATACTTGGGACATTTGGAATCGCTTGTGGAACCAAATTAAGGAATAAGTTCCTTGTGTCGATTAGCACACATATCGAAAATAAGATACTTAGCAAAAAAAATATTCAAAATTTTGCAGTGTATAAGATTAAGAATAACGTTGCTAAATTGTTATGACACAGCTTACAACCCTTATGCTCATTACTGAAAAAAAAAAGTTTGACAGACCGTGAATTATTGTAGTAAAATAAATACAAGCAATGCTATAGTTTTTTTTTATATTAAAAAGGAAATCTCAGAGAAGGAAACAAGTATTTTCATGACAAAGTAAAAGTACTAAGAAAAAAAAAACACCTGAACTATTTGAATGCTTACCGATTAGCATGTATATAATAATAGTCGATATACAAAGTTACATTCAAATAGCCTATTTGACAAATAATTTTTCCAGTGTGGAATAATCTTGTATAACTATATAGCAGCCTTTACTTTTTTCATAGCATAGCAACTGCAATTTTATGCCTAAGAATAAAAATGACTAAGGAAAGTGAGTTGCAGACTTAGCAGGACTTTACACATAGAGGAATCAGTGTTAAAACAGAACTAGTCCTTTCTTTACATCTTCAAAATATTAATACCCAAACTTTTCTCAGTTTTTTAATGAAACGTTACGACAATTTCAAAATGTCTCGTCCCCAACAAAGCCTCAGCCTTTTCCCTAAATTGGGCAAAGACCCAGGCTTTAGTTTCAAATACAAATTTTCAAGAGCACATAACTTGAAAGTTAGTGCTCTAGACTTGATTCACATTTATACTGAATCCTCTCTACAAATTATCACTGTACTTAAAGACTAGCAAATTTTCAAAATTCCTATATTCAAATTCAAAATTACTATTAGTCGTTTTTTTTTGTTTTTTTTTTATATATATAATAGGCTTTAAGCTTATTTATGGTGAATTATTTTGTGGAGTTTGTTGCAAATCTAGATCGGGTATGTACTCCTGTGAATCCCGATTGAAAACTAAGCTAGAGACTACCAGAGTGTCAACTGTACCGAAAATATGTTATGTTTTGGAGATGAAAGAGAGGAATATATATTTTCAATAAACATTCAAAAGCTCTATTCTGAAGCCGCAGTCTACCGAGGCATAGTGCCTGTTCGAGTCGAGAGACTGCAACCGTGTAATTGTTCAGTGATACCCTCTTCATAGAACTTTGCCCCCTGATGCTGAAGCCTCTTTATTTGAGTTGAGGCAGGAGGGGTCATATTAGTATCACTTTTTTATGTTTGATTGCTTCCCAACTTATCACAACTCCAGCAGTTAAAAATATATTTCCCTGTTCCAAAACAGGGAAAGACAGATAGATTCTCTGAACCTCGATTTCACAAAAAAAAAGAATCGTATATCTACAAAAAAAAAAATAAATAACTGCACATTTGTGTACTTCTTGAGCTAAGGAACGTCCAGACACAGCAAGGTTCAGTTATCCCTGCCATTCCCAACTCTATGTCAATATGAAGCAGCACATGATCGTAACAAGTGTCTAAATTTTAATTGCGTTATCTTGAACCTTGTTAACAATGTTCAATTGTATAACAAGAAAGTAGCTTTAAAATGCATATAATAAAAATAATTCCTTTGCTCTTTTTCCCAAAGTGCAAGTTTCTGCCTAAACAGTCCAAGTGTTTAACTGGTATCTGGAGAAAATTTAAATTTTTCAGAATAAGCTGTGAATTTCTCTCTAAATATTATAACTTAGCAATATTATTGAATCTGAGTCGGCATGGTTAAGAGTTGGTATTTTTTTCCATGACCACACTGCCTTTTCTATGACGAAATCAATAAGAGTTCCAAATAGGGATAGGTCCTTTTATTAGACAGTGAAACAAAAATACAAACAAAGACTCTAAATATTTTGATGACACAGTCTGTCATCATCATCAGCAGAATTACTCACATATGAATTACTCTACTGATGATGATTACCAAGTGTGTCATCGAAATATTCAGAGTCTTTGTTTATATTTTTGTTTCACTGTCTAATACAAGGATCTACCCCTATTTGGAACTCTTATTGATTTAATGGTTAAGATATAAAAATTATAATTTTCTAATATAACTAATTCTTTTATTTCCAGTTCAAACTGTCATTGTTTATTTTTGTTTTGTTGTTAATTATTTTATTTTCCATTTATCGTATTTGTAATTCCTTTAAGTAATTTATAGTAAAATTCATACTGACTAGCTAAAAAAAAAAGTTGTAATTGGATTCCGTATTAAAAAAGCATAATAAAGTGCTGGAGGATTATTTTTGGAAATTTTGCGTTGGAATGGACTTAACGGATCTTTAGACTAGGGTAATGATGTGCATTGTTATTGTCCAATATATTCTCATTATTGAAGTTGATAACAAGTATTATTTCTATCTATACTGATATCTAGATGAAGCTATTTGTCACTAGTAATATAGTAGTGTGATTTCATCTAAGTTTATATTAATAGTTGTGACTAAGGGAAAAACAGCAATTGTTTTTCCTATTCAGATACACCTCTTTTTAATTCCTAAACTAATATTGTCTTTATGTATTTTATTCTCTAAGGCTGTCTAGCAGACCTAAGTCGTTACAAACTCTTAATATACTACACTGAAATAGGAAATCTAAAATGTATCTAGATAGGACGGCAATGGGTACACACGTAACACAAGAAATATGTAATTTAGTCGCTTAAATGCTCCTGTAGCACTAGTCAGATTTCTTTTTTGTCTAAAGTCTAAGGACTTAGCGCTAGCATCGCTATTAGGGCAGCTCCAATTGCACTAACAAACAATATATACAATGCTAAAAGTAGTTTTCTCAGAGTGCTTCCAGACGCGTCTTCTTTTCTTTCCAAATTGAATGATGCTATGCCGTTCCGGTGGCCGGAAAAGTCTTTCAAAGCAAAATCTTTATCATCATCTCGAGAGGATTGACAACACTGGTGGACCTAGAAAATCCAATGTAATTACTAAAAAAATGATTGTTAATGTTCACAAAACATGAACAAAAGCTATGCTAGACATCATGTAAAACAGGCTCCAATATGTGAATTTACACATATGGTAGTCCTTATGCTATTCATTTTTTGAAGTCCATAAACTATAACAGATTGAAATTTTTGCTTGAACGCCATTACCTGATTGCACGATTTTCTACAAGGTCGATAGATTGTCCATTGCATGTTGTGTAGTGACAGATGAGTTTCAGGATTGACAGATGACCACCAAGTCGCCTGGACTCGCAGGGGAACAAGCGACCTAAGCCTAATAGGCCTGCCCGCTTTGAGTCTCAGGCGGGTGACCCGTGGGTTTTTTTTCCGGAAGGGGGGAACTCCCGCTCCTGTTATCATGGCATGCCAAATGCAACAAGTAAAAAAAATTGTTTGGAGCTGTACGTCAACCTCCAAGCAAAAAAGAAAATTTTGAGTCAACTCAAAAGGCTCTCTATTAGATCCAGCCCAAATTCTTTCTCTGATTGTCACCAAATCTCTGACCTCTTTCTCAAATCTCTTTCTGTGATTTTCAATTGTGCTACTGTGATGTTTAAAGAGTGCTTTCCTCATGTTGATCTCGATACTTTAAGCACAGAGGACGTCTTCCTTTTATAATAAGTGAGGTAGGTACATTCTACGTATAATTGAACTTTAGAAGTGCGTCGCTTGGAACTCAAAAAACATTTCTGACCTTATGGGTGTCAAAAGAATATGTCCTAATCCAATGCATCTGGTAAATCCTGGATACACTTGTATTTAAGGCATGATCGAAGACTAAGCTTCTTATGTTGACAATTGCTGTCAAATTAATTATGGTTGTTTTGCTGCTTAATCGAGCATACACCTTATATTTGAGTAAAAAGTCAATTTTAATTTTAGGCTGGAAAGTTATCTCTTGCAAAAGTTTATCAAATTTTGCTGAATAAAAAATATACTCTTTATTTGACTTTTTATAACAAAATTGGCTAAACTACATTAAAATCTATGACAAACTGAAGCACACCTTTGTGGAGGACGTCTTCCTTTTATAACCTGATTTGTTTCGTTTTTTCGTATTCCTGGGGATCTATGTTAAAAAAAGGCGAACGGAAATCGATTTAATATTAGATACTATTATTATTTTTTGGGGAGGGGTGGGGAATTAATAGCGTCATTTAAAGTCTATTTGGAAAAAAAAATCAGATTACAATCAATTCAATTTTTTATAATATTGGCTCATGTTCCACAATGATTGATTAGGTTGATCACTGCCAATAGTCAATTGCGGTGAAGGCCGAATGTGTTTGTACCGTTAACAGAAGTACTGTTTAAAACATGAGGCTATGACCTTGTTTCAAAAATTAAAAAGAAGACTTTCTATTTTTTTTTTTTTTCTTTTTTTTTTTTTTTTTTTTTTTTTTGATCAGCTCATGACCTGCAATGGTTAATTAGTTTAACCGAGCACTTAGGCGAATACTGAAGAATGTTGCAGCGTTCACAATTAAAACATGAAGCTATGACCCTAGTCTGTTAAAGTAAAAATGCAGTTTTTATCTTAATTTGTTTAAGTCAATTAGCTTATGCTCACCAATGATTAATTAGTTTGACTATTGCGAATGCTTAAGTAAATGGCGAATATTTTTGCTGCACTAACAAGAGTACTCTTTAAAACTTTCTATCCTGATTTTTCTTATTTAAACAGCTCGTTTTCCACCATGGTTAATTAGTTTGGCCACTGCGAACATTCCATCGAGGGCAAGTAGAAACTTGTTTCCAGACAAAACTAAAAGTAAGCAATACTGGATCCCCTTCCAAGGAGAGTTCACAATGAGCTTATTTATCTTGATATAGATTTACTTTACCATTCAGAAAACAATTTCTAATTTTTTGTATATGTAGAAATTATTTCGTTAGCGACTCAAATGACCTGGCTTCTTTATGCCTAAGTTCAAGCTTCCTGTTGGAACTTTTGGACGATGGAGCGTATTTCCTAAGAAAGTCCTTTCTTCAAGCAAAGATTGCCCAGAGGAATCATCTTCTGTATGGAAGTGAGTTCTCGAGATTGTCACTTAAACTTTAAGATAAAAATTTCAAGTTTGTACTTTAAAGTTGCCGTTCTGGCATCAAAGCCTATTAGGAGTAAAAAAAACGGTTAAGTTATGTAAAAAAAAAAAAAAAAAAACTAGAAAATTTAGGGAACATATTGTGAACATGCAGAAATTCGGTTGAAAGGCGAATGAGCAAGAATATCCCACACCTATCTTACGATAAAACAAACTATGATATCAAAAGCTTCATCTTGTAAATATTTCTTTGAATGGGAAAGAAATGAAACTCAATTTAGAGGAAAAATGAAACTTCTATTTTAGAGGCTAAATAAGACAAAAGAAATAGACTTAAATTATATAAAGGAGCTTAGAAAATTGACAAAAAAAATATCATAACACCTTTTAAATTACCACAGCTGGGTATTACATTACTTTGTTAAATTAAGATGTAAAAATACCCAGTGGTACTAGTACCATAAGGAACAAAACTTTTACATAAATTTGCATGTTTCTATCTTGATTAATTTAGCTTTTTTGGGGGTATGTATGAAAATGTGCACACATATATTTATTTTTATACGAATATATTGCTTTATTTAAAATATTTAACCATAAATTTGTATTGTTTTCCTTTACATAAAATACCTATTGCAAAGGCAATATCATTTATAAATAAAAGAGGCAAACAAATATTTTCTTTTTATCCAACAATTTTTTTTTTTACCGATCCTTCTCAAAGAAGGCGGCAAAATCTATCAAAGCAAATGAAAAGCCAGGGATGGATACTAAAACTTACCGAGAATATAAGGTGTATCGTAACATGAAAAGCCACATATGATCCGAGAAGCCAATACATAACACCTGTGTTTTCAGCAAAACCAGCTTTCGGCAGCTCAATGGCAAGAAATATGGTCGCAACTATCAAATTAAAGTATAATTAGCGTAATAGCAACCAAAAATAATTCAATATGTCTTCGTTCAAAAAACAAATCACAAGATTTTAGATAGGAGCCCAAAAATCCCCTTGCACCTTCTAAGTGCTCGCTTAAAGTGCTAAGTGCGGTGACATACATAAAATTTCAATCTAAGAACCATTTTGTCAAGCAATCAACTGATTACTATAAGACAAGTAGTACTGACTTATAATTTAACAACAATTACATACTGCAAGGTCATTTGCCTTGCTGGAGTTTCTTAATTGATATTTATTTACCACTATCTATTTTTATCTATGATTTTTCCGAAGTAGCTCATGGAACCGAAGCATGTTTTCAAAGATGTGGAATAGGTCTATAATCAATTACAAGTATGAATTAAAAATTTTGCAACTGAGAATTCCATTCAATTCTGTAAAACTGACGCCATGTCACACATCCATTTAAAACTCTAGCTTTAAGGAGATGTGTTTCGCTTCCTACTTTAACCGAAGCATTAGTATTCTCATAGTTATAAAGTTTTCTATCAGCTGAATTAAAATACCTGTTAAATTATTTTTATTATTCAGACACTTCTAGATTAACAACCTAAGCGCAACAGTTTGGTATTCACAAATGCCCCTTTATAAAAGTTCACTGGCACACTCTTAAAACTTCCACCACGCCATCTCTTAGTTTAGTAAGTGTGATCATTTAAAGAAATTTGCTTCCTACCGAAATCAAACTAATGCTTCTAACTCGTTACCACTACTGCTACTACTAACAACTTACTGCAGAACCAAGCCTCCTGAGGCCAACACAGCTATAAACGTACCTCCTCCATCCCAATCTATTCGAAGCTTCCCTCTTTACACCCTCCTAGGAAGTTCCCATTTCCCTTAAATATTTCCTTACAACATCCTTCCAACCAATTCGGGGACGACCCTGCTTTTCGTTTGGCCCTAGGCAGTTGATCTAGAAGGATAATCTTTGGCAATCTGTCATCCTTCATCCACAGAACGTGCCCTAGCCATCTCAACTTTTTTCTCACTATAGCCTACAGAGTGGGATTGAACCACATTTTTCGTACAGCATACTGTTTGAGATACAGTCAGTCAGTCGGGGACCCAAAATATTCCGTAGACGATTTCTCTGGAAAACATTTAGCAAATCCTCCTCCTTTTTTCGGAGCACCCACGCTTCCGAACCGTACTTGACCACTGTCATCACTGTAGCTTCTAATATTCTAAACTTGATTCGGAGACTTATCTTTCTATTCCTTCAAACCTTTTTCAACTCTTAAAAAAGAACACCCTGGGCCTTGACCATTCCACTTTTAAAATCTTCACTCCATCCACCGTCTTTGCTAATAATACTACCTAGGAAAGTGAAGCTATCCTCCTGATCGATTTTCTCTTTACCCAGAATCATCTCTTCACCTTCAGTTACTCCTAGTCCTAGTGACTTAGTCTTATTAACATAAATTCTTCAACTTATTCTTGCACCTTGAATTCGCAAAACCTCAAAGTTTCTTCATTTTGCTAACATTTTAATCTAGGATGCTCATCAGGAAATCATCAGCATAATCTAAGTCCAGAAAAGTTTTACTTCCCCATTTGATTCCATGTTCTCCCATTGCCTTTACTGTGCTCTTTAGGCCAAAGTCGATCAAAATGATCCATATAAACAGGAATAGAATACAACCCTGCTCAACTCCTGATTTAATACAAAACCAGCTGCTAACCTCATTTCCTACCTTAACCACAGCAGTGTCATTCTCGTACATAGCACTAATCGCTTAAATGTATTTGTCTGGTATACCATAAAAGGGTAAGGACCATCGAACGATCTTCTATCAGCTGAATCAAACGCTTGCTCATAATCTATAAAACTAAGGACTAAAGGCGCTTCATGACTCAGGCACTTCTCAATTATTAATCTAAGAGTGAAATAACTCTTACCACCCTTTTCATAAGCTCAATTAAGATGCCATTAGTACATGTAGTCCACTATTTTTGAACATTTCTAGTAACAAACGAAACTCAGAGAGGAGAGAAAGTAACAAAATGAAAAATAAAATCAAAAAAGGGTGAAAAAACGAGGATTTTGTCAGCCAGCGAACCATGAATGGTTCGCTGGCTGACAAAATCCTCGTTTTTTCACCCTTTTTTGATTTTATTTTTCATTTTGTTACTTTCTCTCCTCTCTGAGTTTCGTTTGTCATGTATAGCCAGTGTGGTCTAAGATTGTATTTACATTTCTAGTAACTTTTCTAACCCCTTAATAAACAAAATAATTAAAAAAAATTTCGCATAGAGAATTTTTTCCGTATATGAGGGTGCCTTCTTGACCCCCCCCCCCCCGCTCTTTACGCTAAATTTTTATAGTACAATACTGAAAGCATTTAAAATTACAATGAATACAGTTAATGGGTATTTGCAAGCGTTTTGTTCTCCGATCACCTCTTGAAACATTTGAACTAAAAAATTTATTGTTCAAGTCAAATGCACGTCAGAAAGATTTTCATTTTTGATGTAATCTGTAGACACTTTTCATCCCTTTCCAGTTGCCCTCGTGCTTGAGCAGTTGTTCTTAAAACATTAGGGACGAAAGACCAAACTTTAGCGTAAAGAGCCGCAGCCTTCCTCATGTACGAAATAATTTCTGTTCGTCTTTAATGTTACTCTTCACTTTCATTTCAAACTTGAAGCTTTAAATCAGAGTTTAGCTTTTTTCCAACAATGCTTTGAAAAAAAGAGCTCATTCGATATATTAATTTTTCTATATAAAATTTAATTATCAAAATGAACAACACTCAATTTGTCAATAAGAGGGGATCCTCTGCCTACTTAGCACTTATTCTACCGGCTCCATCTTACAATCATTCATAGAAAGGTCTAAAATATGGGCCTAAATCAGTTTTGCAGCTTAGGTACCTCCCCCCTCCAAAAGAGAATCCAATGGTTAATGTACTAATAGATTATGCGCAGCTATGCGATACTCTATAGTCTTGTTTTTTAGACTAACAGTTCATAATAACTCATTTTTATGGGGACCATTTATGTTTCGGAACGAATAATATATTGAACATCATGTATGGCCTCTGAAATAGGGACGCTTAAATAGTTCTCAGAACTTTTAATGGGTAATATTTTGCCACTGTTCGGGCCAAAATGCTAAAATTGGCAATCTCTTTCGACCAGACATCTTCTGTTAGTTGAATAGACCACTATATAGTTAAATATTAATTTGAATAGACTATTTTCTAATAATCTATGACTACGAACTATGGATGTTCACATGCACGACCATCATCCTCTGAAAAAATAAGACATTTTATATTTTGTCAATAGTGGCTTTAAGATTCCCATGTATGTTTGGTTTCGTTGAATGGGCTTCCATATAGATCGTGCACCCTTTTTTTTTGGGGGGGGGGGGTGTTAAATCCTATATCTGGTTAACTACTGCTAATCGCTTTTGACACGCAACTTAAAAATTAATGCAATTTATGCATTTAGAATCAGTAGAAATAGTTGATTTTGTTGTTGCATTTATTGTAATCAAAACTTCGTTTTTGTACAGTTTCAGTTTCTGTTAACAAGGATAGCTCTTTAGTAATAGTTTTTTACTACTCACTGTTTGACCGAAATCCCATTACACCATCCTCCCCTCCCCCTGTTTTTTACAGTCAACTTTGATGTTTGTATAGCCTACCAATGCTTCAAGAATCATAATCATCCTGAAAAAGAGCACCCCTACGAATATTTATTGGGAGGGGATATGGAAGTCCATATCTCCTATAATTCAAGGGGATTTTCAAGGTGAATTCTTTTCAAGAATCCTTTTAATGGGGATTTTTCCCAAGGAAAGGGGAGTCAGGGGACAATACCCCTGGGCCCGAGAGAATATGAATGTAATATTTTATGATACGCAGAAGAAAATAAGTCTGCAATAAGATTGAAGCTATCATACTGCAACATCCATATTCCAGACTTAGTCCAAAAGCTTTCCCGGGCACGAAGGAAGATTAGAGATTAATTTCTACCCCTCCCCTAAGACCTCCTTCTGTATTTATCTGAAGGCTTACGAAGAGTTGGAAAACATTTGAGCATAAAATGCATTTTATGAGGCTGCAGGTACACTTTCAACCCCCCCCCCCTCCACCAGCACAAAAATCAACCAGTCCTCTTCCATAAAGCTATGCACAATTATATCACTGTGTAGCTCACCTTAAATAACATATAAGGTTCGATCAATAATTTTATCAAGCCTGGAAAATGAAACTTTCAAATAAATGTTTATATTAATCGTTTATTTTTTATGGACTACGTGCATTATTAGGAAAGAATATGCCACCACTTGGCAACACTGCCTCAAAAACTGAGGAACTAAATGTGTAGTTTTTCAATAATTTAAATTGATTGGCTCTCTTAGAATTTCATTCTATAGCTTTTGGGCCCTCTTTGGGCAAAAATCGTTCTTTTATGCAACAAGATACCAGAAAACCACTTTGCTACAACACAATCTTTTATCTACTTAAAAAGAGCTCTAGAACTTTTCATTTCCGTTCCAATGATCCTTCTTCTGATATTCTACAACCATTGGTTTGACACAATCACCCATGAGGAAAAAACGAAAAAACCGTCAGGCGTCCGTGATATTCCTTCTTGTGATTTTGCATTGTTGCAGATGGGTGCTTAAAACCTCTGCAAAGGGCCTCAAAAAAACATCTGAATTTGATGCTGAAAAGTTCCATCAGAATAACTCAGCCATTGGACATGTTGTGCTGCTTTTTTGAAAGTAATACAAAATTTATCAGATTCGCGGCTTTGGTGGGTAACTTTAAACTTGAAAAATTTTAAAATATTTAGAATCATCATAAACAACCGTTTTTTATGTATACATTGTAATTAAGGTTTTTAGAGTTTCGGTTACTGTTTACACGAGTCACTTTTTACCTATTGTTCCATACGACAAGCTGTTAAATTTTGCTTCCAAGGGCGTATCCAGAATTTCTGTTCGGGGAGGAATATGTCTTTCGGTCGGGTTTAAAATAAAAAACACTGTTAAAAACACATCAAATCTTGTTATTTGTATTTTTGTCACGTTTTTACGAGTCGGATAAAAATTTCAGGAGGGATGGGGTTCGAACCCAGTAGCCCCTCCCCCCTGGACCTAGTCTTGCTTCTTTCACTTTAAAATCATCAAAAAAATCTCACACTACTTACTATACCATTTTCTACAAGTTCATACCGGTTTAAGGTAGCCTATATGTTCGCTCCAAAACAAGCGATTTTGCGATAAGCCTGCAGCTGTAACTTGCACCGAAAGGACAAGAAACTTGTATCTGTGGATTCATTGGTCTCAGATATATCCATTCACCGAACCAAAATTTTGATATTCCTTAAATTTTTTCTTGAAGAAAGATCTAAACTTGCTTTAAAAATAGGAAAATTGTCTGTTTTTCAAGAAATTCCAGCTAATGCTCAACCTATTTTTCAAACCGTGTACACCAATTAAAAAAAAAAAATCTGTAGGTGGATAGAACCGAATCTCAGTTATGGATCAATAGTAAAATTTTGTCTTTTGCTGATATATTAAAATCTAAGGAAGGCGGAGGAACAACATACCAAAAATGCAGAGGGAACAAAACCCTAAGAGACTCTCAAATGGTCTGCCCATATTCCCTTAAGACTCTCTGTATCCTTAATTGAACGTAATACGACAAAAATTAAAATGAAGCCTAAGCAATAAATGTAGTGGCCTCATACATATTAACCATAAATGCAAAAATATGTGCAAGATTTTAAGTTGGAACAAACGAGTTTATTCATTTTTTTTTTTTTAAGGTAGGCTGACCGAAATATGCAGAAAGTAAATAAAATATTAAACAAACATACTTATTGTGTCATAATAAGCCTTTGCTTGGAAAACATGAATGATATAAAACAGCCACTTAACGGGAAAGGCTCAAAGATGCTATTCACTTTAAAACAGAAAATTTTGACTTTAATTTATTCTTTAGGCGTAAAATTCTTTTGATTTTAGGTTTGTTTTGGAATTGGTAATAAATTTAAATGCCTGATTAGGTATTACCTCCAACAATATGAGCTGCATTGCCTACAAACCAATGTGCCCAGTTAAATAGTGCCCTTTTCGAGGTTCCAGGATGGGGCCTAAAATAAGCCATAATTGGTTGAACAAAAGCCAATCCAGTTGTGACACATCCAAGTATAGGGTGAGGGTTGATATATGAAGGAATGCTTGACCATCCACCAATTTCAGAGAAAATGATGATGAAGCTTATCATCGTTAATGACCACACCAGGACCATGAGTATACGATGGAACTGTAAAGAAACGATAGTTTACTTATTTTTACAGTTAAGAATCTCTATCGTAGTTGACGTTTAGAGTAATGCTCCTTAGTGCAAAGGTGGAGTCAGGTTACCAGCACAGATTATATACCAAAATAAATTCAATTTGGCATTGACGTGATCTTCAAAAGAATTATCCCCCTCTTTTAGCAATCTCCCAAGATATAGCAGAAAACTCAATTGCAGTGTTTTATCGTTTAACTTTTCTTCATAACAAAAATGATATTACTTGTGAAACTTTGATGTTTTCAAAGCAGACAGAAACAAAAACCAGGTCGCGCCGCAATAACAGGAAATGGCCCAGAACAATTGTATATGTTTGTTTTTGGAGTTAAATGACTCACTGATTTGACTTTCAGTTCACTTAGTGATTTGGTTTCATGACTTATTGAAATATTAATTTAATGTTCATTTAATGACTTCATAAATTTAATTTATGGAGTTTACGATCCTGCAACTTTGGAATTAGTGAACATCGAGCAATTCTAGCAATGAAGTGTTTATTATACTATTGATTAAGTCTTGGCTACAGATAACACGTTTCCCTGATAAATCGCCGGGCAAAGGCGGCGTACATTCAGATCTTGAGATCTACTAAAAAGCCAGCTTGGCCACAACAGATTAAAGCCCTGCTAGATAATACTGGTCTCTCCTGGGCATCAAAATGAGAATCGAGGCCTTCTTGGTAAACTTGGTAGAGATTTCCTTTGTAAAATTTGTATGGAGCCTTCTGGACCAGAAAATTCTGGTTTGTCTAACTGGTCTGTCGAAAATGTATCAGAACTTTTTGTAGCAAGGTTAAACAGGTGTGCGGAATGGAGTTTCTTTTGAAACTGAACCTACCGTGAAGGGTCCATAAGCTGCAGGCCCGGACAAATTGTATACCACTGCATATGGGACACTGGGATTTTTATGACAGAAGTGGCTCGAGAGGTAAGTGGGCTTACCCCCTCTGAAGTTGGGGATGGGCTGGACTATTTTTGAGTATATACCAAAGATGGTTAATTTAAGGGATAAATTTTTTCCAAAGGCTGTACCGCTGCTCCTAAGTATTTGGGGTGTGCTTCGAGAGACCTAATTACTGTGTTAGGAAGTTTTATAAGAGATTGGTGTGAAATTGTGAAGGTAACAAGTTAAATGTATTGAGTGTTATTGCTTTTTTTTAGTTTTTTTTTTTGTTTCCATGACCACTGGCTTTTAAAAACACGTGTGCATGTGTGTATTCATACTAAATAGTTTATTTATATTTGTTCATTAGATCTTTTATATTCATTACTATTATAGTGAGCTAGTGTAATGAAATTGACGAATATTAATAACTAGAAGCTATATTCATTGAAATCCCACCCGAAACAGAGCACCAGAACTAAATAAAGAAACAAAATGCCCAATATAAAAATTTATTTTAAAACATTTTGGCTAACTCAATTCTTATTAAGGAGCAGAACTAAGAAGCCGTTCAAGAATTGAAGGAAAAAATAAGTTTGGGTGGGAAAAAAAAAAATTAAAACATAATGTCGTTTCTTTTTGTAAAAAAAAATAAAAAGAAGAAATCGATCTTTAATCCTTTGTTGAAAAAAATTTAAATTTAGTAACACTTAAGAAAGGAGCTCCAGGCGAGTAGCTACGACACAAAAGGTTAACTGAGCAGACAGATATATGTATCGACATACTTGCGGAAAATTTTGCTAGCTCAACAGAAATGCGCCTTTAGGCTTAGACATTTACTAGAGATGATAGAGATGTCCCTAAATAAAAAGCCAGTCATTATTCAGAAATGAATGGAAATTTCAAAAAAGATCGTTTCTTGTGTAGGTACGACATATGGTATTATAAACTAAGTTTGTTTTCATTTCAAAAATTTTGGAAAGAATTGCCTGAATTGTCCTAGGGAACTATTTTCATTTGTCTTTCTTCCTCTTTGGATGTACAATCTTACGTATGGAGAGAATATTACGGTGGAATTGTCAAGTAAATAATTTTAATAAGTATGTACAACAATAGGTAATCTTTCTTTTATTATACAACTTTGAGTGGTTCCAGAACCACATGCCTACGCTTCTCCAACCACTAAGTGATAGGGGGTTGGGGTCAGGGGCGTAATTTTCTATGGGAGAGAGGGGGCAAATTCCCCTCCCAGACCTCAGTTTTCCTCCAGACCCC